>CM062291.1:396367571-396772401 GCA_031216915.1 Pictodentalium vernedei | reverse complement strand
CCACCAGCTCGATGTTTGATGATTCCTGATTCATTATACCACAGTGTATCCTTTGTATTCTCAGGAACAGTGTTTTATATTCTCTTTTTTCTATTATATGTCCATAATGTATATTTATTTGCTCTCTCTCGAGTCGCGCGCGAATTTCGCGGGCCACGCGGTTCGGACTTAGATTATTTCACAATTATTGTTAATGCTTTTTTTGCAAAATTTTCTAATTGTGTTAGAGTTAGGTGTCAGCGGGGTACCACTCCTACAGTGTTCCTTCTTTCTGTTGAGAGTAGTCTTCCTGTTGGGTGGTTCCCGGTCGACCGTCTGGGGTCTTTGTTTCTGTCACCTTTCTCTCTTTGGGGGTGTTCTGTTTTCTGATCTCACCTTCTCTGCTCCTCTCACCTCTTTCATGCCTAGGACAATTCCTTGTGGGCAGTGTCTGCTGCCTAAGCATGTGGACGATGTACATTCGTCGTGTTCCTCCTGTAATGGGTGTTCGGCCGATCGGCCGTGTGGTGTCTGTGGAACATGGTCTTCCACCTTTTGGGCGTCTGTAAATCGTGTCGTTCGTTCTCGTGGCCGTGCCTCCCGCTCCCGCGGGAAAGGAGAACGTGGTCGTTCGGGGCCTCCCGAGCCGACTTTGTCTGGTGAGAGTTATTCCTCCTCCGTGGGGGATGTGCAGTCTTTTCCTGTGGTGGATACTGCGGGAGCCGTTGAGTGTTCTGGTGTAGAGATGCCTGGTTCCGGGACTATGGTCCCCCTCCAGTCGACATCTGAGGCTGTCACTAGGGTTGTGACTCCTCCTTCGGAGCCGAGCCGGTGTGCTCTTTCCACTATTTCACCAGCCTCAACGACTCTCGACGTATCTACTACTGCTGCTGGTCCGTCTGCTTCGTTGTCTGTTTCAGCCGGCCTCGGCTTTTCGCTGCAGGGGACTGCAGAACTGTCCGATACTGTAGACGTGGGATATCGGCCCCAGCCTTCCCTGACTTCAACTCGGCGAAGTCGGAAGGGGCTGCCGGCAGAGCCCATCGCTGTGGTCTCGTCGCCGTCGAGTACCACAGTTGTGTCTTTGGATTTGGATGTTCGTAGTGGAAACACTATGAACTCTGTGGCGTTTCCGTCCACTCACTCTGGTCACACGACCAGTTTTGGGGGACCAACGCTTTTTGTGCAGCCTGGACCTTCTGCCCCGCAGAGGTCCGCGGTGACTCTCATGAGTTCTCGCAATATTGATCCTCGGGGTGCATCGTACCCCTATACACGTCTGCCTTCAGATGTTTTGGCTGCCGCCCGTCGTCCCGCGTCGGGTGTTTTGGAGGATCGTGACCCTTCGCTGGTTAAGAGGGTCAGAGGTGAAGCCACTTTGCCGGTTCGCTCCCCTGTCGAACCGGTCGGTACAGGCAGTGAGCTTAGGGAGGCCCTCTCCTTACTCACTCAGGTTCTCTCTAAGAGCCTTCCTGTTGCTTCCAGCGAGGCTATGGGTGGTTTCCCGGCGCCTCCTATGGCGCCGCCTCCCGGGATTGGAAACAGGCCGGTTTCCGATTCCTCTGGTGTCCCGACACCATGGGAGGCGTCGGCTGGTTTGCCCACGATGGGCTATGTGTCTTCCGACTCTGGGGAGGAGTCCGACATGCTTGAGGTCGAGGGCCAGCAGTCTTCGGACTTGGGGGCGGCTCTTGACTTTGTGTTTGGTTTTCTGCCTGAGCTCAAACCTGCTAACCAGCCGACAGTGTCAGCCTGGCCGCGATCATCGGTCGCGCGCCAACAGCCTATGGAGCAACCTGCTTCTGGGCGCCTTCGACCATGCCAGTCGGTACAGGTGGTTGATGCTTTTTCAGCATTGGATGCCAAGCTGAATTCCAAGGCTTTGAAGACTTCGTTCTTCACCAGGGTTGACACCTTTTTGCCTCCTGTGCGTTATCGTTCCTACGATTCCGCCAATCCGTCAGTCTGCCAGACTTTGACGGTTCTGGATCAGGACTCCACTTCCCTCGGGCTTTCCAAGCCCAAGTCTGCCGTCATTCCAATGACGACTCTGGAGTCCACTTTGGGCTTATCTAGAGAGATGCTTGGCATGCTTTCTCTCTCAGATCACGTCGTCTCAGCTTTGGCTGCTTATCTGCCTCCAGATAAGTTTGACGAGGTACAGGCTCCTTTGCGTGTGCTGTCCAAGGCGCTTATGCACCTTACTCACACCCATGCCTGTAACACGGCCAATTTGGAATTAGTTCGAAGGGACGCTGTGCTGGACACAGGACGATCCCTTCCCGAGGAGCAGCGTGCTACTCTTTGATCTGCTTCTTTGGCAGGTCCGCAACTTTTCCATGGTTCCGTGTCGACGGTCCGGGATGACGTCCTACGTCATTCCAAAGATCAGCTGCTGTTTCGTCAGCTTGATCAGCCTTCTCGGGGAGGCAAGGGCCGTTCCAAGCCTAACAAGTACCCTTCTGCTTCCTCTGTGAAGCAAAAGGCTGGTCCTTCTGCCGCCGCCTCTACTTCTTACTCACGGGGTAAAGGTAGGGGTCGGCAGAATCGAGGGAAGTCTCAGGATTCTTCATTTAGCAGAGGAGGTGGTTTCTCCTCTCGCGGGCCTCGTCGAGGCTCGAAATGAAGGTCCTCACCTCGACTCGTCCCAGGTTGGAGGAAGGATAGCAGAGTTCGCAGACCATTGGACCGCCATCACATCCGATCCATGGGTGTTAGATGTTGTTCGGTCCGGGCTGCGCATATCCTTCCGACGGCACCCCACTCTGTCAAGGGTGCCTCTTCCAACCACAGTTCCTTCAGACGTTTTACGTCGGGAACTTTTGTCCACAGAGATTGCCAATCTCCTGGCAAAGGGGGCGATCGAGGTCGTCAAGAACGTTCAGTCAGTGGGTTTCTATTCCCGCCTGTTCATGGTGCCGAAGAAGGACGGCCGACTCCGACCGGTTATCGATCTGAGCATCCTGAACCAGTCTATCATTGCTCCCAAGTTCAGCATGGAGACTTTCAGGTCGGTCCGCCAATCAATTCACCAGGGAGTTTTCGCAGCCAGCATCGACCTGCGAGACGCTTACTTCCACGTTCCGATGCATCGGGCGTCACGGAAGTATCTCAGGTTCGCTTTTCTGGGGCGAGTTTACCAGTTCAAGGCCATGCCTTTCGGCCTCAACCTGGCTCCTTGGGCGTTCACCAGACTGATGTCGCATGTGATAGCGTTCCATCGCACACAGTCCAGGGTGACTACTTCGGCATATCTGGACGATATCCTCCAGAGGCATTCCAATGCTGCCTTACTGGAATCGGATGTCGCCACTCTGTTGAGCTTGCTCACGTCGCTAGGATTCAGAGTCAACGAGGAGAAGTCGGACCTGGTCCCTTCTCAGTCGTTTTGACATCTGGGGATGTCTTTCCAAACCAAATTCAATTTGGTGGCTGTTCCCCAGGCCAAGGCTGTGATTCTCTCAGCTTTTGCTCTGACTCTGTCCCAGTCCAGGTCCGCGACCGCTCGGAGTTTTCTCCGGCTGATCGGTCTCTGCGGTTCGGTGACGGATCTCATTCCTCTAGGTCGGCTGCGTGTCAGACCTCTCCAACACTTTCTGCTCAGTCGTTGGAGACCGAATGTAGATTCTCTGGATCAGGTGCTTCCGTTTCTGGACTCTCTGTATCCTCACCTTCTTCCCTGGATAGATGTTCAGTGGATTACGCAGGGTGTTCCGCTGGACTTACCCACGTCCGATCGCGTTCTGACGGCAGATGCCAGCGATCTCGGATGGGGTGCGACATTGGATCCTCTCGGTCTTTCCCTACACGGGATGTGGGACCAGGATCAAGCAGCTCTACACATCAACCAGAAGGAGCTTCTTGCTCTTATTCTGAGTTTCAGGCAGTGGATCCCTCACCTGTCGAATCGCCAGGTCCTTCTACTATCCGACAATTCGACAGTGGTTGCTTACATTCGGAACCAGGGCGGCACGCACTCGCTTCCGATGTACGAGTTAGCTCGGGATCTTTTACTGCTCGCTCAGGAGGTTCACGCCGGAGTGGTTGTTCGTCACATTCCCGGTCGTCTGAACGTCCTAGCCGACTCCCTGTCCCGACAGGGCAGGGTTATTTCCACCGAGTGGATGCTTCACAGGGCAGTGTTCCAGTCGCTTTGCGATCTCTGGGGACGTCCCCACATCGATCTCTTTGTGACTCGCTGGAACCATCAGGTGGACACTTTCGTGTCCCCGTGTCCAGATCCACTGGCTTTTGCCGTGGACGCTCTGTCACTCGATTGGAACGGTCTAGTCGGCTACGCCTTCCCGCCGGTTCCGATTCTTCCTCAGGTTCTCGCCAAAATTCGAACCTGCAGTTGTCGAATCATTCTGATCGCTCCCCTGTCGCCTCAGCGAGTGTGGATCAATCAGCTCCGCTCGCTGATGGCGGCGGTTCCGGCACTTCTCCTGCTACGTCGCGACCTTCTTTGTCAAGGTCGCCTGAGGAGGTTTCACGTCGACCCGACTTCATTGTGCCTTCAAGCATATCTTTTGTCAGGTCCTGTCTCCTCCATAGAGGTTTTTCGAGACGAGCAGTGGAGTGCATTTCTTCTTCAAGGAGGCACTCCACTGGTTTAGCTTATGCAGCTAAATGGAAGGTCTTCTGTCGATGGTGTGCTGATCACTCTGTTGATTATGCCAATCCTTCGATTTCACAGATTGCGGAGTTTCTGGTATATCTGTTTGATTCTCGGGGTCTCCAGCCTGTTACCATCAAGGGTTACAGGTCTATGCTTTCAGAGACTTTTTCTTATGTGGGGAAGCGTTGTATCGGCACTAATCCTTACCTCTCCAAGCTTGTTCGGCACTTTTCTTTGAAAAGGCCTCGGACTTTGCAGCTTACTCCACGATGGAATCTTTCGTGGGTGCTGCTTTGCTTGGGGGGGGGGGGGGGGGGGGGGCACCGTTCGAACCTTTATCCCAGGTGGATATGCAATTTCTCACATACAAGACGGCTTTTCTGATGGCATTTGCTTCGGCCAGACGGGTTAGTGAGCTTCACGCCCTCTCGGTTGACCCGGCCTTTTTTAGGAGTTCTCCCAACAGTGTTACTTTTACCACTGATTGCTCCTTTTTGACTAAGAATCAGTTACCAGATACTACTCCTCCTCCTATCTGTATCAGGGCTCTTCCCTCTGTTTAGGGTACTCGCCCTTTGCTCTGTCCGGTCCGTGCTATTCGCATTTATCTTGATCGGACACGCTTCATTCGGAAGGGCAGAAAACGTTTTTTTTCTGTCTCTCATTCCGGGTCGACAGAAGATCTCTCCTCAATCCATTTCTCGATGGATTTGTCTTGCTATTCGTACGGCTTATAGTCGTTTAGTAGCTGGCGATTGTATTACCAATCGTATTTCTGCCCACGAGGTGCGGGCACTGTCTACCTCTTGGGTTTATTCTAACTCCGTCAAGTTGTCGGATGTTATGCAGGCAGCCTACTGGAGAAATGCTTCTACTTTCTCCACCTTTTATTTACGCCAGTTGCAGGAGCAGTCGGAGGACCTTTTTGCCTTGGGTCCTCTTTCTTCTGCCCAGGCTGTTGTCTGCCATAGCCATTAGGCTTCTTGAAGGTCAGTTTCAGCCTTGTGCTGTTACTGCCCTTTTTTCTGTCTGTGTGTCACACAGGCTCATATGTCTCTTTTCATTGTCCTTTACCAATGATTGCGACATTATGGTTGATAAGCCTCGGGACCTCTTCCTTCTGCTTCACGGTTCCAGTGCACTAGGGTTATGTGGGGGTTGGTTATGCGATTCCCTCCAGCCTTTTGTCTATTCAGCCTGTAGTAAACAATTGTGAGTAGGTTGATAAGAAATCTAAATTTTATAGTAAATTTCCTTTCTTATTATACCTACCACAATTGTTTACATGGAGGCCCTCCCGTCTTCTTTACGGGTAAAGAATCTTTCCTCCCCGCTGATCACATAACTCTAACGTTTACGGATTCAAAAAGAATGAGTCTTTAGAGACGGTATATGCGCACTGGCAACGGAAGTCGTGGAGTTGTACTTGGGAGAGAGCGTCCCGTACTGGGTCTGCGCCGGTTGCACTCGACCCAGTTTTGGCTTATTTTTATTGGTGCTTTTGCACCACTTTTCTTTCCCAACTTGCTTGGGAAAGACAAAAATAGAGAGTATTTTATCCGAGTTAGGGACTTCCACTGTAGTGCAAGCCTGTAGTAAACAATTGTGGTAGGTATAATAAGAAAGGAAATTTACTATAAAATTTAGATTTCTATATGTACCCATACCTTGTATGGTGTACATTATGTCAGCATCCGTGGTGGCCCTCCGTCATACAGCTTTCTACTAATTGCGCGTATGGGTACACATCTGACGATTTCATCGGCCTATTTTTTATTTAATTTATATTTTGAGTTTATATAATTTTAATTTCATGTAACCATATATATATGAGAATATATTTGGCATACAATGCATTTGATAAAAACACAAACTATATTTAATTTGACCGCCCTGGAGCACATACAGTTAAAACTAGAAGTCCTGTCACGAATAGTGCGCTTCTCTAGGCTTAATTGCGCGTTGGGATTGCGCGCAATTGCCATATCGAATCGCATCCAAAGCACGGCAGGCTCTCTTGGTTACTCATAGCAAACACATGCAGTGTTTCTGCTAATGGACCTCCGGGTTACCCGGAAGTCCACTGGCTGAAACATTGCTTGTGCACAGGCCTTATGTACAAAATTTGATAGCTTTCTTGGGCCATAACGCGTACATTAACGCGCATATCAACGTGCTATTTGTGCGCATTTCATGACAGGACTTCTAGTTTTAACTGTAATGTGTCCCCATTGTTGTAAACAATATGGCTCTCCCTTGTTTTGTTTTCAAAACAGTCTTTCATGTAGCATGGATCAAACTGGATATTACAACTCGGGGGTATTAATTTATATTTATTTTTGAGCAGCTATTTTTGCAGGGATCACATCAGCCTGATCAAGTAATAATATAACAATAACATGATTTTGGAGGGCATTATGGTTCATTAGTGGCCCTGCAGCAATGATGAACAGCCCGATGGTTTATTAAAGGCCTGAGACGAAGTTGAGGGCCATTAATAAGCCCAAGGGCTGTTCATCATTGCTGCAGGTCCGCTAATGAATCATGATGCCTGACAACAATCATGTTATTACTATTATTACAACTCCCTGTTACAGCTAACCGCACGAGGGAATTGCTGGAAGAAATAATCACTAAAGTTGGTTCGATATTTCTGTTTCGATCGTGCGTTCGATTTCAGTTCTGAAATACAAAGGGACGTCAACCGAATGGGAGTAATTCATTAGACCATGGAATCAAAAAATGGCAGAGCCACGGGCCTCTAATGGCTATTTATACGTTTATCGCCCGCAACTCGGCTCCGTTGAATGACGTCACTGAAATTATGGAGTTTTAACGGCCCTCAAAAATCATGTTAATCGACTAGTAACTTATAGATTGAGTGGTAATAATAATAATTGGGTCTTCCTTGCTGCAAAAACCTTGGGACAAAACGTCCCAGTCCAGCATGGCTTTACGAAAATAACATCTTTAAAAACAGACTATAATACACTCGTTTTCGAAAAGCCACTTTCGATTTCCCTGACTTTTCCCTCAACAACATGGGAATTCTCGGAACTCATTGGTAAAATTCAATGTGTATCGTTGATAAATTATCGTTTCCAACAAGCATTTTACGTTATAAATTTATATATCGTGAACAACTTGTTTAATTTTCAAAGTAGAACAGGACAACTATTTTGAAAAGTGTCAAATCGGGAGAAAATAGGATGTGACCGTGAGAGCGTGAGTTGGTGCCTCAAACCGGGAGACTCACGTTGAAACCGGGAGAGTTAACAGGTCTGATGTTAACCTCCAAAAAATATTTTCAGGGAAATTGAGGTTGATTTTCAGGGAAATGGCCTGGATTTCAGGGAAAAGTTTGCATGACAGAAAATGCTGCATGGAACAAGTCGACTACCACTAAATCACCCTCAATGAGAGGACTTCTCCCATAGGAGATACTACAAAACTATTAATACAGCTCACATATTTTGTATTACCAAATAAAAATATGGTCAAAATATATAAATATAAATTTTAATTCTGGAGTTATTCTACACCTCATCGCAGCTAGTTCTGTATGCTGTCTAATGACTTATTCAAACTGTATTCTATTAACAAACATTGAAATCACAACAGTAATCAGGTTTCTCCCAATAACCCCCCTCCCCCCCCCTCCCCCCCCCCCCCCCCATCCCAGGCTTGGCAATTTCAGGAGAGCGATTTTTTAGCTCTCCTTACTGCCCTCCTGAAAGAATTAAGGAGAGCGAAAAATTGCCCTCCTAAATATTTTGGTCTGGGATGATTGAGATTACATGTATTATGCTCACTTTAAATTTTTGTTGTAAAGCAAAAATGTAATTTAACTTCGAAGTCACATAACATCACGTAATTTCATTTTGAAAGTGGTTTAGTGTTAAAAGTTAATGGCTGCAACCATACCCAAACACAGTTGCAATCATTTGAAGCAAAATGGGTCACACCAATATTTTTTTTTCTGTTAGTTTCAAGTTCAACAACTGACATCACAGTTTGAGGGGTAATTATTCAAGGAATATTGACACCATAATATACTACCATTACTACTATCCTGTCACTTGAAGCACTTGCACTAGGATGTGACTGTAGATTCAAGCAGACCTGTTGTCCAAGAAAGTCATAAGCCTACCGCTACCACCTTCAACCCCCCTTGGGTCTGGGTACACACACAGGTCTTGTCAAGTGTGTGTTCGGTTGTTGAGTGAGACATCTAGATGTCTAAGAGATTTCGCTTTACCTTAGTAAAGTTAATAAAATCACTGATGTAGTCTGTTGGTTTCAGTTTCAATGAGTTCGTTCAACTGGACACTTAAAATGCTGTGTAAAGCTAATTGCTCTCCTAAGCTGATTGAGGAGAGCGATTTTTTGCCCTCCTGCATTTTTCAGAATGCCAGGCCTGCCCATCCTATCCCCCCTCCCCCCCCCCCCCCCCAAAAAAAAATAGAATAAAAAATTCCGGAAAAAAGACCTTCATTTTTCAGTTTCAAGTACAACACATGTAGATGTCAATTTTTAAAAAAATATTGTTCTCTTACACTTCTACAATCAATTCATGACTAGCAGTAATCTGAAGAAAAATAATTTATAAGGCCTAAAAAAATTGTTTCTCAGGCCCTCCCGCATGGTCCTTTTGGCTGCCGCATGCTTTCTTTTTATGACCATTGTAAACTTAAAAAAATAAAAATTAAATGGTTTATGTCTGATATTTTGCCCAAGTTAAAAAATTTATAAATTTGTACCTTGAGTGCAAGAAGGCTTTGCATAGCTTTAGCATTGCAAAGCCTTCTTGCTCTCAAGGGACGAAATATACTATCACCCATACTGTTCCACAGAATATGAGGCCTAAAACATAAACAAAGAAAATGAACTTTGATGGTCAAGAAATAATTACAGAAAAAAAAAAATAAAATAAAAAATCGCTTGCCCGCATGCAATTTTACAAATAACAGAAGATCTACTTTGTGTAGCCTAACAAAAAATGAGGCATAATTAACTCCCACAAATGTTCAGAAATTTCAATTGTTCAACTTCAAAAATTTCTTGGCAGTTCTCCTACAATCACTTCATGGCTGCTGAAGAGCAGACATGAGTTGAAAGAAATAAAAATTGAAGAAAAGGAGTTTAAAAATGGATTACTGAACAGAAGACCTCTTTAAAAATGTAAGACACAAAATGAATTTCTCTGTAGATCCTATCCATTTCAATATCATTTTGCAAGAAATAATAATTAATAAAATAAAAACACTTCCAAAGGAGGCCCTGTAACTTAGAATTAAACCAGAGTTGTCATCAGTTCAACCTCCCTAAACACTGGCTCGTTTTTATCACTGGAAATAGATCAAAGGAACTTCTGCACAAATGTAAGGAAATACGTGTACATGTACTATTGAATGCAGCCGATAATAAGAGCGAAAGCTTGATATATATTCCTATTTTCGAGTTTTGAGTTCCAATTAAAACTTGTTGGGGAATTTTACAACAGATTTGAATGGGAAGAATCCGAACGTAGAGGGGTAGCCACTACGTTCAGATCGCTGAACTACACAAATTAGCACAATGTAAACAGCTGATTGAGACAAATTTTGTACACTTAAAAAATACTTTTATTAATAAATTTTACGATCATTTTAATGATTTTTGAACAGGGTAATGCCAACACTATAAATCTTTTGAAACTGATCACAAATTGACCTGCAAAATCATTTCAAAACTGCCAAATGTTTTGATTGATATTTTCCTGGATTTTCGGCCCAAAGAGATCTTTTTCCAGGACGCCAGGAACAATGTTGCATTCCCTGGAATTTGCTGGGCATTCCGGGAGGGTTAACATGTCTGCTACCAACTGCAATATCATCCCCTGAAAGTAGAAGGTACCAACTGCAGTATCTTCCCTTGAAAGCATAATTATTTAGTTAGTTATTGGTGTTTACAGTCACATAATTCTGCACAATGGCTAATCATGACCATGACAGTTTTTCGGGTGGAGGAAGCCGGAGTCCAAGGAGAGAACCACCGAGCAATGGCGAGCAACTGTCAGCTCCCCAACATACTAACTCTACACAAGCAGGGCTAGCATTGATTGAAGGCAGGTGCACCATCGACGTGCAGTATGCTTTAGTACACAATGCCACTGTGTCTCCAAGTGGGCAATGGGGTATGGGATAAAGTATTTGCCCAAGGACACAAAGTGATTGCTACAGGTGGGATTCGACCCGAGGACCTCTCGGCTTGCAGCCTGCACCTCTACCTACTGAGCCACCATGCCCTCCATGAAAGCATAAAATACCAACTGCAGTATCTTTCCTTCAAAGCATAGAGGTACCAACTGCAATGCTGAAGCATCGCAGTTGACCACCTTTGTGGTTTCAGAGGACCATATGTTGTACAGAATGTAGGAAATCAGAGAATCCAAATATTTCAAGGGCTAAGCTATGGAATGTATACATTCTATAGGAAAATCACAAAATGTGTACTTTCTGCAGTTTAAGTGTGTGGTGGAAATTCACATGCAGTATAAGAGTGTGCTGGAACTTCACCTGTCATGCAACACCAGGCTCTATAAAGTGGTAGGTCTAAAACATACTCAAGCCTACAGCTTTTTGAAGATGGTAAGAGTAGCAGGGTTCTGGCAGGGCCTTGGATACAAGAAATGGCCTAATTTGACTAAGGGTCATTCAAGGCCTTGAAATCCTGGAAAATGTGTCAGGAGGCCTTGCAAAAGCCTTGAATATTCACAAAATAAAAATGCTGACGAAGCACATAATCATATCTGCAGTATATAGTATATAGTTTTATATGTCAGAGTTAGTAAAGGCATAGTCTTAACAAGGACCCTCCAGTCATTACTCCCACTTCCCTACAAGGGAAATGGAAGGAAGGAGTAATGACTGAAGGTCCTAGTTAGGACTAGTGAAGGCGGGGCCTTGGAAATCCCTGAATTTGGCTCTTGTGTGGCCTTGAGAAATGCTGAAATATATCAAGAAACAGAAATGAATAGCCTTAAATATTATCAATCCTTGCCTGTAGGAACCCTGGTCTAAGCCTCTGCTAGCCTATGGACTCCACCATGCCAGTTGAGCTCATTCCAGGGAGGGTTAATAGACTTCTGTTTATGAGCAATTTTTAGTTATTCAAGAAAATTGTGAGTGTCAGCCTCTAGTTGTAGTTGTGTTAAGTAAAAAGTTAACATCAACGTCATTTGTTCAACTGAAACGCTTTTGTGTTCTTATAGTCCACTGTGTTAACTGGTTGTGTGCTAGAAGCCACTATCAGGGCTTTGATAAAAATGAGGGTACCAGAGGAAAAGCCAACATTTTCTTTTCTCATGTTTCATATTCAGTCAAGTGCAAATAATATATTGTTTATGCCTGTCGGCACTCTCCAATACTATGTAATAAAAAATATTGAATAACAAATTCAGACCATCAAAAATAATGTAGCCTCCACCAGTTAAATGTTATCTTGCATGACCTGTTTTTAATAATCAACAGGAATCACATGCGGAGTTTTGTCTTTGTTCATTGGGACAAACTCCATTCATATCATAAGTTTCTACTGATAGTTTAGATTATATGATATGACCCTTATGATAAAAATTAAGCTTTGACAGGATGAGATGGCACATTTTAAAACAGATTGTGCATCTCTTATCTAAATGTTTTTTCAACTCTTTCAGTGCAGTGATCTGTTCTTGATTAACTCTTCACCTAACACAAAAGGCAGACGACACTTGCAAATAAAAGTTTTGAATAACTAATTCTTTTCATTTTTTTGTGCAAAAAACATAGCTTATGACCACTCATTGGAATGAGCTCAATGAAGCGGTCATAAACAAAAAATGATGAAAATAATGAAAATTGAATGGTGATTTTTAGCTCAACTTTGACGTAGTCAAATTTGAGGTTATGCCATGGTCCGTCTTCCATCTGTCCATCTGGACATCAGTCCATCCAGACGTCTGTCCATCCGTCCATCAGCAATTCAATACGGCTTGGGCTAGAGGCCATATTTATGAACCGATTTTTACGAAACTTCTTGGGTACCTTTGTTATCACCTTGGGACGAGAACAAGTGTTTTTGAGGGCAGTCCGAAATTCAAGATGGCCACCAGCAGCCATTTTGTATCAAAATTAGTGCAATCCGTTTTTTGTACAGTACTTCTGTAGGAAAAAGTTCCGATTTAAATAAATTTTGTATGAATGTTTAGTAACATGGAATACATCACATATAATACAGGTTTTTTTCTCGTGCAGAAATTATGCAAATTGGATGAACTTTGATTTATTCAGTGCTTCTTATACACAGTAAGTACACATGTCAGTAGGGCTCGGGCTAGGGGCTGTGTTTATGAACCGATCTTCACGAAGACGCTTTGCCGTGGGTGTAATGGGGCCTTCATTGCTTTTTGTCTTTTTTTTTTACCCTTTACCTAATATGAAAAGCAGACGACACCTGCAAAAAAATTCTTGAATAGCTATTATTTTAATTTTTTGTCTCAAAAACATAGGCTATGACCCCTCATTGGAATGAGCTTGATGAGCTCATTCCAATGAGGGGTCATAACCTATGTTTTAGAGACAAAAAATGAAAAAATAATGAAAATTAATTGGCGATTTTTGAGAAAGCGCTGGGTGTTACGTTAGGTAAAGGGTTAAACAATATAATTATTGTTAATAATGAAAAGTAATAAACAGAGTAATCGCTTGACTGGACTGGTTATGTGAAATAATTCATTCGAGGCGAGGGACTATATTGTAAAATACTTGTGCACATTCGCACACACGTGTTTGTACAACGTCCCTCACCTCTCATGAATTATTTCACGTAACCAGTCCAGTCAGGTGATTACTCTCTATATAATTGTATTGCAGCCATGATGTAGCCATAGATACTGTAAGTCATCTTTACCCAATGGGCACACTTATCAAAATTTGTTATTTTAATTATTTTTCCCCCAAATTTTTCACAAAATTTCAACAAAACCCTATCATGTGTCCCTTCATTGGAACAAACTCAACGAGATTATTCCATCAAAGGGTCACATGATATGTGTTTTTGTTGAAATTTTTTGAAAGAATTTTTAGCTCACCTGAGCGAAGCTCAAGGGGAGCTTTAGTGATCACTTTAGGTCCATCGTCCATCTGTCATGAACTTCACATTTTCAACTTCTCCTCAAAACTACTGGATCAAATTTTACCAAATGTGATATGCATGTTCCTTATTGTCCATTCAGGGAGCACGGTGGCTCAGTGGTGGACTATTTGACTTCTATGCAAGAGGTCCCGAGTTCGATCCCCGTCTGGGATGACCTGCGTTGTATCCTTGGGCAAGGCACTTTATCCCGGTTGCCTACATGGGGGCACGATGATGCCATGCATGTACTAAGGCATACTGCACGTCGACGGTGCACATGTCTTCAAGCACTGTAACCCTGCTTGGGCGGAGCTTGAACAGGGTTAGAATGTTGAGGAGCTGACAGTTGCTCGCCGATGCTCGGTGGTTCTTTCCAGGTACTCCGACTTCCTCACCTGTAAAACTGTCAAGGTCACAATTAGCCATTGTGCATAAGTATGTGACCTTTAATACCAATAAATAAAATGTCAGTTCAAGTTTATTCAAATAAAATTGTCACACCTGTGGGAGAACACATATATGGTATACAGCATCCTTAGGAGGGTCAGGTTCAAGTTTGTTGAAATCGAGACCCAGTGTTCATATTTGGGCACCGAACCATCACGTGACGTAGATTCCTTTAGCAAAGTATACAAGTTTTATTTAATGCTCAGGCATCAATTCACGCTGAAAAATTAAGTCATATTCCCCTGTCGGTCGGCAAAACGAAATATCAAAATGATATTTAGAAATCGATATTTCATCGTAGGTTCGGATGACGAATCACATGTACTTTAAACGAGTCAGCACATCAGTAATGAATTCCAGAGTCCCAAATACAAACGAATTCGAATAATTGATAGTGACAGTGACTAAATCAATTCATTAAATCAGCGGTTTCAAAGTTTGACTTTCTCATTCACCTTCCAGCGAAAAGCCGAAATCACTTTCAAATTTCTTCAGTTCAACTTCACACGTCTTCAGTGCATTGAGTTCAAAAAAAATAAAATGACGTGTCTTGTTATCGAAAATAAGAAAGTGGTGTTTTTTGTTATTGTTCTATTTCTTCGAAACACATTGCGATTATTTCAATTCGCCAGCCTTGGTAAATCGTAAAGTTAGGGGAGAAATAAGACGGGACTACTTTTTGTGCGGATATTCACACATTCCAATGGTTGGAGTTTGGTTGTTGTAATTTTTGTATGGACGCCGGTTCGGCACATAAATTTTGCGCCTTAATGGCAAATAAAGGCCACAAATTGGAGAGTTTGTAGTCGTAGAGCATTAAATAAAAAGAAAATTCACGAAAATTTGATGAATACCGAAAATATCTCGTTCGTGGCTACAAGAAATATGAGGATCTTCACTCGCGACTGCGTCGCTCGTGAAGATCCTCATATTTCTTTGTAGCCACTCACGAGATATTTTCGGTATTCATCAAATTTTCGTGAATATCCTCTATATATTTATGAAGGGATTTCATTATAACTTGGTAGGATGACTCGTTTTGGAATGATTTTACTGTAACTTGGTAACTTTGGCTGACTTACATTAACTGTGAGAGCCACATTAACCCATGCCTCAGTCTACACCTCAAATTATTCTTTTTGAAAACATAGCATATAGGGAACAGAAATTAGGCCTAAAAAAATAAAAAATCTGTTTCTCAGGCCCTCCTGCATGGTCATTTTGGCTGCCGCATGCTCTCTTTTTATAACCAATTTAAACTTTGAAAAAATAAAAATTAAATGGTTTATGTCTGATATTTTATCCAAGTTAAAAAAAATTGATGAATTTGTCCCTTGAGTGCAAGAAGGCTTTGCAGTGCTTTAGCACTGCAAAGCCTTCTTGCACTCAAGGGATGAAATACACCACCACCCATGCTATTCTGTAGATTATGAGGCCTAAAACTTGAACCAAGAACATGAACTTTTGATGGCAAAGAAGTAATTACTGAAATAAAAAATAAAATAAAAAACCACTCGCACGCATGCAATTTCACAAATAATGGCCTGAGAAACAGAAGATCTACTTTGTGTGGCCTTAACATATTCTCAGTTATCACAATTCTTGTCTTTTCATTATCCTTTCATAAACATTGAACATTATCCTTTTCATCAAAGACTACACACAGTCAAGTGAAGCTACAATGTCGTTGACACTTTCATTGTTATGCGTTGAAAGTCTATCTCCTATGACTTAGCAGTTGTTTCTAGTCAAGTCTTTGCTGCCAACAAAATGCATGTTGGGGGCACCTGTTCCTTTGCATTAACCCTTTACCTAACATGAAAAGCAGACGACACTTGCAAAAAAAATTCTTGAATAACTAATTTTTTTCATTTTTTGTCTCAAAAACATAGGTTATGACCCCTTGTTGGAACGAGCTCGACGAGCTCGTTCCAACCAGGGGTCATAACCTATGTTTTTGAGACAAAAAATGAAAAAAATAATGAAAATCAATTGGCGATTTTTTAGAATAGCGCTGGCCGGTTTTGGCCGTTACGTTGGGTAAAGGGTTAAAAAGTTATCAAAGTTGGAATTAGTTCCTTTAGGGTTAAACAGGTTAAATATGTTCTCCAAAATTTTTTAACAAAATCATATATGTGACCCCTTGTTGGAATGAGCTCATTGAGCTCGTTCTAGTGTGGTGGTCACATGATATGGTTTGGTTTGAAATTTTTTATCCCCCCAAAATGTAAATTTCAGAGGGATATAGCCGTAGCACTGTCCGTCCATCTGTCCATCCATCTGTAGATGAAGGTTTCCGCTTTCTAACTAAAATTCTGCTTGGCTGATTTAAACCAAACTTGGCATGTGGGTTAGGCATGATGAGAGGAAGAACCCTATTTATTTTGGTGTCATTGTGCCAAAGATCAAGCTCACAATTTATTTTGAGGTCATTGTGCCAAAGGTGAAGGCCACAGTTACCTTGACCTTAAACATTTACCAGATTTGGCTTCTCTAATTGAAATTGTGCTTTCCCAATCGATTCTAAACTTGGCCTATGGGTTGAACATGATGAAAGGAAGAACCTATTTATTTTTTAGGTTATTATGCCAAAGGTCAAGGCCACAGTGACCTTGAAATTGCAATTTTATTGATCGGAACTGGTTTCAGCTCTCTTTATTATTAAAATTATGCATTCCCAATCGAAACCCAATTTGGTACGTGGGTTGAGCATGATGAGAGAAAGAATCCTACATATTTTTAGGTCATTGTACCCGAAGTCAAGGTCACAGTAACCTTGAACTTTAAATTTTATCGGTCTCGATCGAAACCAAACTTGACATGTCATCAAATAAGGTAATATTATCTGTATTATTTGAGTAAATACTACTAACAATGGCTGTGTTAATTTAATGTAATATGTTACCAAGGTTACTGTATCCGGGTGATTTTTTAGGTGGATTTCCACCCTTGGCAGCTACCTCTAGTTTTAAAAAAACTGGAAAAAACAATAATTAACCCTTTGAACACTGGTGGTATCTTCCATGCCAGTTAAATGGCAGAAATTATATGAGTCCATATCCATTATTTGGGGGCAGAGCAATTAATACTTTCAACGTGCAGCCTTCAGACTACACATTGAAAATATTAATTGTTCTACCATACACGTTCACTTAGTAGCCATCTTACTTAATGAAATTATGACGTATCGTGTTCCTGGACCGGAAAAGTGGCCTCTCGTGTTGAAAGAGTTAAAAGTATAAATTTTGGTATCCTGTGCTTTGGGTAAATGGTTAATCTCCATCAATGATACTTCTAGTTTATTTTGAGTTGTGCAACTCAATGTCGCAGGAGATGAAACATCTTCCCACACTCTTTCCATCCTCTGAGTTAACTGTTCAGCTTGGCTTTTATACATGTATTCCCATTGTACATTTGTACTGTAGAATCCTCTTAATTGAATATCCATTTTGCCAGAGAAAATTATTCAATTAACAGGAGTATACAATTAACAGGGATTTGGTCAGTTTCCTGTGTTCTGGAGGTAAACTGAGCATTTATTCTATTATATCTTGTTTGGCAGAGCTCATAGAGCTCTGTCAAATAAGATATAATAGAATAAATGCCTATATTGGATGTAGTGAGGCCAAAAAGGTTGATAAATAAGGGGAACTTGGTGCATGTCACAGTAATTTTTTCAACATATTACAAAAGTTTATATACAATTAACAGTAATTTATTCTACAACCCATATGCAATTAACAGATTAAATTTGTACTGAAGATATGGTAAATGGTTTTGTGTTTGAAAATTATATTCAATTAACAGGGATATACAATTAAGAGATATCCAATTAAGTGGGCTCCACTGTATATAGTATTCAGTTTCTATTACTAGTGCTATCGGGTTTCACAATTAATCAAGTATAGCCGGTTATAAATTAATGTTTACACCACAACTGAAATTTTCTTCAATGAACACTGTATTATATATTATATTATAACACTGGTTATAAATTAATATCATTAATATCGTCTGGTATGAAAAAAATTATTATAGAGCCAAGGTATAAAGTTTCTTTAACTGACAGAGAGCAAAATTATCAAGGGTCATCAAAATTTGTTCAATACAGATTATCATGATAATGTGCATGTCCTGTGATTTGTATCAGATTCGAGGTGGTGTCCAGGGGTGTAGGACATTTTCCCCTAGGACATCTTCCCCTAGAACATTTTCCTCTAGGACATTTTTCCCTAGGACTCTCCCCCAAGGATATTTTCCCCTAGTTATTCACCCCAGGACTTTTTCCCCCAGGACATTTTCTCCTAGATTTTCACCCCAGGACATTTTCCCCTAGATTTTTTTTTTAAATTTATCAGCGAAGAAACCATCTATGGAAAGTTCTTGTAGACTTGATAAATTATCTCTTTATTTCTCAAGCACTAATAATACCAGCATCTGATAGCCATCTTTGGAAAGTTCTTGTTGGGAGCTTTCCAAAAATGACTTTCATAAGCTGGTATTATTACTTAATGAAAAATAGTGGTGAACTTACGTACTTACACTCTAATATCACTCAAATTATTGTAGACTTGATTAGAGCTGTAGGTTAATCGAAACCGAACCGAGGTTTTTAGTTTTTTAAAAAACCGAAACCGTCGACATCCCGTAATCTAAGGCTTTTCGTTTTTAGCTCACCTGAGTGAAGCTCAAGGGGAGCTTTACTAATCGCTTTCCGTCCTTTGTCCGTCCGTCGTCGTCTGGCATAAACTTTACAAAACCAACTTCTCCAAAGAAACCACTGGCCGAATATTTTTCAAATGTTGGGTAAATGTTTATTACCTAATGTCAATTCAGATTTGTTCAAATGAAGTTGCCCCTCCTCCTGGGTGGGGCCATGCCCCCAAGGGGCACCAAAATCTTTGAAAATCTTCTCATGAACCAGCAGTAGCAGAGACTTGATATTTGATATGTAGCTTCCTTTTGAGGTTTGTTGAAGAAAAGTTTGAGGGGCAATATTTGGCGAATTTATGGGAGGGGCCAGAATTCTGGCCCCACCCCAAATTTAAGTTTTCCAAACTGAGAGGCCGATTTGAACCAAATTTTATGTGAGGGCTTATTGGGTCATAAGTACCTAATTTATGCCCAAAAATTTTTTCCTGTAGCCCCATGGGAACCACATGAGCTAAAAATAGAAAAAAATTAAAATGCCCATATCTCCAAAACTGCACAGCAGTGAGAATTTTTATTTGGTGTGAAGCTTCCTTGGGACCAAAAGAAAGGATTGGTAAAAAAAAAATTGCCATCGGTTTTATCATAGGGTACAGTTTCGGGACTTTGAAAAAGTGCTGAGTCAGCACTTTTTAACACTGTAGGCAATGGGAAAAACATTAAAAAATCTTCTTCTCCAGATCCAGCAGGCAGAATGTTTTGATATTTGGTACGCAACATTGTAGGGTGGATCTGATTCAAGTTTGTTCAAATTGACCCCCTGGGTTCATATTTGGGCTCAGTATAGGAGCCCGCTTTCGAACTTAGTGCATTTCAGGCAAATTTCTTTAAAAATCTTCTTCACCAGATCAGCAGGCAGAATCTTTTGATATTTGGTATGCAACATTGTGGGGTGGATCTGATTCAAGTTTGTTCAAATCGGCCCCCGGGTTCATATTTGGGCTCAGTATAGGAGCCCGATTTCGAACTTAGTGCATTTCAGGCAAATTTCTTAAAAAATCTTCTTCTCCAGATCCAGCAAGCAGAATCTTTTGATATTTGATATGCAATATTGTGGGGTGGATCTGATTCAAGTTTGTTCAAATCGGCCCCCTGGGTTCATATTTGGGCTCACTATAGGAGCTCGAATTGGAACTTAGTGCATTTCAGGCAAATTTCTTTGAAAATCTTCTTCCCCAGATCCAGCAGGCAGAATCTTTTGATATTTGGTATGTAACATTGTGGGGTGGATCTGATTCAAGTTTGTTCAAATCGTCCCCCTGGGTTCATATTTGGGCTCACTATAGAAGCTCGAATTGGAACTTAGTGCATTTCAGGCAAATTTCTTTAAAAATCTTCTCCAGATCCAGCAGGCAGAATCTTTTGATATTTGGTGTGCGACATTGTGGGATGGATCTGATTCAAGTTTGTTCAAATCGGCCCCCTGGATTCATATTTGGGCTGACTATAGAAGCCTGAATTCGAACTTAGTGCATTTCAGGCAAATTTCTTAAAAAATCTTCTTCTCCAGTAGTCCAGGCACATTAGACATAAAAATGAGAAAGTAAGGAAAAAAATCGGAGAAAGCTGATTTTTTTATATGTTTCCGGGACACACATTGCGGATAAAGTGTGAAAAGTCCCCGCGAATCCGAGTTGAGCTTTTTTAGTTATAGCGTTTTTTTTTATTCAAACGGCATCGACTTTTCTCATTCAAATACCGTATTATAGCATCATTGTTTCAATTTCCATGTTCGATTAAATCACATAATGTGGTGTTCGCCTACACTCAAGATGCAAACTGAATGTGAGAAACAGGGACTGAACATTTGTCCAGTGACGTTTGACCAACCACTTTATATCAAAGCAGTGGAGATTGTGTCTTCGTCAGATAAGTTGACAAAAGTTTTCGTTAGACTCGGCGGCTTCCATATGATTATGTCATATTTAGGGGCAATTGGTTCGATCATGGCTGATAGCGGCTTGGATGAACTTTGGGGGACTGTTTATGCTGGTGGGTCAATCCATCATTTGATCAGTGGTCATGCATATTCAAGAGCAGTTCGTGCCCATTTGCTAACACAAATTGCCATTACAAAACTTGTGTTTGAAGAAAGCCGAACACTAGATAACATAGACTGCACAGAAGTCAATGAAATATTCTGTGGACTTGCCAGAGGTGACTGTACAACAGCTGACGCTGTCAATCAAGAAAGTGTCAACCATCTACTGTCAAAATTACACGAACTGCTCCAGAATGCGTCCGTAGGACGCACAGGAAAGCTTTGGGTACAATACTACGAGCAAATAGGTCTTCTCCAGTTGTTCTTGAGAGCAGAGCGCACAGGCGACTGGGAACTCCACACATATTGTGTTCGCAATATGATTCCAGTATTTCACGCAGGTGGTCATTTTGCATACGCAAAAAGTTCTCATCTCTATTTGCAGCAGATGAATGAGCTAACAGAAATAATGCAACAGGATGATTTGAAGTTGTTCACTGAGAAAGGTTACTTTACCATAAGGCGCTCAGATAAATTCTGGGACGGGATATATTCTGATCAGACCATAGAGCAGTGTTTAATGAGAATGTTCAAGCTCCCTGGTGGTCTCACACATGGCAGGGGAATAACCGATAGCACTGTTGCGAAATGGGTACATGGATTACCTCTTTGCCTTCCGATATGTAATGCTCTCGAAAATTTTGTTCATGTTCACACTGGTCATGGCGAACAACATAGGGATCTCCGTCAAAGTTCACAATTGACTGATGCCAATGATATCACCAAATTATTGAACTGGCTCGGAGTGCATTCCCCCTTTCAGAATAGAGATCCACTACAATTAGTCTCTATAGCGACCGGGCTTGTGGCCGACGAAACTGTGAACTGTGACCAAGTTCGCAAAATTGGTGAATGTTGGGTATCGAATGTTGTAAGCAAAACGTTCAACAGCATCAAACTACGACGTGTTGACACTGTGAAGTCTTTCGCATCGATGGCAAATAGCATCAAAGTCCGTGGAAGTAAGGTAGTGATTGACCCCACAATTCTGTTCAACCGTGTTATTCAGTCACAAGCAGAGATGGAAGAGTATCTCAAATATGAACTCGCCCCGAAACCACCAGCATTGTTTGATTCTGCTGGAATGAGGAAGACACAGAAAAGCACGCTCAGTAAGATCCTCAAAACATACGGTTCCGAGCAAACTAAAATCCCAGAACATTCTCTGTTTGTTGTAGATGGTGGATTTTTATTGAGGGCAGTTGTATGGCCTAAACAGTCGTCATATAAGGACATATGTACATCATATTCCAATTATCTAGTGAGACATTTTGGGGCGAACGTCGTTGTTGTTTTTGATGGTTATGCTTGTACAATGTCGACAAAGTGCATGGAACAAGCCCGTAGATCTAAAGACAGGTATTCCATTGATATCAATATCTCACCCGAGTTACCAGCCACCACACCCCAATCCGATTTCCTTGCAAATGCCAAGAACAAAACCCAACTGATCGATCTTCTAATGCAGGAGCTATCTGCTATCAATATTCAGTCCAAGCAGGCCGAGGCTGATGCTGATGTACTGATAGCCGAAACTGCACTTGACATCGCTCAAGATGACAACAATGTTGTCGTTGTGGGAACAGACACAGACTTGTTAGTCATTCTTACCTCTCGAGTTCAACCGGGATGTAATATTCACATGATGTATTCCATTACCCCAAACTTACTAGTTTCAGTTAGTGAAATAGCAACCAAAATGGGTGACCATAGAAGCAACCTCCTTGTAGCACATTCTATAAGTGGTTGTGACACTACTTCTGCACTCTTTCGAGTTGATAAGAAGAAAGTATTCAGTACAATTGTCTCCGATGTTACTAGCGACTCACAACAGTATGTCAACACAATTTTGGCGGATGACAGTACACCAAGTGCAGTAGCCGCTGCCGGGGAACAACTTCTCCTGATCTTATACGGGAGTAAAACTGTTTCCTCTCTCGACCAATATAGATATGTCACTTACAAGCGTTATGTAGCAAAATCTAAACTGAATAAACCCATCAACCTAGCCTCACTCCCACCAAGCAGCGATGCTGCACAACAACATGTCTACAGATGTTATCTCCAGGTCCAACAATGGCTGGGCACTTCGCATCCTCCGACGGATTGGGGGTGGTCGCTAGACAATGGACTTCTTGTACCGACTGCAGCCACAAAGCCATGTGCCCCCGATAACCTACTGAATCTGATCAGTTGTGGTTGCAAGAGTGCTTGTACAAAAAGGTGTGGGTGTAAGAAGGCAGGACTCTCTTGCTCAGGTTTGTGTAATTACAGTTCGGATTCTTGTAACAACCACAGAAACACTGTCCTGTCGGAAATTTCTGAGTTCGATGAATAATATGTATATAGGTCATGTCATTTCTGTATATAGCGTTGATAATAGTCAATGTAACTTAATCCATGTTGATTGATTTGTACATTCTGTAAATATTATTTATTGATTTTTGTACATTCTGTAAATATTATTTATTGATCTAATGCTGCCAGACACGGACGTGTCTGTTCGGTCCCAAGCCCGAAAATAGTTGAGTTCTCATGCTGACGAATTTTATGCCAAAAGGAGAACTCGGCCAGAAGCAGAGGGGGTCTTCCATAATGTCTATTTTGTAAGCAATGATAAAAGTCTTCAAATGGTGGTGGATTTTTTATCGTCTGTCCAACTAACATCCCGTTCTGTACTACGACCCTTTGGGCAAATCCGTTAGGAAAATCGTCATTTTTTGCGTAAATCCGATACTTTTTTGTGAATTTTCAATAATTTTTTGCAGAAATTGTCACAGAATGCACATTTTCCTCTAGGTAAATGTATATTAGACATTATGTAGCTCGAAATACGCATAAACAAAAAATACAGTTGGATCAATTCGAGGTTACAAAGTTCGTGCGATTTTTTTTTATTTTTTTCAAACGCATTTTCGAAAAAAGGCTGTAGAAAAAAAAGCTCAACTGGGATTTTAGGGGACTTTTGTCTAATCGTTCAGTGACATGTACTCGACATTTCCTGAAAAAATCAGCTTTCTCCGATTTTTTTCCCCAGTGAAACCTAATGTTCTTGGGCTACAGATCCAGTAGGCAGAATCTTTCGATATTTGGTATGCAACATTGTGGGGTGGATCTGATTCAAGTTTGTTCAAATCAGCCCCCTAGGTTCATATTTGGGCTCAGTATAGGTGCCCAAATTTGAACTTAGTGCATTTCAGTCAAATTTCTTTGAAAATCTTCTCAAGATCCAGCAGGCAGAATCTTTTGATATTGGGTATGCACCATGCTAGGGGGTGAGATTCAATTTTGTTCAAGCCAAGTCCATGGGTTCATATTTGGGCTCACTGTGGGAGCCCGAATTATAACTTAGTTCAAAATGAGGAATTTTCTTTAAAAATCTTCTTCAGATCCAGCAGTCGGAATGTTTTGATATTTGGTATGCAGCATCCTTAGGGGGGTGAGATTCAAGTTTGTTCAAGCCATGTCTCTAGGTCCATATTTGGGCTCACTGTGGGAGCTTGAATTGTAACTTAGTTCGAAATGAGGAATTTTCTTAAAAAATCTTCTTCTTCAGATCCAGCAGTCGGAATGTTTGATATTTGGTATGCAGCATCCTTAGGGGGGTGAGATTCAAGTTTGTTAAAGCCAAGTCCCTGGGTTCATATATGGGCTCCCTGTGAGAGCCCGAATTATAACTTAGTTCAATATGAGGAATTTTCTTTAAAAATCTTTTTTTTAGATCCACTGGTCAGAATCTTTGGATATTTGGTAGGAGGCTTTTTTTAGGAGGAGCAGATTCAGCTTGTTGAAATCAATTCTCTGGGTTGATATTGAGGCTACCACGTCAGGTGAGTGCCCTCAGGCCCCTTGGGGCCTCTTGTTTATTAAATACTCTCTTGCTGCAGAAATTCACAGAATGTAGCCATCCCAGAGTAGTGAGAGTACCCATACACTGCCAATGGCTGGGTCTGGGTACTCTCACTACTCTGGGAAGGCTGCATTCTGTGAATTTCCGACTTTTCAGTTTAGTTGTGTTTGCAGCTTTCCTCAAGTTGTGTGTAGGTGTCAGACCTCGAAAAATGTCCAAGCACAATAAAAGTTCTGTGTATTTAGGTAATTATTATATTGGCCTTCCTGATTCTTCATGTATTATAGCTTATTTCGGGCATTCATTGAGTTTCTCTCACTTTCACTGCCATTCAGTTATGACTCCGGACATAAGAATGAGTTTTATTGAATTTTATTTGGCCTCATGAACAAAACGAAAACCGAACCGAACCGAGGTTTTACTCCACCTGAAAAACCAAAACTGAAACCGAACAAGAAATTTAAAAACCTACAGCTCTAGACTTGATACAGATCTCTCTATTTCTCAAGCACTTGCTGTTTATACAGTGATTCAACTTGATACAACTTGATATTGTTATGAATTATTTTTGACTATTTAGTAGTACATAAAATAAAATAAAATTATCTTTTTATGAAAAAAAATAATTAAAATTCTTATTTTTTGAACTGGAGAAAACGCCCTTTCATTTCAAAGTAGGCGAAAATGTCCATCCTTTCATATTCTTTTTTATTTAAACTAAGGGAATACATCTGCCCTTTCATTTCAAAGTAGGGGAAAATGTCCGCCCTTTCATTTAAAAGTAGGGGAAAATGTCCTAGGTTACACTTTTGGTAGGGGAAAATGTCCTAGGGGAAAATGCCCTAGGGGAAAATGTCTGTATCCCGGTGTCCAGAATGGGATCTCAATGAGCCGGCTTTTCCGGTGAGTTGTGATACCATATTTGGACACCACCGTAAATCTGATGCAAATCACAGGACATGCACATTATCATAATAATTCATTTATCTAACAATTCTGTCACATAAACAGATTAAATCTTAAATTATTAATACAGTTTTGGGACATTAGGTTGGGCGAGAAATAGTTATAAAAAACAAACATTTTATGGAACTATATTGTTGAGCACTCTTAACAAACAATGAGTAACATGGTCACCGCAATTTTCAAAGTTTTGTTGTCAAACTATTCACTCTCAGTGTCACTTCCTATGATGATCCGCTCGAATTTACGAGTGTGCGACTGAGACACCCTCTACCAACAATCCTCATTTAATGTTGATTGGGTAGCAAACATGGCCACAATTATGGCTTATAGTTACTGTAGAAACCCTTTGGGAAATCACATTTTCATTTTCTTCTCCAGAACTACTGACCTGATGTGAACCCAACCTGGCAGGGATAGTCTATGGCAGATCCTCTACAAACGCTACTCATTTTGTTACCATGCATCGAAAAACATGGCTGCCAGAAGCATTTTGGCATTCTGATTGGTGGATTTTGAAAAATCTTTTCCTCTGACACCCCGGGGTCAAATGTTTTGAAACTTTGCATGGTTGATGACTGTGACACCCTCTACCAATGTTCCTCATTTAATGTTGATCGTGTTGCAAATATGGCCACAATTGTGGCTTATAGTTACTATAGAAAACCCGATGGGAAATCACATTTTCATCTTTTCTCTTGAACTACTGAGCCGACGTGAACGAAACTTGGCAGGAATGGCCTATAGGAGGCCCTCTACAAACAATCATCTTTTTGTTCCCATTGGTTGGAAAATATGGCCACCAGAGACATTCTCTGATTCTGTTTGATGGATTCTGCAAAAATCTTCTCTTCTGAAACTACAAAGTCAAATGTTTTGAAACTTCACGTGATTGAGGACTGGGACACCTTCTACCAATTATCCTCATGTAATGTTGCAAACATGGCCACAATTGCAGCTCACAGTTACCATGGAAAGCCTATGGGCAATCACATTTTTATATGTAGTTACAGGTGAGCGATTACAGGCTCTTTAGAGCCTCTAGTTTTTATTATTCTTTTATTTTAATTCGGTTTTAATAGAAGTACAGAGGCATTGTTTGAGAAAATACAGTTAAAAGTACATAAATGGAAAAACTCTTTGAGATTATAATGTGAAGGGGCTGGTCCATCCAAAATAGTAATTTCTTACTTTATGCAAACAAATATTCTCCGCTTTCTATCACTATTTTCAAATGAGTTAAGTTTATAATAATTTACAGTTGTGTCTTGAAAAGTCTGTTTTTTGTGTCTGTCAGGTTTTGTTTTAGTTGAAAATAATTTCCGTCATACTTTAAGTAAAAATAAGCTTACCAAGGTGTTTTACTTTGCTTAATCCTCTTTGATTTTGTCACACTTGAGCAAATACTGGACATAAACTAAGTTTGTTTTTTTAACAATAATCTTTATATTTTCAAAGGGATCTTGATAAAAAAATTCTCAGACTTGAAGAGTTATACAAATGAATAACAATGCAGTTGAAAGCCAGTTAATATAGTTTTCAGGCAATCTACAGTGAAAGATATTTGTCATACATGTGTATGATTTCAGATACAGGAGAGCCCACTTAATCGGATATCTCTTAATTGTATACACCTGTTAATTGAATATAATTTTCAAACACAAAACCTTTTACCATATCTTCAGTACAAATTTGATCTGTTAATTGCATATGGGTTGTAGAGTAAACTCCTGTTAATTGTATATAAATTTTTTTAATATGTCGAAAAAATTACTGTGACATGCACCAAATTCCCCTTATTTATCAACCTTTTTGGCCTCACTAAATCCAATACAGGCATTTATTCTATTATATCTTGTTTGACAGAGCGCTATGAGCTCTGTCAAACAAGATATAATAGAATAAATGCTCAGTTTATCTCCAGAACACAGGAAACTGTCCAAATCCCTGTTAATTGTATACTCCTGTTAATTGAATAATTTTCTCTGGCAAAATGGATATTCAATTAAGAGGATTCTACTGTATTAAGATTTCAGGGGACAATTGTCCTGACTATTTTACTGATGGGCAGATGTCCTGGTTACATTTTTGAACTCTTGATTTCTGTACACATTGCATTGATCTTAATTGATTTTAATACTCTGAAATTGCAAAAATTGATTTTCCGGTCTCTCAAAACAGGTGAAAAACTTAGTTTTTGCCACAGTTTTGTGGTCTCTCAAGACAGGTGGTCTCTCATGACAAGTCCATTATAGAGTGAAACCAATGGGTGCATGGCCATAGTGGTCTCTCAAGACAGGTGGTCTCTCAAGGCAGTGGTCTCTCAAGACAGGTTTTACTGTACTCTTGATTGCAAAAGTGGTTTTGTTCTTATCAGATCACGATTTGGTCTCAACACTTAAATAAAATATCAAGAATGAATAAAAAAACCAAAAGAAACATCAGTGGTGACACCCATTTCTTTTTAGTCCCTCACAAGTTACCAGGAAGTGGATTATGGATTGCACTCTGTCCATTTGTCTGTCTGTCTGTCAATCGGTCTGTTTGTCTTGTTATCACCTGTATCTCAGAGCCGCTTTGATGCTTTTGTTTAAAATTTTCGGCATTGATCAGACATTATGTAAAATTGATGCATGTCAATTTTTTTCGAAAAAAATTCACAATGGTCGACCGGCAGCCATTTTTGTTAGAAATTGCATGTAATTAGTTTTTTGCAAAGAACTTCTAAACGACACTTCTGATTTCAATAATGTTTGGTATGGAGGTGTAACAGCATAAGATGGATAATATAATATACAGATTTTTCAGTCACGTTTGTACATATTACGTTTGTGTTCTGTTACCACTTTATCTGAGATACACTTCGAGGATGTTGTTTCTAATTTTTACCATTGATCAGATATTATGCAAAATTGATGCGTGTAATTTTTTTTTAGATTTTGGTAAAAAAAAATCTAAGCCATATTCCAAAATTTGGAGACACTGCTTACTGTGGGGGACTATTGTCTGACTGCAGGCAATCTGCATTAGACTTATTTGACAGATGAGATTCTGCAGTGTTTTGATTAGGAAAGCAAGGAGAAAATCTCAAATGGACCTTGGCCCAGTCATGATCCAATTGAAATTACCTGTCCACTTTTGTAGTGACAGAACTGTATTTATCGTAGAAATGTCATGGAAATTCTTTCAGAGCTTTTTTGGATACCCTCTCTGTAAACACTGTGAGTTTAAAAACAAGAAAATTATAGCAATACTATGCAAAAAAGGGCGATGGTAAAAAAAATGGCAGTGATACTCCACTCCACCATATAGATACAAATCTTGTATCATGTATATTTCAGTGGTATAATCTATAAAGATGAGGTTCTTTTGTTCCATTAACCTCGTTATTATGTAATTACTATCAAGTAGTTGTGGGACACAGCAGTGCGGGTATGAAAACATAAGCACATAGAAATTCCTTTTTGTAAGATTATACACCAGAATCACCAGAACAGATGTACCGGTTATGTTGCTATTGTTGTACCCCGAATAAGAAATACCGAAATGCTTCAAAGGTTTAAGACTTGCATTTGCGTTGATACATATCACAGAAAAGGCTATGAATGATAAAATTATGTATATTTATTTAAATTAAATAGAGCCAGGCTAGTTTGCCTCATCATTTATTTTTTTTCTCTGTAACTCATGGCACTAGATATAAAATTTAGTAGAAATCAAGTAAATATTTCGTCCATTGCAATGGAAATAGGGTGGAGAGAAAATGACATTGTTGCACTGTTGGTTTTTTCCTGGCCCACTCACAGTCCTAACTTTGAAATAGCATAAAAATCTGCCGTTAATTAGGCTAACATGTAAGGGAGCAGGCGATTGCTACAGGGCTATGTGATTTGATTATCGAGTGGTTCATTTGTTCAGTTTCTGAATAAGTTGTGTACATAAATGAAACCAGGTTGAATGGTTTCGCGTGCAATAGGCACGCAGGGACGCTATAATGCAAGCCCCTTTCGACCCTCTTTAACAGTTGAGGATTTGGAAGCTGCATGTTTGGGCGTGGTGAAGATGGAAAAGGATCGGGTACTCGGCAGGTGTCTCTGGTGAGATGGTCAGATGAGGTTGTTGGGTTGTCTTTTGATGGTTGTTGACTCTACCCTCATGTGAGGACCAGAGTGAGAAGGGGTCCTCTCACAAAGGTGCTACCTCTCCCCGGGGGCACTTTGATGGTGATGTTCGGACAAGTAGAGTCTGCCACTTATGCGTGTAGTTAGATGGGCTAGGGAGCCATCATTGGCAAGTGTAGTCTGCCTCAGGCGGTTTGTGGTAGTTGAAGCTGTGTTGGATTTCAGGATAGCACTTGATGTTATTGTTCGATTGTGGAAGAAAACAACGGCCCCTTTCAGGGACCACCCAAAGAAAGACCCAAAGTTTCCTGGTTCGGGGGCAGGCCTACATTGAAACTTATTTGGCTGGGTCAAAAATGCACTCTTCAGACGCTTACAAAAAAGAGGTGAAGGTGGGGCGCAGGACCAAAGCCCTTCTCCCTTGAGGTGGGTGTCCACTTCTAGAGAGGGAGTAAAGGATGTTTGTAGTCTGTCATGGTTATTCTTATCCATAACGGTTATAGTTGCCATAGCAGTTACTGGCGATCAAAAAGAAAGCATCTCTGTGTACCTGCTAAAAAGAAGAAGGCAGAATTAGTCTCGAATAAAATATAATAAATAAAATGAAATAAAAAAAAAACAAAAACATTTAGCTGAGTCGGTGAAGACAGCCCTTTCTGGTAGAAGGCCACAGCTGAGCAGTTAATCTGCCTTTATATTCACCTTCTCATTTACGATTTTATTTTTGGATTTTCAATTTTTAGTGATTTAAGCTGAGTCGGTGAAGACAGCGCTTTCTGGTAGAAGGCCACAGCTGAACTGTTAACCTGCCTGTTGGTTCACCTTCTCGTTCCCTAATTTATTTTGTGGCTTCCGATTTTTAGTGATTTCAGCTGAGTCGGTGAAGACAGCCCTTTCTGGTAGAAGGCCACAGCTTAGCTGTTAATCTGCCTGTTAGTTCACCTTCTCGTTCCCTATTTTATTTTGTGGCTTCCGATTTTTAGTGATTTCAGCTGAGTCGGTGAAGACAGCCCTTTCTGGTAGAAGGCCACAGCTTAGCTGTTAATCTGCCTGTTAGTTCACCTTCTCGTTCCCTATTTTATTTTGAGGCTTCCGATTTTTAGTGATTTCAGCTGAGTCGGTGAAGGCAGCCCTTTCTGGTAGGAGGCCACAGCTGAGCTGTTAATCTGCCTGTTAGTTCACTTTCTCATTCCCTATTTTTAGCTTAACTTGACATAGTCAAGATAAGCTATTGCCATCACGCGTGCGGAAGTCAGTTAGTCTGTGAGTCTGTTCACATTTTCTTTTAGCACGGGCTACACCCCGCAGTCTTGTCTGATCGTCACGAAATTTCATATGCGTGTTTGGGGTCATGTCTAGATGAGAACGTGCCCTTTTGGTCGCGATCGGGCAACTGGTATGGCTGCCCGAGCCCAAAACCTGAAAACCATTAGCACAGTCTACAGGTCGTATTTATGGAGGGATTTCATTGTAACTTGGTAGGATGCCTCTGTATAATGCCTAGATGAGAACGTCCCCTTTTGGGCATGATCTATCAACCATGATGGCTGCCCAAGCCCGAAACTCAAAAACTTTTAGCACAGTCTGCAGGTCATGTTTAATGTGGAGGAATTTCATTGTAACTTGGTAGGATGACTCCTTATGATGTCTAGATGAGAATTTCCCCATTTGGGCATGATCTGCCAACCGTGACGACTGCCCGAGCCCAAAACCCGAAAACGTTTACCACAGTCTACAGGTCATATTTATTGAGGAATTTCATTGTAACTTGGTGGGTTGACTTCATACAATGTCTAGATGAGAAAGTCACCTTTTGGGCATGATTGGGCAACTGTGATGGCTACAGGGGCCCAAAACCCGAAAACCTTTAGCACAGTCTAGAGGTCATATTTATGAAGGGATTTCATTGTAACTTGGTAGGATGACTCCAAATAATGTCTAGATGAGAACGTCCCATTTTGATCGCGATCATGCAGCCTTGATGGGTGCCCGAGCCCAAAAACCTTTAGTATAGGTAAAAGGTCATATTTATGGAAGGATTTCATTGTAACCTATTAGGTTGACTCCATATAATGCCTAGATGATGACATCCCCTTTTGGTCGTGATTGGTCAGCTGTGATGGCTACAAGTGCCCGAAGCCCCAAAACCTTGAGGACAGTCTACAGGTCATATTTATGAAGGGATTTCATTGCAACTTCGTAGGATCACTCCAGATGATGCCCAGATGAGATTGTCCCCTTTGGTTGCGATCATTCAATCATGATGGCTGCCCAAGCCCGAAGCCCGAAAACCTTGAGCACAGTCTACAGGTCATATTTATGAAGGAATTTCATTGTAACTTGGTAGGTTGACTTCATATAATGTCCAGATGAGAACATCCCCTTTTGGACATGATTGGGCAACATTGACGGCTAAAGGTGCCCAAAGCTCGAAAACCTTTTGCACTGTCTACAGGTCATATTTATGAAGGGATTTCATTGTAACTTGGTAGGATGACTCCAAATAATGTCCAGATGAGAACGTCCCATTTTGGCTGTGATCATTCAGCCTTGATGGGTGCCCGAGCCCAAAAACCTTTAGCATAGGCAAAAGGTTATATGTATAGAAGGATTTCATTGTAACCTGTTAGGTTGACTCCATATAATGCCTAGATGATGACATCCCCTTTTGGTTGTGATTGGTCAGCTGTGATGGCTACAGGTGCCCGAAGCCCGAAAACCTTGAGTACAGTCTACAGGTCATATTTATGAAGGGATTTCATTGTAACTTCGCAGGATCACTCCAGATGATGCCCAGATGAGATTGTCCCCTTTGGTTGCGATTATTCAACCATGATGGCTGCCCGAGCCCAAAGCCCGAAAACCTTTAGCACAGTCTACAAGTCATATTTATGAAGGGATTTCATTGTAACTTGGTAGGTTGACTTCATATAATGTCCAGATGAGAACGTCCCCTTTTGGACACGATTGGGCAACCGTGACGGCTTCAGGGGCCCAAAGCCCGAAAACCTTTAGAACAGTCTACAGGTCATAATTATGAAGGGATTTCATTGTAGCTTGGTAGGATGACTCCAAATAGTGTCCAGATGAGAATGTCCCCTTTTGGTTGCGATCATTCAACCATGATGGCTGCCAGAGCCCAAAGCCCAAAAATCTTTAGCACAGTCTACAGGTCATATTTATTAAGGGATTTCATTGTAACTTGGTAGATTGACGTCATATAATGTCTAGATGAGAACGTCCCCTTTGGACGCAATTGGGAAACTGACGACTACAGGGGCCCGAAGCCCGAAAACCTTTAGCACAGTCTACAGGCCATATTTATGAGGGGATTTTAATGTAACTTGATAGGATGACTCGTTTTGGAATAATTTCACTGTAACTTGGTAACTTGGTAACTTTTGTTGATATACGTTAACTGTGAGGGCCACATACATTAACTGTGAGGTCATATTAACCCACCCCTCAGCTCTTTAGTACAGTGTACACCTCATATTATTTTTATCATAAACATAGCACACAGGGAACAGAAATGAACATATTCCCAATTATCACAATTCTTGTCTTATTTCATAATCCTTTCATAAACATTGAACATTATCCTTTTCATCAAACACAACACACAAGTTAAGCTACAGTGTCATTGACACTTTCATTATTTTGAGGCTTCCGATTTTTAGTGATTTTAGCTGAGTCGGTGAAGGCAGCCCTTTCTGGTAGAAGGCCACAGTTGAGCTGTTAATCTGCGTGTTAGTTCACCTTCTCATTCCCGATTTTATTTTTAGGATTTCCGATTTTTAGTGATTAGTGTATTCTGCCCTAACCTCTGCGGATTGGATCCTATTTACATGGTTGTTACACTATATTTTAGTTTTTCCTGTTGAAAAGGGGGGAGGGGGGGCAGGCTTTAACGAAATAGCCACACCCAGGGGTGTATTCTGCCCTAACCTCTGCGGTTTGGTTCCTATTTACCCAACTATTTCACTATAATTTGGCGTATTTGGGTTTCTGTCGGCTTTCGCAAATTACTTCTAGCTCAGAAATTAGTTGGCTGTCAGCTAATCGGTCATGATTTTTCGTGGCTAGGGAGGCAAGACGGTCTTTTATGGTGGGGATTTTGGCTTTGTCATGGAGTGTATTGATAGGTGTATCCCCCGAAGCACGTGATTTTGGACCTTTACTTTCCCCATATTTGTTTGATTGAGCTCAGTTAGGATGATGGCCCCATACTCAAGTACTGGGCGCACAAAGGCTTTGTATAGTTTAAGTAGAGTAGTCTGATTGGCTCCCCAGGAAGTTCCCTTTAGCATTTTTAATAAATTAATATGTTTGGTTGCTTTACTGGCAATATCGTTGGTGTGTTTATTAAAAGATAGGTTTTGATCAATGGTAATGCCAAGGAATTTCGCCTGTTTGCATTCTGGGAGGACTTCATCCATTAGCTTGATGTCAAAGTCACGGTTGTTTATCTTGTGGGTGAAGGTGATTCGTTGGGTTTTATTGGGATTCATCTTTATTCTCCGTTTGGCACACCAGTGTTCTAGGTCATCGAGAGTGCATTGAAGAGGTTTTTGGAGTAGATTGGCCGTATTATTAGAGTTCCAGAGGCCCTTATCGTCCGCAAATTTTGAGACTTGAATGCGATTCTCGGAGAATTTGAGGTCGTTAACATAGATGATGTTCAGGAGGGGGCTGAGGATGGATCCTTGAGGGGTGCCTGCTTCTAGGGGAACACTGTCGGACATTTCATTGTTAACTCTGATTTTAATTTCCCGATCATTTAGGAAGGAAGAGAGTAATCTAAGCAGTTTCATGGGGAGTTTCATTTCAGATAATTTGAGGTGCATTCCGTTGTGCCGAATGCTTTTTCGACGTCTAACAGGACTGTCACGCCTATTTGTTGATTGTCAGTCGCGGTTTTCATTTGAGTGACTAGGCGGTTCACATGCTCGATGCCTTCTTTACGGTTTCTATAGGCTCTTTGCCATTTATGAAAACTCTGCATCTTCGAGGTGCCCCCTCAGTCGATTGGTAAGGATTCGTTCAAACACCTTACCTATGCAACTGAGGAGGCTGATGGGGCGGTAACCAGCCGGATCGGAGAGGTCTTTGTCAGGTTTTGGTATCTTGACACCAATGGCTCGTTTCCAGCATTTAGGAAAGTAGCCATGGGTGAGGCATGCATTGAATAGTTTGTTGAGTTTAGGGAGGTCACATGAGTAACTATCAATTAGGGAGTTTGGGCTTTGTTTTAGAATTTTGTAACTCACTTCATCCTCGCCGGGCGAGGAAGAATTTCTACATTTTTTTTATGATGATGTTGATGATTTCATCATTGGTGATGGGGGTGACAAGGTCATCGTCATCCCCTTCTGGCTCGTTATCGAATTTGGGGTCACGGTAGATATCCGGGTGTTCATTGATGAAGTCATCAATGGCATTTATGATGGCGTCATCATTGCTCGGACCTTGATATGGGCGATGCGTATTTCTAAGGTAGTCAGCAAAAGTGTCTGCCTTGTCTTTGTTGGTGCACGTGAAGGAGCCATCTCCCTTTTTAAGGGGTTTGGCTGCAGCTCTACGGCTTTAGTTTTTTTGCCCAGTTAGGGTTTTGAAAGAGTCCCAGAATTTTTTAGCATCCTTGACCCCGTTTAGGTTGGCTGTTGCCTTTTCCCAGTTGGCTTGTTTTTATGTCTCCCCTTCCCAGAAGGGAGACATATTGTTTTAGTGCATATTCTTCTTCTTCTTCTTCTTCTTTCTTCTTCTTCTTCTTCTTCTTCTTCTTTTTCTTCTTCTCATACAAACTTTGTCCGGGCCATAACTTTTTTGTCTTTTGACCTTCACCTTAGATACTTGGCATGTGGATGTATCACCATGAGCCGGTGTGCAGTGTACCATAGTGACCTTCATGTGACCTTGACCTTTGACCTGAAGGTCAGATTTATGTGTTTTTTTAAGGGAAACATCACACAAAATTTGTGAGGGCCATAACTTTTTTGTCTTTTGACCTACACCTTAGATACTTGGCATGTGGATGTATCACCATGAACCGGTGTGCAGTATACCATAGTGACCTTCATGTGACCTTGACCTTTGACCTGAAGGTTAGATTTATGCGCTTTTTTAAGGGAAACTGTCTGGACCAGAACTTTTTTGTATTTCGAGTCAGGCTTTAGATATTTGGCATGTGGATGTATCACCATGAGCCGGTGTGTAGCGTACCATGGTGACCTTCATGTGACCTTTACCTTTGATCTGAAGGTCAGATTTGTGATTTTGTCAAGGAAACGTTGTCCAGACCAAAACTTGGTTGTCTTTTGAGCCAGGCCTTAGATATTTGGCACATGGATGTATCACCATGAGCCGGTGTGTCGCATACCATTGTGACCTTCATGTGGCCTTGGCTTCAAGGTCAAATTTATGAACTTCAAATAGGGAGTAATTGTCCAGACCAGAATGTTTTTGTTTTTTGACCTAGGACTTGGTTATTTGACATGTGGATGTGTCACCATGAGACCGCATGTCATGACCTTCATGTGACCTTGACCTCAAGGTAAAATTTATGTACTTCAAATAGGGAGTAATTGTCCAGACGAGAATTTTTTTGTTTTTTGACCTAGGACTTGGTTATTTGACATGTGGATGTGTCACCATGAGACCGCATGTCGTCTACCTCGATGACCTACATGTGACTTTGACCTTAAGGTCAAATTTATGAACTTCAGATAGGGAATAATTATCCAGACCAGAACTTTTTTGTTTTTTGACCTAGGACTTAGATATTTGACATGTGGATGTATCGCAATTAGACCGCATGTCACATGTAATCATGACCTTAATGTGACCTTGACCTCAAGGTCAAAGTTATGTACTTTAAATAGGGAGTAATTGTCCAGACCAGATTTTTTTTTTTTGGACATGTGGATGTGTCACCATGAAACCGCATGTCCGCTGCCTTGATGAACTGCATGTGACCATGACCTCTGACCTCAAGGTGAAATTTATGTACTTCAAATAGGGAATAATTGTTCAGATCAGAACTTTTTTGTTTTTTGACCTAGGACTTAGATGATTGACATGTGGATGTATCACAATGAGACCACATGTCATCATGACCTTCTTGTGACCTTGACCTCAAGGTCAAATTTATGTACTTTAAATAGGGAGTAATTGTCCAGACCAGAATTTTTTTTTTGACATGTGGATGTGTCACCCTGAAACCGCATGTCCGCTACCTTGATGAACTGCATGTGACCTTGACCTCTGACCTCAAAAGGAAGGGGAGACATATGTTTTAGTGTGCTAAAACACTTTCTAGTTCAGCTTGGAGGGCTTTCTTAACCTTTCCATGAAGACGGTTGTATTTTTTTTTTGAGGTCAGCTTTTCTTATGCGATCAGTTTCAGTTTTAAGAGCACGAAGAGCTTTCCGTTTGGTTTTGATTAATGAAAGTGTGTCGCCCGAGATAGTGCTTCCCCAGGGGCATACTTCTTCTTTTAGGCATATTTCATTAAGAGTCGAGTTGATGATTTTTTCTATGCCCTCGCATTGGGCTTCGAGTTCAGTTGCATTTGATGGGGAGCTGTTTGTGAGTTTGACATCAGTGATGTCGTTGTAGAGGTTCCAATTGATTTTTAGTTCAACTTTGGCGAAGCCAAATTTGAGCTTATGCCATGGCCAGTCGTCCGTCTGTCCATCAACAATTCAATACGGCTCGGGCTAGAGGCCGTATTTATGAACCAATCTTTACGAAACTTCTTGGGTACCTTTGTTATGACCGTGGAACGAGAACGAGTGTTTTGGGGTCCAATCCGAAATTCAAGTTGGCCGCTGGCGGCCATTTTGTACAGACTTAGGTGAAATCAGATTTTTGCGCAGAACTTCCACATGAAAGCGCTGATTTGAATAATTTTTTGTATGAATGTTTAGTACCATGGGATACGTCACATATAATACGGGTTTTTTTCTCGTACGTTAATTATGCAAGTTAGACTAACTTTAATGTATTTAGTGTTACTTTCAGCACTGTAAGTGCAAATGCCAATACGGCTCGGGCTAGAGGCCGTATTTATAAACCAATCTTTCCAAAACTTCTTGGGTACCTTTGGTATCACCGTGGGTCGAGAACGAGTGTTTTTGGGTGCGGTCCGAAATTCAAGATGGCCGATGGCAGCCATTTTGTACAAAATTAGGTGCAATCAGATTTTTGCACAGAACTTCCATATGAAAGCGCTGATTTGAAAAATTTTTTGTGTGAATGTTTAGTACCATGGGATACGTCACATATAATACGGGTTTTTTTCTCGTGCAGAAATTATGCAAATTGTATGAACTTTGATTTTTTCAGTGCTACTTTCACATAGTAAGTACACATGTCAATACGGCTCGGGCTTGAGGCTGTATTTATCAACCGATCTTCACGAAACTTCTTGTGTACCTCTGTTATCACCTTGGGACGAGAACGAGTGTTTCTGAGTGCAGTCCAGAATTCAAGATGGCTGCCAGTGGCCATTTTGTACCGAAATTAGGTCCAATCAGTTTTTTGTCACAACTTCTATACAGCTCGTATTTATGAACTGATCTTCACGAAACTTCTTGGGTACCTTTGTTTTCACTTGGGACAGGAATGAGTGTGTTTTGGGGTGCCTTTGTTATCACTGTGCTATGAGAACAAATATTTTGGGGGTTCAGTCAGACCCACTCTGGGACTCAAAGATTTCTTTTCTAGTTTTCTGACTGTCACCCACCTTTACAATACTTTACCTATACATTTGTTACAGGCTACGGTCAGTATTTATGTACAGACCATTACAATACTTTATATGTACCTTTGTTATCAGGTCATTACCTAGATGTTTGTCATTGCTGTGTCACATACTATACATGTACCTGTCTTGACAAGTTGAGCTACAGTGGCATTGACACTTTCATTCTAAAATTCCTGCGGAGAGTGGTGGGGGTGGGGGGGGGGGGGTACCTGAGGGGGCCATTGCCTAGTTCGTTTGAGGCATGGACCAGGAGGTGGTCGCTGCCTAGGTCATCATTGCTGACCCAGTGATCATCGATGTGTTTTATCAGGGAGTTGCTGGTAATTATCAGATCAAAGATTTCGGATGGGAATAATGGGTTACTGCTGATGTAAGTTGCTGAGTTGTCGTTCATGAATGCGTGCAGATTATGTTTTTTGGTGATTTCCAGGAGGGCTTCACCATTGGGGCTGTTTTTTTTGCATCCAAAGTATTGGTGTTTGGCATTGAAGTCGCTGAGGAAGATGCAGTGTTTGTATTTCCTCATAAAAAATTCAAAGATGGTGTCAGAGACAGTCTTGCTTGGGTCGTTGTAATAACAAACAATCGTGATGTTTTTATTATCAACTGTGATTTCAGTTGCAATCACCTCAGCATTGAGGTGATCAGTTTTTATGGTTTTAGTTTTGATGTTCTGTTTTATTAGAAGAGCAACACTGCTGCCTTTTGTGAACTGTTGGTCTCTTCTAACAATGCTAAATTCACTTAGTGAGAAATTTTTGTCGGGATTTAGCCAACTTTCACAGATACAGACTATGTCTGTATTTTCGAAATATCGGCTCATTTGAAGGTTTTTTTTATTATTAATGCTTCTAGCATTCCACCCAGCTATTTGTAGTTTAGTCATGTTATAGTTTGGAATAAATCGCGTTGTTTAATTAGATGGAGCTAGGTTGGCAATGGTTTAATTGGTGTTAATTGTGGCTTTGATAAGGGTTTCAGATATTTGGGTTTTAAATAGGCAAGACGCCGAATGGCTTACATCTTGTCAGATGATGTCAGGCAGATTGGTGCCCACGTGTTTGTTTAACACAGAGTAGAGAGCCCCAGCGACAAGGGAGCATATTGTGTGGGGAGAGGATGCATTAACCGGTTTTGTCTGATTTAAGTTTTATAGTTCAATATTTGTTTTCACTTTTTTAAAATGAGGACACCTGCGATAGTTTCTCGTGTGACATCCCTTGCTGTTTGGGTAGGAGGGGGAATCAGACCTGCAATATTTTGTGAGGTGATTTCCACCACAATTTCATGCAGAACAAGCTATTAATTAAAAATAGAATATGTTTTCATTTTTGGATTTCACTAAAAACAAACCCAGTGAGGGTTCTTAAGCTGAGTTTGAATAGTACTGGCTGGTTTTGACCATTACATTGGGTAAAGAGTTGACATAGATGACATTTACACTAAGGCTGTACAGTGCACATGGTTAGTTTTTCAGTTGGAAATGAAATTTTTTTTTATAACCAGAAACTGTGACTAACCCTGTGCAGTGCACAGGGTTAGTCACAATTTCTGATTATAAAAAATTGGTAACTGCCAGTCACATGCTACATGAAAATATATAATGGCTAAGGCTGTAAAATGCTTTGGGTAAGTTAGTTACATGTCGTTACATTGGGTGCTGGATTCAAGGAACTATTGGAAATACTTTTACTGGATTGTGGAAATATTTTAAAGTGAATTCCAAAAATGAAAACATATTCTGTTTTCAATTAATAGTGTTTTGTGGGTCAGTGTCCCCCTGCATTTATTTGCAACATGCCAAAACTTTTGACACTTGTGGCATTGGACCGGAGAAGGGGTTGATCTATACTCCTCTGCTTCGTGCCTCTGGCCGTTTATGGTAACCCCATTAGCCATAATTCTAAGTTTAATATCGCGGCTAGGACAGGTCACTTTCAGTTTCCACGTGCTTTTGCCCGTGGCCCTGGAAGTGAACCTCTCTCATCTGCAGTTAGGCTGCTCTGGAGGATGGCCTTGTTGGCCGTGGCAGGGTAAACCCTGGTGACAACAACTGTGAGATTAGCGCTATTACCAGGGGTATGGCAAGCTTGATTAGTAGCGCGATTTTGATTTTGATTTTGACTGGCTTTTGGGACGTTGGCTGTTTTTTTACCGCTACTGCAAAATTTAACCCCGAAGGAGGGGCTATTTTTGATTGAGTTAGCTGTGTTGTTTGAGTTGATTTTGTAATGTCAGTAACCGCTTTGTTATTACTAACAATACTACCTATTGTAGGACTGGATGGGAGTACAGAGTGATGAAGACTTCTCCACCTTTTGACCTGTCTTGGGGTCATAGTAGAGAATCCTTCAGCATCCGTCGTCTCATGCAGTTTTAAATCGGGTCAGACCCCTTCTGTTTTCTTTTTGAGGGGGGTCCTTCCTGTGTTTGTACACCCATTGATGGAGTCCAAACTGGAAGAGTATTCCCCAACCCTACGCTGGCTGGGCTTAGCACTGGTTATCCCCTCCTTGGTTTTAGTAAGCTGTGAAAGAGTTTTGAACGGGACAAAACTCTTGGCATTGAGTGGGTCAGATGGGTCTTTGTATTCGCTCGCCACCTCAGCATATGTTTTGGGCTCTGCTATTTTTTCTTCTGTGTATATCTGAGGTACCGCCTGATTATCAATGGTCAGTGTGCCATTGGTGTCCTGTACTTTATGGACTTCCACCACCACCTGAATCTCCCCGACTGGTGAAACAGGTGTGGGTGGAGTGAGGGATCCTGTAATATAGGCCTTGATGAATTCCTCATTTTCATTGATTTTGGCATCCTTTTCTTGTATCCTACTTTTGAGATCAGCAGTTTCCTTCCTTAACCCATTGAGGGTCTCCATAAACTGAGCAGGGGAAAAGCCCTCCCACTCAGAGGAAGAAGAGGTTTGGGTTTTGGTTGCCCCCGAACCTGGGTTTTTGTTAAGACCACTATTTTGACTTACCTTGGCTTCTTTCCCCGATGCTCTCCTGGCTGCTTTTTCTTTCACTTTTTTATCTTTCTTTCCTTCTTTGCTTTCTTCTCTCTTAAAAGATGCTGGCTTTATGTTTTCCTCTATATCTCAGAACGATTCAATTCAATTCAGAAAAAAAACAGACAGTGTGTGATAAGATGTGTTAAAGTTAACTCTTTTAATTTAGAAATGTGATGAAAATCACTTTTTCTAAATAGTGTCTGTAATCCTGAGAATGAACGATGATGTGATATAAATATAACATTTCATTTCAATTAAACCTGTGGGTAGACCGATGCTAAAGGCATAATTCTGTTGCCAAGGAACTCATGTGACATTATTGTTGCACTGGAAAATTAATTTTTGGTGCAGCTATGTCCATAACTATGAAATAACATCAAACTCTACCAATTAGTTAACCATTGCTAGGGAAGCACAGTGGTGGCTATGGAGACAACGTGACTACCTTGGCAAGTGTAGTAGTGTCCCTTGCTAAGGAGTCATGTTAGTTGTTATTGAAGTCATGTGACATAATGTATTATGGGTCCATATATCAAATTTGGCTAAATTCTACCTAGTACCTTCCCTGTTGCTAGGGACTTGGGATGGTTACTGTGGATGTCACATGACATGGTCGGTGGCCCAGTAGGTCGACTTTCCGAGTGTATTATGGGTTCACATACCAAATTTGGTTAAAATCTGTTCAATAGTTTGTCCTTTGCTAGGGAGTCACATTGGTTGCTATGAGAATCATGTGGCCTTGTCAGTGCCTAATATGTTGAATTCCAAATGTATCGTGCCTATATACCGAAATTGGGTCAAAATTGGCCCGTACTTTCCCATTACTATGGAGTCGCTCTGGTTACTATGGATGTCACGTGAGTGATAAATGGTCAAATGGGTCGATCTCCCAATGCAATATGGGTGCAGATACCAGATTTGCTTAACATAGGCCCAATAGTTTGCCCGTTGCTAGGGTGTCACGCTGGTTGCTATGGTTGTTACATGACATGGCCAATGGCCCATTAGATCAAATTCCGGGGATATTATGGTTTCATACACCAAGTTTGGTTGAAATCGGCCTAGTAGTTTGCTCATTGCTATGGAGTCACGTCAGTTGCTATGGGAGTTATGTAACATAGTCAGTGACTCAATATGTCAAATTCATTGGGGGTCCACATACCAAATTTGGTTAAAATCGACACAATTTGGTTACTATGGATGTCATGTGACATGATGAATGGCCCAATACAGGCCCAATACAGTGCATTATGGGCTCAGATACCAAATTTGGTTAAAATAGGCCCAGTAGTTTTCCCGTTGCTAGGGAGTCACACCGGTTGCTATAGGTGTTAACGTGGCATGGTCAGTGGCCCAATAGATCAAATTCCCGAGGCATTATGGTTTCATACCCCATGTTGGGTTGAAATCGGCCCAGAAGTTTGCCCATGGAAGCACGTTGGTTGCTATGGGAGCTATATGACATGGCCATTGACCTAATAGGTCGAATTTGCAATGCATTGTGGGTCCACATACTAAATGCGGTAAACATTGGCCCAGAACTTTCCCCATTGCTAGGGAGTCACGTTGGTTACTATGGATGTCACATGGCATGAAAAATTGCCCAATGGGTCGATTTCCCAAAGCATTATGGGTTCAGATACTAAATTTGGTTTAAATAGGCCCAGTAGTTTGCCTGGTGCTAGGGAGTCATGTCGGTTGCTATGGGTGTTACGTAACATGGTCAGTTGTCCAATAGATGGAATTCCCGATGCATTATGGTTTCTTACACCAAGTTTGGTTGAAATCGGCCCAGTAGTTTGCCCATTGCTAAGGAGTCAAGTTGGTTGCTATGGGAGTTATGTTACATGGTTAATGACCCAATAGGTCGACTGTAATGCATTGTGGGTCCACATACCAAATTTGGTTAACATCAGCACAGTAGTCTGCCCATTGCTAGGGGGGCCCCTGTTTCTATGGAAGTTAAGTGGCATGGTCAGTGGCTCGATAGATCAGATTCTTACTATATTTTTAGTCAGTCGAGTGAATAATTCCAATTTGTTGGGTATGCGATGTTAACCCTCGTTTTGTTTTTGCCTGAACCACTATGCACCCCATGCTGTTATTAACATTTCAAAATCATAGTTTCCAAGAAATCCTTTCAAGGCTACATTTCGGACCTGAGCTTCTTTCAATAATCCTTGATTCACTATGAAGTCTTGGCCAGTCATATCTCGTGAAGAACTTCCGACTATAAAAAAAATGTGAAAACAATATAAAGGACGATTCCGCTCGACGGCCTTCAGCTCCACCGCCCTTTAAATAAAAAGGTTTTGTACAATAACTCAAAATGAGTTTAGTGTTAAATGTGTAATTTATCTGTATTTATAGGGCTGCCAACCATACTTGATAAAAGCTTGTGATCATCATGTAAAAGGAAAGCTGAAACCATGTGGACCTGATGAGAACACACCAAAATGTGTGCATAAGTGTGAGGCTGACTATAACACTACTTATGACAACGACAAACATTTTGGTATTTATTTCTTATTCATTGCATCTCAAATATTTTGATTAGGCCCACAAACTAGATCATGGGCGAGCATTTTCTTTTTTTATTTTTTAGCTTAACTTCACAAAGTCAAGATAAGCTATTGCCATCACTCGTGCGGAAGTCTGTGAGTCTGTTAGTCTGTGAGTCTATTCACATTTTCTTTAGCACAGGCTACACCCCGTAGTTCTTGTCCAATCGTCATGAAATTTCATACAGGTTCGAGGTAATGTCTAGATGAGAATGTCCCCTTTTGGTCACAAACAGTCAACCATGACAGCTACACGAGCCCGAAACCCGAAAACCTTTAGCACAGTCTACATGTCATATTTATGAAGGGATTTCATTGTAACTTGGTAGGATGACTCCTTTTAATGTCTAGTTGAGAATGTTCCCTTTATGTCTCAATCGGTCAACCAATCCGAAAACTTTTAGCTCAGTCTACAGGTAGCATTTATGAAGGGATTTCATTGTAACTTGGTAGGATGACTCTGTATAATGTCTAGATGAGAACATCCTATTTTGGTTGGGTTCAGTCAACCTTGATGGCCACAGGGGCACATTACCTAGATTCCTTTAGCACAGTCTACAGTTTGCATTTATGAAGGGATTTCATTGTAAATTGATAGGATGACTCAGTATAATGTCTAGATGAGAATGTCCTATTTTGGTTGTGATCGGTCAACCATGATGGATGCACAGGCACGTGACCTAAATTTGTTTAGCACAGTCTACAGTTCATATGAAGCGATTTCATTTGTAACATGGAAGGATAATTTGGTATGATGCCTAGATGAGACTGTCCTATTTTGGTCACAATCAGTCAGCCATTACCATCGCCTGGTCACGTGACCTTTTTTCCTTTAGCACTGTCTACAGGTTGTTTTCATGAAGGGATTTCATTGTAACTTGGTAGGATAATTTGGTATAATTACTGAATGAGACTGTCCTATTTTGGTCATGTTTGGTCAGCCATGACCGTCGGACCATCATGTGACCTAGATTCCTTTACCAAAGTCTAAGTGTTATATTTATGAAGGGATTTCATTGTATCTTGGTAGGATGATTCGTTTTGGAATACTTTTACTGCAAGATGGTAACTTTGGTTGACAGACATTAACTGTGAGGGCCACATTAACCCAGGCCTCAATTCTTTAGTAAAGTCTACACCTCAAATATTATTCTTATAGAAAACATAGCATGTAGGGAACAGAAATTAACTTAACTCAATTATCACAATTCTTGTCTTATTTCATAATCCTTTCATAAACTTTGAACATTATCCTTTTCATCAAACACAACACACAATCAAGCTAAGCTACAGTGTCATTGACACTTCCATTTATATTTATAATTATTTCTTTTCCATCTAAAGTTTATGTTCTTGGTTTGTTTTATGTTTTAGGCCTCATAACCTACAGAATAGCACAGGTGGTGGTGTATTTTGTCCCTTGAATGCAAGAAGGCTTTGCAATGCCAAAGCATTGCAAAGCCTTGTTGCACTCAAGGGACAAATTTATCAGTTTTATTAACTTGGGGGGTAAAATATCGGATATAAACCATTTAAGTTTTAGCTCAACTTGACAAAGTCAAGCTGAGCTATTGCCATCACTTCTCGTCCGTCGGCGTACTTACATATGTACGTACGTCCAGGATACGTACGTACGTCCACAATTTCTTTTGGCACACCTCACAGGTCACATTTATGATCAGATCACTTTGAAACTTGGTATGCTTGTTTGGGGTGACCTCTAGATGGGAACTATCGATTTTCTTCCATTTCCGTCCAAATATGTTGCCGCTGGCAATGACTTTTGAACTTAGTTTAGGCTGGCATCACTATATTCCTTTGGCACGATCTACAGGGCACATTTATGATCAGAATGGTTTGAAACTTGGTATGTTTGTTTAGGGTTACATCTAGATGGGAACTATCAATTTTCTTCATTTCCGTAAAAAAATGTTGCCGCTGGCAATGACCTTCGATGAACTTTGTGCAGTTATGCATCAATATTTCCCTTTGGTGCTGCCTGTAGTGCGCATTTTTGACCGGATCGTTTTGAAACTTGGTGTGCTTGTTTGGGGAGACCTCTAGATGGGAGCTATCGATTTTCTTCCATTTCTGTCAAAAATAGTTGTCATTGTCAACAACCTCTGATGAACTTAGTAAAAACTTAGTGCAGTTATGCATCAATATTTCCCTTTGACACACCCTGTAGGGCACATTTATGATTGTATCACTTGGAAACTTTGTTTGCTTGTGTTGGGTGATATCTGTATGAGAGTTATCAAATTTCTACCATTTCTTTAAAAAAATGTTGCCACAACCTTTGAACTTAGTTTAGTCAGGCTTCAATATTTCCCATTGGCACACCCTTCAGGGCACATTTATGATTGGATCACTTTGAAACATGGTATGTGTGTTTGGGGTGACCTCTAGATGTGAGCTATTGATTTTTTTCATTTCCATAAAAAATTATTGTCGATATCACCAGCGTTTGAACTAACTGCATTTTTGCAGCAACTTATCCTTTTTGCACTCTCTGCAGAGTATATTTATGAATTTCCATAAAAAAGAGAGAAAAAAACATTGCCACAAGCAATGACCTTTAAACTCAGTGCATTTGTGTGTTTACATCTTCCTTTGGCACGCCTCAGAGGGCACATTCATTATCAGGTTGTTTTGAAACTTTGTATGCTTATGCAGGGTGACAAAGATAGGAGCTATCAATTTTCTTTTCATTTCCATCAAAAACTGTTGCTGTTAGCAACAATCTTTGAATTTATTGCATTTGTGCATCAACATTCTTCTTTGACATGGCCTTCAGGCCACATTTATCATAGGATTGTTTTTGAACTTTGGTGTGCTCATTAGGCAAGACCTTTAGATAAAAGCTATTGATTAGCATTCATTTCTGTGAAAAAAGTTGCCATTTACAATAACCTCTGAACTTACTGCATTTGTGTATCAACATTCTTCCTTTAGCCAGTCTAACAGTTTACATTTAAAAATGCATGGATTACTCTGATGTTGTGCACACACAATGCTGTTATCTTGAAATTTCACCAAATAACATTGCTATCAATGATCTTCAATTTTACCATTTCACTTATAACTTATCAAGTTCAAGTTTGTCAAGTTGAGCTACAGTGTCATTGACACTTTCATTATTTTCAGCTTAACTTGACAAAGTCAGGATAAGCTTTTGTCATCACACATGCGGAAGTCTGTGAGTCTGTTAGTCTGTGAGTCTGTTCACATTTTCTTTAGCACAGGCTACACCCTGTGGTTCTTGTCCGATCATCACAAAATTTCATATGCAGGTTTGAGGTCATGTCTAGATGAGAATGTCTCATTTTGGTCATGATCGGTCGACCATGATGGCTGTGCAGGCCTGAAACTCAAAAACCTTTGGAACAGTCTACGGGTCGTTTTTATGAAGGAATTTCATTGTAACTTGGTAGGATTTTTCCGTATAATGTCTGGATGAAACGTCCTATTATGGCCTTGATCGGTCAACCATGACAGCTGCACAGGAACGTGACCTAGAATTGTTTAGCACAGTCTGCAGTTCATATTTATGAAGCGATTTCATTGTTACTTGGCAGGATAACTCGGTATGCTGTCTAGATGAGACTGTCATATTTTGGTCATGTTCGGTAAGCCATTGCTGCTGCTTGGGCACGTAACCTAGATTCCTTTAGCACTGTCCACAGTTTGTTTTTATGAAGGGATTTCATTGTAACTTGGTAGGATAACTCAATATGAAATCTAGATGAGACTGTTCTATTTCGGTCATGATCAACCATCACTGCCAGACCGGCATGTGACCTAGATTCCTTCAGCAAATTCTACGAGTCTTATTTATGAAGGGATTTCATTGTAACTTGGTAGAATGACATGTTTTGGAATGATTTTACTGTAACTTGGTAACTTTGGTTGACATACGTTAACTGTGAGGGCCATATTAACCCAGGCCTCAATTCTTTAGTACGGTCTACACCTCAAATTATTCTTATTGAAAACATAGCATGTAGGGTAACAGAAATTGAAATATTCTCAATTATCACAATTTGTGTCTTATTTCATAATCCTTTCATAAACATTGAACATTTTCCTTTTCATCAAACACTACACACAGTCAAGTTAAGCTACAGTGTCACTGACACTTTCATTGGAAGTTATCGTCAGTTCCAATCCTTATGGTTCCTTCAGATGCAATGAACCAAATGAGGTATTCAACCTTGTCCAGTGAAGTCCATTCACCATCTCAGTGTGTATTCATCCATCTTTTCATTTGTTGTTGTCGTGATCACCTCATATGCTTATTCCTAGATAATGTAAAAGATTGTGGGGGGGATATAGATCTCGTTAGACTGTTTTGTTCATTTTATAATGTGGGATTTGGGCTATGGATAGCATAGCAGAAAATAAGTGGTCAGACAAGGACAATGTCAGGTACAAAAAGGCCAATCTCAGACTGAGTTTTAAAATCATCAGTCAAAATGTCTGATGCCAAAATTATTAATGAAGTTCAGTGATCAGAACATCATGCATGCTGGAAATCATGTACATAACTAGCAAGCCTAAAATTAATGATTATTGTGATTTCTGGTCCTGGCAAGTTGGGAAATGTGAAGAAAGTGACTGTACATCTCAATAGTTTTAACAGCAAGTGAAGAAATACGATTTGACATTTCCATACATATATCTAAATTATGTTTGAAGAGTAATTCAGTTCCAATTCAGAATGAAACCAATCATACCTTGTTTCTCTCATTGAGCCCTGCCAAACAAGGTATGATTGGTTTCATTCTGAGCAGTTTTAAGATGAAGGTCCATGTACACCCAAAACACATTATTTTGAATACTCAAACTCCATTTTGTAATATGTCAGATGTCATTCTCAAATGACAGACTTGATTCATTTGGTGCCTGACATTTTGTCTGGAAGCACAATGAAAATTATTTTCAGGTTTGATGGGTAGGGTCTTCTTGGAATGTATATGTTATTGTGATGAATTGACTCGGCTGAACATAAGCTTCGAGCAGCAGATCTCAGACCATGTTACCGTCAGTTCATCACAATAACTTATAATGTCTACACAGCTTGAACAATCAATGATGGCTGCATTGAAGCAATGAATTTAAGTAAAACATGTTTCAAGGATAACTGAAACAAGAAAATACAGCAGTGCTGTGGAAAAAAAGGACGGCGATAATATGTCAATGCAGTTTTACTGAACAGACCATCTTTAAAATAATAAGACTGAGTATCACAACTTATAGTTATGTAGTTTCAAGTAAAACATTATGTTGAGGAAAAATCTGAGAAATAATTAATTTAAACATAAACAGATCAATTTGAAAAAAAATCAAAATATATTTGATTCTCAATCAATATATTGTGGAAAACAATGAAGATGGGGGGTTTTATTTACTTATTTTTTAATTTTTTTTAGTATATCTCTTCAGTAAATATGCAGTTTTCAGAAACTTGTGCATGAGGAACTAAGAACATTCTAGTGCTCTGGAAACAAAAGTTTTGCTGACAATTGTTAAGCCAGAAAGAAAGGGAATAAACCTTTTTTTTCAAAGAGCACATCTGAAATTATTGAAAAAAACATGACATGAAGAGCAAATATAAAGATTATTTTGTATGCAAATCACGTAGTCTTGGTGATTTCTTTAAGCACACACCATATTTTTTTTTTCATTCGCTTTTCCAACAGCACTGAACGTTCTGAATACGAGTGGCATTTTCCGTAAATACGATCAGTTCTATCGGCGTTTTCTATCAATAACCTAAGAGTACACATCGAACGTAAGAAAATTAACTCGTTACATGGTGTATGGACGATTTGAATCGTGTACGATTCGGATCATATTTTTATAAAGGACGTTTCGGCCCAAATCTATTGACGATTCGGACCATATTTCTGGCCGATTCGGACCAGCTTATTGGATGATTCAGACCATGTTTGTGGAAGATTCGGACCAGGTTTCTGGGCGATTTGCCCAACAGACACGCAAACTACACAGTGTAAGCAAAGACAAACACACTTCACAAGACAGCACAGACTTGTCTTTTGAAATAGGCCTAGAGCTTTATGTGCCAATTTCAGTGAGCCATTTTCATTAATTTCACTGAAAAAAATACCGACGTATCGGTGTTGTTTGTAGTTATCACAACAGATAATTCTGCGAGTAATTATGAAACAACTAATCCTGTGCTTCTGGGTCATGTCGGGGAAGAGGAAAAAAGATGTGACATCAACATTGACCTGCCTGTTTTTATTTACAATGCATTTTGGGTCCGTATACCGAATTTGGGAAAAATTGACCCAGTAGTTGGCCCTTTGCTAAGGGGCACTCTCGTTGCTGGGGAAGTCACGTGACGTCAACATTGACTTGTATGTTTTTATTTGCAATGCATTTTGGGTCCGTATAGCGAATTTGGTCAAAATCGGCCCAGTAGTTAGCCTGTTGCTAAGGGGGCACTCTGGTTGCTAGGGAAGTCACGTGACATCAATATTGACATGTCTGTTTTCATTTGCAATGCATTTTGGGTCCGTATACTGAATTTTGTCAAAATTGGCCCAGTAGTTAGCCCGTTGCTAAGGGGGCGCTCTGGTTGCTAGGGAAATCACGAGACGTAAACTTTGATCTGTCTGTTTTCATTTGCAAAGCATTTTGGATCCGTATACCGAATTTGGTCAAAATCGGACCAGTAGTTAGCCCGTTGCTAAGGGGGCGTTCTGGTTACTAAGGAAGTCACGTGACATCGACATTGATCTGTCTGTTTTCATTTGCAATGCATTTTGGGTCCGTATACCAAATTTGGTCAAAATCGGCCGAGTAGTTAGCCCGTTGCTAAGGGGGCACTCTGATTGCTATGGAAGTCACGTGAGATCATGATTGATCTGTCTGTTTTCATTTTGCAAAGCATTTTGAGACCGTATACCGAATTTGGTCCAAATTGGCCCAGTAGATAGCCCGTTGCTAAGGGCGCGCTCTGTTTGCTAGGGAAGTCACAAGACGTCAGCATTGATCTGTCTGTTTTTCTTTGCAATGCATTTTGTCACGTGGTGACACCGTTGCCTCTGTCTCAACTCGGGCGCCTCCGGCGCCTTCATCCTTTATAAAAAATGAATTTGAAATGCAGGATATTTGTTGTTAGGGATTGTATCTGAGATACACCTTTACTTGACATAAAATCAATAGTAGTATTTGATAACAAATCATAGCGGATCAATTATGTATGGTCAAAATGAGTGAGGAAAGACACAAACATTTCAAGGATGTTCAAACTTTGCAAAAATGTATACTGATATAATTTTTTTTATCCATAGACCAAATGTAGTAGAATTTTACACATAGCTACCTCAGTGTACTGTCTTAAACAGTCTTTGGTTAAAATTTAGTCAACCATGACCACGTGCGACACTGCATGCTTTCAACAGATGTTTCGACTAAAAGTGTATCCTGGGCACTCCCACGTGCTATGGGCTTGAAAACCATACCAAATCGAAGTTTTGAACAGTACACATTGATTGCACAACATTTAATTTCAACTCAATTGAAAAGCAAAACGTGAACGTCTGAAGTTGATAGGGGTAGGGCTATTGCTCTAATTATGCAAGTCCAATCGCAACATCTCATCGCCCAGCAATTTGGGGCCCATGAGTTAAGGATAGCTAATTTAGTTGGGCGTCTTAGGGCCAAAGGAAGATTAGCTGACCGTCCCAGGAGCAGACATCTGTGGGTTACATCTCCACATGAAGATAGAGGTATACATCTCCCACACTGTAGTAACTGATTTAGATAGCTACAGAGGTGGCGAGTCAGGTTGTAGGCACTTGTGGTCACCAAGTGTTCCAAGGACACAATTAGGAATCGGTTGCAGTTCAACATAAGGCCACGATGTCCCTACATTGGTCCGCAACTTACACCCAGGTCGCATCAACATCGATTGCAATGGCTGTGGGTACATACACCAAATCGGTTTCACTTGGTCCACTGGAGACGTGTGTTATTCACTGATGAGTCTCGGTCCATGCTTTACAGGTCAGATGGATGACAACATTGCTATCAACGTCAAGGTGAGCGATATTCTGTCGCATACTTTGATAAACGACAGATTCGGCAGAGGGTCTGTTGTAGTTTGGGGGGGGAGGGGATTTCTCATGCCGTGAAAACACCTCCCGTGGTCATCCTTGACAATCTTACAGCTGTAAGACATCGGGATCATGTTTCACATCCTTCCACGTTTCCATTTGCATAACCTAATGTTGCAGCAGGATATTGTGAGGCCCTACATTGCTAGGGTTTGTCGTGACTTCCTCAACCAAAACAATGTCCCATTTCTCGATTGGCCACCTTACAGTCCAGATTTGTCCCCGATCAAGCTTTTGTGGAATGAGCTGGACAGGAGGGTCAGGATGCACATCAGCATCCCAAACAATGTTGCTCAGCCCACGAAGGCCCTTCTTCAGGAGTTGAATAACATCCCACACAGGACCATCTACTTGATGGGGTCAATGGTAAGGAGAGTTAGAGCAGTGACTGAAGCCTGGGCTGGGCACACCCACTTTTAATTTTGATCAGCATATGGCATAGGGTACCCACATTTGAGCGTTATCCATGCAAATGCCGTCTGTGTTAAAACAACAAAACTCATTAAAATTTAATCAGTAATGAAGAAATAACATCAAAATCCTAACAATCAGTAATCATCCATAACACATTTGAAATATTTACCACAGAAAAAACTTGCGTTTCTTTTTTCCACTAGTATATTATTACAGATGAAATATTAATTGAAATGAGTTGTGATAATTTCGTATAAAATGGGAAGAAGCCTGAAAATAAGCAGACTGTCATCTGCAGAATGAGGACCCCAGACGGTGAATTTTGTGATGCTGCGGTATTGCTACCCTGCACAGCAGGGTAGCATCACTAAATTTACCCTCTGTGAACCTTGTTTTGAATCTCAAGCCCAAACAGCAAGAGATACCCAGAGGATAAATTGGCACACTGTATGGGATAGCATCTGCAAAAGCACCCTCTGGGGACCTCATTCTGCAAATGACAGGTTGCTTATTTTCAGGCTTGAATGTGAACAATTCCAATTAACAATTTTATAAAGTGGCATGGATTGTGAAAAGAATTGTACTTTTGATGAAATAAATTTTTTAAAGTATGAGTTTGGGGATAAAAGATTGGGTTTTTTCCATCTGTCCATATGCCTGTCCATCTGTCTGTCCATATGCCTGTTTGTTTGTCCATGCCTCTCCTTTTCTTGTCACAGAGTTTTAAGGAAAACTGACCAAAATATTTTTCCCAGTTTGAAATATAGCTTTTTGGTGATAATATCAAGAATGGGATTGCGAACCAGATGTGTCCAAGTATGTCTTCAAGAGTTATTGCCCTTGTTGGACTCAGGCTTTCCTGTGATCACATTACCATGTCTTATCACATTTCAAAGAAAACCATTTAGGATTTTTTTCCCCAAATTTAATACAAAGCTTTTTTAGGCCACACAAAGTAGATGTTCTGTTTCTCAGGCCAAGTTTTGTAAAATTGCATGCGGGCGGGCTGTTTTTTATTTTATATTTTATTTTTGTAATTATTTCTTTGCCATCAGAAGTTCATATTCTTGGTTTATTTTATGTTTTAGGCCTCATAATCTACAGAATAGCAAGGGTGGTGGTGTATTTCATCCCTTGGGTGCATCAAGGCTTTGCAATGCTAAAGCATTGCAAAGCCTTTTTGCACTCAAGGGACAAATTTTTTCAATTTTACTTACTTGTGTAAAATATCAGACATAAACCATTTAATTTTTATTTTTTCAAGTTTGCATTGGTCATAAAAAGAGAGCATGCGGCAGCCAAAAGGACCATGCGGGAGGGCCTGATTTTTAATTTTATTACGCCTTATGATCTTTTTATATGCCTGCTCGAAAAATGGGATGTATTATAGAATAGCATTGACCATCTGTCCATCCATCTGTCTGTCTATCCATTCTTTCACTTTTGGTCACCAGACAATAACTTTGGCTATACAAGTGATATCCAGTTCATTTTTATGTGTACCCATACTATGTATGGTACACATAATGCCATCATCTGGGGTGGCCATCCGTCGTTCGTCCATCCTTTGTCCATCTGTCTGTCCGTCCGGTGTCCGTATCCATTTCTTTGTCATTCGATAACTTGAAAATATTGCTTGGATTGTCAAGGTACTTTATATTTGTGTTCAAGTTACTGATGTGCCGAGCTGTATAGTTTTTGGTGTAAATCTGATAATTTGATCCTGAGATATTAACCCTTTATCCTTCGAATTGAAAATTCCTCCAATCCCTTTGGCATTCGATAACTTGAAAAATATTGCTTGGATTGTCAAGTTACTTTATATTTGTGTTCAGGTTACTGATGTGCCAAGCTGTATAGTTTTTTTTGTTTGTCTGTCCATCCGTTCGTCGGTCTGTCCATCCGGCATCCGTATCCATATCTTTGTCATTCGATAACTTGAAAAATATTGCTTGGCTTGTCAAGTTACTTTATATTTGTGTTCAGGTTACTGATGTGCTGAGCTGTATAGTTTTGGGTGTAAATCTGATAATTTGATCCTGAGATATTAACCCTTTATCCTTCAAATTGAAAATTCCTCCAATCCCTTTGGCATTTGATAACTTGAAAAATATTTATGTGTACCCATACTATGTATGGTACACATAATGCCGTCATCCAGGGTGGCCATCCGTCATTCGTCCATCCTTTGTCCGTCCGTCTGTCTGTCTGTCCATCTGTCCGTCCATCTGTCCGTCCCGTGTCCGTATCCATTTCTTTGTCATTCGATAACTTGAAAAATATTGCTTGGATTGTCAAGTTACTTTATATTTGTGTTCAGGTTACTGATGTGTCGAGCTGTATAGTTTTTGGTGTAAATCTGATAATTTGATCCTGAGATATTAACCCTTTATCCTTCAAATTGAAAATTCCTCCAATCCCTTTGGCATTTGATAACTTGAAAAATATTGCTTAGATTGTCTAGTTACTTTATATTTGTGTTCAGGTTACTGATTTGCCGAGCTGTATAGTTTTTGGTGTAAATCTGATGATTTGATCCCGAGATATTAACCCTTTATCCTTCAAATTGAAAATTCCTCCAATCCCTTTGGCATTCGATAACTTGAAAAATATTGCTTGGATTGTCAAGTTACTTTATATTTGTGTTCAGGTTACTGATGTGCCAAGCTGTATAGTTTTTTTTGTTTGTCTGTCCATCCGTTCGTCGGTCTGTCCATCCGGCATCCGTATCCATTTCTTTGTCATTCAATAACTTGAAAAATATTGCTTGGCTTGTCAAGTTACTTTATATTTGTGTTCAGGTTACTGATGTGCTGAGCTGTATAGTTTTGGGTGTAAATCTGATAATTTGATCCTGAGATATTAACCCTTTATCCTTCAAATTGAAAATTCCTCCAATCCCTTTGGCATTTGATAACTTGAAAAATATTTATGTGTACCCATACTATGTATGGTACACATAATGCCGTCATCCAGGGTGGCCATCCGTCATTCGTCCATCCTTTGTCCGTCCGTCTGTCTGTCTGTCCATCTGTCCGTCCATCTGTCCGTCCCGTGTCCGTATCCATTTCTTTGTCATTCGATAACTTGAAAAATATTGCTTGGATTGTCAAGTTACTTTATATTTGTGTTCAGGTTACTGATGTGTCGAGCTGTATAGTTTTTGGTGTAAATCTGATAATTTGATCCTGAGATATTAACCCTTTATCCTTCAAATTGAAAATTCCTCCAATCCCTTTGGCATTTGATAACTTGAAAAATATTGCTTAGATTGTCTAGTTACTTTATATTTGTGTTCAGGTTACTGATTTGCCGAGCTGTATAGTTTTTGGTGTAAATCTGATGATTTGATCCCGAGATATTAACCCTTTATCCTTCAAATTGAAAATTCCTCCAATCCCTTTGGCATTCGATAACTTGAAAAATATTGCTTGGATTGTCAAGTTACTTTATATTTGTGTTCAGGTTACTGATGTGCCAAGCTGTATAGTTTTTTTTGTTTGTCTGTCCATCCGTTCGTCGGTCTGTCCATCCGGCGTCCGTATCCATTTCTTTGTCATTCGATAACTTGAAAAATATTGCTTGGCTTGTCAAGTTACTTTATATTTGTGTTCAGGTTACTGATGTGCCGAGCTGTATAGTTTTTGGTGTAAATCTGATAATTTGATCCTGAGATATTAACCCTTTATCCTTCAAATTGAAAATTCCATCAATCCCTTTGGCATTCGATAACTTGAAAAATATTGCTTGGATTGTCAAGTTACTTTATATTTGTGTTCAGGTTACTGATGTGCCGAGCAGTATAGTTTTTGGTGTAAATCTGATAATTTAATTCTGAGATATGAACCCTTTATCATTCAAATTGAAAATTCCTCCAATCCCTTTGGCATTCGATAACTTGAAAAATATTGCTTGGATTGTCTAGTTACTTTATATTTGTGTTCAGGTTACTGATGTGCTGAGCTGTATAGTTTTTTTGGTTTGTCCGTCTGTCTGTCCGTCCGTCGGTCTGTCCATCCAGCGTCCGTATCCATTTCTTTGTCATTCGATAACTTGAAAAATATTGCTTGGGTTGGCAAGTTACTTTATATTTGTGTTCAGGTTACTGATTTGCTGAGCTGTATAGTTTTTGGTGTAAATCTGATGATTTGATCCCGAGATATTAACCCTTTATCCTTCAAATTGAAAATTCCTCCAATCCCTTTGGCATTCGATAACTTGAAAAATATTGCTTGGATTGTCAAGTTACTTTATATTTGTGTTCAGGTTACTGATGTGCTGAGCTGTATAGTTTTTTTGGTTTGTCCGTCTGTCTGTCCGTCCATCGGTCTGTCCATCCAGCATCCATATCCATTTCTTTGTCATTCGATAACTTGAAAAATATTGCTTGGTTTGTCAAGTTACTTTATATTTGTGTTCAGGTTACTGATGTGCCGAGCTGTATAGTTTTTGGTGTACATCTGATAATTTGATCCTGAGATATTAACCCTTTGTCCTTCAAATTGAAAATTCCTCCAATCCCTTTGGCATTCGATAACTTGAAAAATATTGCTTGGATTGTCAAGTTACTTTATGTTTGTGTTCAGGTTACTAATGTGCCAAGCTGTATAGTTTTTTTGTCCGTCCATCTGTCTGTCCGTCCATCGGTCTGTCCGTCCGGCGTCTGTATCCATTTCTTTGTCATTCAATAACTTGAAAAATATTCCTTGGATTGTCAAGTTACTTTATATTTGTGTTCAGGTTACTGATGTGCCGAGCTGTATAGTTTTTGGTGTAAATCTGATAATTTGATCCTGAGATATTAACCCATAATCCTTCAAATTGAAAATTCCTCCAATCCCTTTGGCATTGGATAACTTGAAAAATATTGCTTGGATTGTCAAGTTACTTTATATTTGTGTTCAGGTTACTGATGTGCCAAGCTGTATAGTTTTTGGTGTAAATCTGTAATTTTGATCCGGAGATATTAACCCTTTATCCATCAAATTGGAAATTCCTCCAATCCCTTTGGCATTCGATAACTTGAAAAATATTGCTTGAATTGTCAAGTTACTTTATATTTGTGTTCAGGTTACTGATGAGCCGAGCTGTATAGTTTTTGGTGTAAATGTGATAGTTTGATCCGGAGATATTAACCCTTTAACCTTCAAATTGAAAATTCCTCCAATCACTTTGGCATTCGATAACTTGAAAAATATTGCTTGGATTGTCAGGTTACTTTATATTTGTGTTCAGGTTACTGATGTGCCAAGCTATATAGTTTTTGGTGGAAATCTGATAATTTGATCCTGAGATATTAACCCTTTATCCTTCAAATTGAAAATTCCTCCAATCCCTTTGGCATTTGATAACTTGAAAAATATTGCTTGGATTGTCAAGTTACTTTATTTTTGTATTCAGGTTACTGATGTGCCGAGCTATATAGTTTTTGGTGTAAAGCTGATAATTTGATCCGGAGATATTAACCCTTTAACCTTCAAATTGAAAATTCCTCCAATCACTTTGGCATTCGATAACTTGAAGAATATTGCTTGGATTGTCAGGTTACTTTATATTTGTGTTCAGGTTACTGATTTGCTGAGCTGTATAGTTTTTGGTGTAAATCTGATGATTTGATCCCGAGATATTAACCCTTTATCCTTCAAATTGAAAATTCCTCCAATCCCTTTGGCATTCGATAACTTGAAAAATATCGCTTGGATTGTCAAGTTACTTTATATTTGTGTTCAGGTTACTGATGTGCTGAGCTGTATAGTTTTTTTGGTTTGTTCGTCTGTCTGTCCGTCTATCCGTCGGTCTGTCCATCCAGCGTCCGTATCCATTTCTTTGTCATTCGATAACTTGAAAAATATTGCTTGGGTTGTCAAGTTACTTTATATTTATGTTCAGGTTACTGATGTGCCGAGCTGTATAGTTTTTGGTGCACATCTGATAATTTGATCCTGAGATATTAACCCTTTATCATTCAAATTGAAAATTCCTCCAATCCCTTTGGCATTCGATAACTTGAAAAATATTGGTTGGATTGTCAAGTTACTTTATATTTGTGTTCAGGTTACTGATGTGCTGAGCTGTATAGTTTTTTTGGTTTGTTCGTCTGTCTGTCCGTCTATCCGTCGGTCTGTCCATCCAGCATCCGTATCCATTTCTTTGTCATTCGATAACTTGAAAAATATTGCTTGGGTTGTCAAGTTACTTTATATTTATGTTCAGGTTACTGATGTGCCGAGCTGTATAGTTTTTGGTGCACATCTGATAATTTGATCCTGAGATATTAACCCTTTATCATTCAAATTGAAAATTCCTCCAATCCCTTTGGCATTCGATAACTTGAAAAATATTGGTTGGATTGTCAAGTTACTTTATATTTGTGTTCAGGTTACTAATGTGCCAAGCTGTATAGTTTTTTTTGTCTGTCCGTCCGTCCATCTGTATGTCCGTCCGGCGTCCGTATCCATTTCTTTGTCATTCGATAACTTTAAAAATATTCCATGGATTGTCAAGTTACTTTATATTTGTGTTCAGGTTACTGATGTGCCGAGCTGTATAGTTTTTTTTGTTTGTCCGTCTGTCCGTCCATCTGTCCATCCGTCCGTCCATCCGTCCATCCGTCCGTCCATCCGTCGGTCTGTCCATCCGGCATCTGTATCCATTTCTTTGTCATTCGATAACTTTAAAAATATTGCTTGGATTGTCAAGTTACTTTATATTTGTGTTCAGGTTACTGATGTGCCGAGCTGTATAGTTTTTGGTGTAAATCTGTAATTTTGATCCGGAGATATTAACCCTTTATCCATCAAATTGGAAATTCCTCCAATCCCTTTGGCATTGGATAACTTGAAAAATATTGCTTGAATTGTCAAGTTACTTTATATTTGTGTTCAGGTTACTGATGAGCCGAGCTGTATAGTTTTTGGTGTAAATGTGATAGTTTGATCCGGAGATATTAACCCTTTAACCTTCAAATTGAAAATTCCTCCAATCACTTTGGCATTCGATAACTTGAAAAATATTGCTTGGATTGTCAGGTTACTTTATATTTGTGTTCAGGTTACTGATGTGCCGAGCTATATAGTTTTTGGTGTAAATCTGATAATTTGATTCTGAGATATTAACCCTTTATCCTTCAAATTGAAAATTCCTCCAATCCCTTTGGCATTTGATAACTTGAAAAATATTGCTTGGATTGTCAAGTAACTTTATATTTGTATTCAGGTTACTGATGTGCCGAGCTGATAGGTTTTGGTGTAAATCTGTTATTTTGATCCTGAGATATTAACCCTTTATCCTTCAAATTGAAAATTCCTCCAATCCCTTTGGCATTCGATAACTTGAAAAATATTGCTTGGATTGTCAAGTTACTTTATATTTGTGTTCAGGTTACTGATGTGCCAAGCTGTATAGTTTTTGGTGTAAGTCTGATAATTTGATCCTGAGTTATTAACCCTTTATCCTTCAAATTGAAAATTCCTCCAATCCCTTTGGCATGAGATAACTTAAAAAATATCTATCCGATTGTCATGTTACTTCATATATATGTTCAGGTTACTGATGTGCTGTGCTCTATAGTTTTTTATGTAAATCTGATAATTTGATCCGGAGATGTTAACCCTTTATCCATCAAATTAGACACTCCTCCAATCCATTTCTATATGTACCCATACCATGTATGGTGTACATAATGTCGGCATCCGTGGTGGCCCTCCATCATACAGCTTTCTACTAGTTGCGCGTATGGGTACACATCTGACGATTTCATCGGCCTATTTTTAGTATTTGTTCTTATCAACAAAAGGGGGTGGGGGAACAGAAGGGTTCTTGCTTGAACTCAAGACTCCTATCATGAAAAGCGACTGATTTACTACGAGACTAAGAGATCTTTATCAGCCTGGCTGGTTAATAGATTGCCCTTATATCTTGACCGCTGCAAATGGAAAACAAGAATATATATGTAAAAAACTTTACTTCAAAGCCTTACCTATGCATCCTGTTTAGTCAGGTTCAACTGTTGTAAACTAATATAACTTCAGTTTGGAAGTCATTACGGTTAATTAATGGCCTGAGAGGAATGAATAACAGCCCAAGGGTTTATTACTGGCCTGAGATGAAATCGAGGGCCGTCAGTAAGCCAAAGAGCTGTTATTCATTCCTCATGGGCCATTAATAAACCTGGATGCCTGACAGAATCATGTTATTTTTAATTCTTTTTTTCTAATATTTTTATTCAGATTGTATATGAATATTTGCAGAGAAGACATTATATTCTTTTACAGTAATTGGAATGTATTTACCGGATAAACCATTAACACAGTAGCATAATAGATACTTGGATATTTATATTTTTTGTACAATTTGTTGCTGCACATACAAGATAGACTTTTAAACTGCCGGTTTATGTCACTGGGGTTACCGATCCCATGTACAATCGATAATTCAAAGCCATTATCACCTGATGTTTGATTGCCATAGATACCCAATCAGAATCCGATAGGTAGCATCAAAACTTTGCGGTTAACCCTTTACCCAACGAATCGCCCTCATCCGCCCACGTAATATGCAGATACAGCAGCTGAAAAAATATTATTTTTTGAAATATTTCAACAAAACCATATCATGTGACCCCCTCTTTGGAACGAGCTCGTCGAGCTCGTTCCAATGAGGGGTCACATGATATGGTTTTATTGAAATTTTTCGAAAAGAATTAAAAAACGATATTTAAATTAATAAATTTTGATATCATTTGCGTTGGGTAAAGGGTTAAGTCCCTCCTGCAGAAACCTACTGGAGTGACAGACACAATCGCGATGTGAGCTCTGTATATATGTGTGTGTTATTACTACTATTACTATGTCTGGAAGTGGACAGCATCCCATTAATGAATTTAGTTTTCAGAAACGGCCTGTCACCCGCTTCCTATTACATGATGTCATGAATTAGAGTTTTACCACACTACCAAACTCTGTATACTAGAGAATACCTGCTATAGTAGTAATAGTTAATAATAAAACATTGATTTGTATGCACAAAATTTCTGACTAACACCAACACTCATATTTTGTAGGCTCAAAATCTTATTCACTTCCTTCGATAACAGATATCCAGCAAGATATGTATGCAAATGGACCAGTTGAGGCTGCATTCACAGTGTATGAAGACTTCCTTACTTACAAGAGTGGTAAGTTACAAGAATAATCTTGAGGTTTATCATCCTTTTATCTTACAATCAGTATGTATTGGATCCGAAATTACCTGAATGCAGTGTGTAGCAAGGCCTCCTGATAGAAAATCTGTGCAATAGAAATATTGAGACATTCGTAAAAATCAAGGACTTTACCAAACAAAATCTGCTTCAATGTTCTATCAGATATTTTATATTAGGCCTAAAAAAATTAAAAATCTGTTTCTCAGGCCCTCCCGCATGGTCCTTTTGGCTGCCGCATGCTCTCTTTTTACAACCAATGTAAAGTTTAAAAAAAATAAAAATTAAATGGTTTATGTCTGATATTTTACCCAAGTTAAAAAACTTTATAAATTTCTCCCTTGAGTGCAAGAAGGCTTTGCAATGCTTTGGCATTTACCATTGCATTTACCATTGCAAAGCTTTCTTGCACTCAAGGGATGAAATACACCACCACCCATGCTATTCCGTAGATTATGAGGCCTAAAACATAAACCAAGAACATGAACTTTTGATGGCAAAGAAATAATTACATTTTTACAAATAATGGCCTGAGAGACAGAAGATCTACTTTGTATGGCCTTACTAGTAAATAAGCTTGTTTGTAGCAAACTTCTATTTATACCATGATTACGTATTCTACTATATAAAAAGCTTGTGACATAAATTTTAGTTTTACACACCAACCATGTTGAACACGCCAGCAATGGGATTTCAGGAGTTAAAATTTACATCTACAATGGAACTACATCCAGGTTGACCTTTGGAGACCTCGCCTTGAATGCAAACTTGTCTAAATTTATCACTTGTCACCTCGTGAAGAGTGAAATGAAGCCGGCAATTATTTATTATGTTTTTAATACCTCATAAGATACCAAAAATTAACAAACATACATTGTCTCATGTTAATAAAGCATCCATAACTCAAAATATAGTATTTAAAAAAAGTAGGGGACATCCAAACCGATGTTGATATTTTCGGTATTTGATACGCGTGATTGGACACATCAATATGTTACCAAATTTAGTGTGGATCATGAATGTCACCAGCCCATGAAAACTTTGTGCAGGTTTTTGCATGAGTGCCATGTTAATGTCTGTGGGGTACGATCGTTTTGGTGTTGGAACCATTATGGTGTGGGTAGGCATAACCATTACAAGCAGAACAGCGTTACATGTCATCCAAGGACATGTCGCAGTGCAGTACTACTGTGACAGCATGTTAGCAGCTCATGTGGTGCCATTTGCCCGATGTCATGGCCATCGATTCATTTTCCAAGATGACAGTGCAAGAGCACACAGGGCCTGTGTCACTACAGAGTTCCTCCAGGAGCAGAACATCACTACACTGCCTTGGCCAGCACTAAGTCCAGACCTTTCACCAATCAAGCATGTCTGGGATATGCTTGGCAGGTGCCTACGACAACGCCAACAGCCCCCAACCAATGTCAGGAACTCGCTGCTGCACTGCAGGAAGAATGGAATAACATCAGTCAAGCAGATATTGGACGTTTGGTAAGGAGTATGCCACGTCGGATCCGTGCTTGTCTTGTGAACCGATGAGGATTTACAAGGTATTGAGGTCTTGGACTGAATGTGGTAAATTCTCTGACTGACCATCCATGTCTTCTACAACTCAGTGCATGGAATGTGTGCTTGTCAGATACCCATCTATCACTGAAATCATTCACCAGATGTCACAGTGCATTGCCTCAACTGTCTTTTTGATGAAAATATAAATATATTTCTTCATATATCTCACTTTTATCAAATATCCCCTAATTTTTTTGAATAGTATAGTCTATTATTATATTATTAAAATGAAAAAGGCCCGTAATTTGTGCATTTCGTTTTCTATTTTGTTTCGGCAATAACATTTCCAGCGGAAGTACTGCCCACCAGTGCTCATGTAAACAAAACCAGATTTACACATGTGAATATTGATTTTTATTTAATGCTCAGGCATCAATTCACGCTGAAAAATTAAGTCATATTCCCCTGTCGGTCGGCAAAACGAAATATCAAAATGATATTTAGAAATCGATATTTCATCGTAGGTTCGGATGACGAATCACATGTACTTTAAACGAGTCAGCACATCAGTAATGAATTCCAGAGTCCCAAATACAAACGAATTCGAATAATTGATAGTGACAGTGACTAAATCAATTCATTAAATCAGCGGTTTCAAAGTTTGACTTTCTCATTCACCTTCCAGCGAAAAGCCGAAATCACTTTCAAATTTCTTCAGTTCAACTTCACACGTCTTCAGTGCATTGAGTTCAAAAAAAATAAAATGACGTGTCTTGTTATTGAAAATAAGAAAGTGGTGTTTTTTGTTATTGTTCTATTTCTTCTAAACACATTGCGATTATTTCAATTCGCCAGCCTTGGTAAATCGTAAAGTTAGGGGAGAAATAAGACGGGACTACTTTTTGTGCGGATATTCACACATTCCAATGGTTGGAGTTTGGTTGTTGTAATTTTTGTATGGACGCCGGTTCGGCACATAAATTTTGCGCCTTAATGGCAAATAAAGGCCACAAATTGGAGAGTTTGTAGTCGTAGAGCATTAAATAAAAAGAAAATTCACGAAAATTTGATGAATACCGAAAATATCTCGTTCGTGGCTACAAGAAATATGAGGATCTTCACTCGCGACTGCGTCGCTCGTGAAGATCCTCATATTTCTTTGTAGCCACTCACGAGATATTTTCGGTATTCATCAAATTTTCGTGAATATCCTCTATATTTAACATTTAAACTCTTATTAATCTAATGATCATGGTATAAATAAAATATACCCACAGTAGCTTGGTGTACCAAGTGTTCACCACTCTAGGTGTCATGGTGTTAACCATGTGCCAAAGGCTCGCGGTTAACACCACTTCACCATGAGTGTTGAACATTTGGTAAACCAAGCTACTGTGGGTATATTCTATATGTCTGTTTTTGATTTATGATTGGAAACGGTCCTTTTTCAAACTCATACCTGTATAAGTTTACTCAAAGGCACATGAAAATGGCATGGAATAGTCTCGGAAATTGTTCAAAAGGTCCTTGAAATGACTTGAATGGGTCCTTGAATTAACCTTGAAACAATGAGCCTAGTAGAAACCACTGCCAGAGTAGTTTGATTTTCAAATTGAGAACTTCTTTATGATTGCATGCTAGAGCACCTGTGAGGCTACCAAAATGTTCACAAAGTTGGAAATAGACAATCAAGGGTTAAATATCACTTTTGTTTTTAACTGGTTGAGTGCTAGAAGCCACTATCATGGCTCTAATGAGAAGCGATGGAAGCCACTTTAGTGGCTTTACACTTTATGCATTATCTTGGTGTTTGCGAAGCAGTAGCAGAAACTTCTTTAATCTAAATCTGTAGGGGGCATGGCAGCTCAGTAGGTAGAGGTGCAGGCTGCAAGCTGAGAGGTCCTCAGTTCGAATCCCACATGCGGCAACTGCGTTGTGTCCTTGGGCAAGACATTTCAAGACACAAGACACTTCACCCCCCCCCCTTCTAGCACTCAACCATGTGGGGGCACAATAGCATTGTGTACAAAGGCAAACTGCACATTGATGGTGCACCTGTCTTCAACCAATGCTAACCCTGCTTGTGTGGAGTTAGTATGTTGGGGAGCTAACTTTTGATCACTGTTGCTCGGTGGTTCTCTCTGAGTACTCTGGCTTCCTCCGCCCGTAAAACTGCCGCGGTCATGATTAGCCATTGTGCAGCAATATGTGACCTAAAAACATCAATAAATAAATAAATCTAAATCTGTTTGGTTGCAATGTATTGGAGAGTGCCTATTGGCACTCTCCAATAAATTGTAACAAAACAGTTATTTATGAACAAAATTTTGCTAAACTAAGGCTGCGCCTGCTGGTAGTATGGTATCATTAAAAAAAATAGCCATGTTTCAAATCACCTCTTAAAAATAATTTGGCCTCAACCAGTCAACATACAGACCAAATATCAGGTCTTTGATTTTCATTATTTTGAGGGAATTAGGTGCTGTAGAGTGATTGATGGTCATAAATATCAAGAATACGATGATAACAAACGCGTTCAAAAATGGGTGATTGTCCGGACGAACAAAAGGATTTGTGTCATTCACAATTTGCGATAATAAATTGAATAATAGCACAAACGGTCCGATAAATGTCAATTTAAAACATTGTCTGTGACATTTTGGATTCTCTACCATGTGGGAATTAGGTGCTGGAGAGCAATTGATGGTGATAAATATCAAGAATACAAACAATTATTTATGAACAAAATTTTGCTAAACTAAGTCTATCCTTGCTGGTAGCATGGTATCTGAAAAAAATACCCATGTTTCAAATCACCGTTGAAAAATAATTTAGTACTCAACCAATTAAAGAAGATTTCTGCTCATCTTACATTGAACTAACTTTTGCTAAAATTGATGTTCTCTGGCTGATATTATTTATTGGTGTTTAAGGTCACATACTTATGCACAATGGCTAATCATGACCGTGACAGTTTTACGGATAGAGGAAGTCAGAGTACCCAGAGAGAACCACCGAGCATCGATGAGCAACTGTCATCGCCTGAACATTCTAACTCTGTTGAAGCTCTGCTCAAACAGGGTTACAGCAGTTGAAGACATGTGCACCATCGACGTGCAATACGCCTTAGTACATGGCATCATCGTGCCCCCATTGAGGCAACCGGGATAAAGTGCCTTGCCCAAGGACACAACGCGGGCTGTCCCGGACAGGGATCGAACTCAGGACCTCTAGCATTGAAGTTCAACAGTTTACTACTGAGCCACCATGCACCCCTTTGGCTGATGGAATGTCTGCCTAATAGAATAAGATTTATGTATTAGACTGCTGATATGATTGTGGTGTGGCATTAACCCTTTACCCAATGCAGATGATTTCAAAATTTATTATTTTAAATATCATTTTTTTAATTTTTTCAAAAAATTTCAACAAAACCATATCATGTGACCCCTCTTTAGAACGAGCTCAACTAGCTCGTTCCAAAGAGGGGTCACATGATATGGTTTTTTTTTAAAAATTTTTCGAAAATAATATTTTGTCAGCTGCTGAATTTGCATATTACGCGGGCGGATGCGGGCGATTCGTTGGGTAAAGGGTTAACCCTTTGAACACTGGTGGTATCTTCCATGCCAGTTAAATGGCAGAAATTGGAAGAGTCCACATCCATTATTTGGGGGGTAGAGCAATTAATATTTTCAATGTACACGTTGAAAATATTAATTGTTCTACCACACACGTTCACTTAATAGCCATCCTACTTAATGAAATTATGACATATCATGTTGCTGGACCGGAAAAGTGGTCTCTTGTGTTGAAAGAGTTAAAATAGGAAATACATATAGGGAATACAATTTCTCTCACCCTAACCGTTTACCCAATGAATCGGCCGCATCCGCCTGCGTAATATGCAAATTCAGCAGTTGAAAAAGTATTAATTTTCAAAACCTTTCAACAAAACCATGTCATGAGCTTGTTCCAATGAGGGGTCACATGATATTGTGTTGTTGAAATGTTTGAAAAAATGATATTTAAAATAATAAATTCTGATATTGTCTGCATTGGGTAAAGGGTTAAATGTTCATGTAACTAGTGTTGGGTGGTATTTTGGAAAACCATTATAATCAGTATTAAATCCAATACCATTTTTGATACTGGCAGATTTTGATTTAATTGGTATATCAAAAACTCTCCTGTAAATTGTAATAAGGCAAAGACATGTGGACAAATTTGGATAGCCAAAAATAATTTAGCTCTCTACCAGTTAATTCTATGCTTTGCAAAACACAGTGGGCAACAAGAAATTTATTTCCATTTATTGTTCTATTCTTTGTATATTGTCAACGGCCTTTACATACGTACGTACGTACAGTACGTACGGTACGTACGTATGTACATCCATCCATCCATCCCAACTTGTGTGCACAACTCCTTCTACATTATTGAAGCGATTTTGATGAAACTTCTCAAACATTATGACCAGCAAGTGAGCTTGTGCATATTATAAACTTTTTCATCTGTGACAATTTTAACCAGCTTATCTCCCCTGAACTTAGATTTATTGTGGATTTTCAAATGAGATTCTTGTTTGTGCAACTACTTCTATATTATTGAACCGATTGCAATGAAACCTCTCATACATTATGACTAACAAGTGGGCATATTCCAAAATTTTTGAACGGCAACAATTTTAACCAAGTTATCTCCCATGAACTTGGATTTATTATTGGTTTTTCAACATCAACATTCAGAGGTGCATTCGAGTTGGCCTGAAGTGGGGGTATTAACCCTTTACCCAACGTAACGGCCAAAACCAGCCAGCGCTATTATCAAAATTTGCCGATTAATTTTCATTATATTTTCATTTTTTGTCTCAAAAACATAGGTTATGACCCTTCTTTGGAACGAGCTTGTCAAGTTCGTTCCAATGAGGGGTCATAACCTATGTTTTTGAGACAAAAAAATGAAAAAAATTAGTTCAAAAATTGTTTTTGCAAGTGTCGTCTGCTTTTTATGTTAGGTAAAGGGTTAATCACCTTTAGTGATAGTGATAGTTATCCTTATTATACCCCCCGCAAACAAAATTTGTGGGGGTATATAGGAATCACCCTGTCCGTGCGTATGTCTGTCTATCCATCTATCCATCCTTATAAGCGCAACTCCTCCTAAACCGTTTGAAGAATTTTCATGAAACTTTACACAATGGAAGAACTCCATGTGAAGATGTGCATGAAGCAATATAATTCCGTTCTGACATTTCCAAGGGGAGATAATCTAACTTATACATTTCAAGCGCGGGGGTATCACTTTGTGAGCTTGTTTGAAACAAACGTATACTTGAATTTTTGTTTATTTTTAGGTGTTTATCAGCACAAAACAGGTTCAGCACTTGGTGGACATGCAGTGAAAATGTTAGGATGGGGAGTAGAAAATGGAACACCCTATTGGTTAGTGGCCAATTCATGGAATCCAGATTGGGGAGATCAAGGTCAGTTTGATGCAGTAAACCATGATATGAACATTGCCCTGTTGGTGAAAAGCAATGTTCGAAATATTTTAATCTAATACTCATGAGAAGTTTTTCTGTATGTGTACAATATGTGTATAAATCAATATCATACAAGTGAGTGAATTAAAGCCAGTGCTGGCTCATCCATAGGGAAAGAGTGGAGAAGTCCAACTGACCAGAGGTGTGTGTGGGGGTGAGGGGGAATCATTTGATAGACACTTTTTTCTCAAATATTTTGGGGGGTGTGTGGGGGGGGGTCTTGGAGTTTGGGTAAGTTTTAACCCTTTACCCAACAAATCGGCCACATCCGCATGCGTAATTTGCAAATTCATGCAAACTTTAAGTTGAAAAAAATATTATTTTTAAAAAAATTTCAACAAAACCATATCGTGTGACCCCTCGTTGGAACGAGCTCGTCGAGATCGTTCCAGTGAGGGGTCACATATATGGTTTTGCTGAAAATTTTTGAAAAATTTGAAAAAATTATATTTGAAATAATAAATTTTGATATCGTCTGCGTTGGGTAAAGGGTTTTATAAAGGATATCAGAGCATTGTTTTTTATGATACTTAATCCATTCCTCCTAGTAACACACAACATGTATTGTTGACCTGCTTTTGGGGCTCTACTCCCCCAAGTGCGAGGAAGGGGTCTACTTTCCTGATTACAAACATCCAATTGAATATTTATGCTAATCGTAAAACAGGCTAAATATTTCTGTTAGATATAAGCCTTCTGAAAAGGTCTCAGGTCAATGATTTGCGGAGTTTTCATATACCTAATGCCATTAAAAAAAAATGTCTATGTTCTCAGGCAATTGTGTCTCAAATTTTTGATGAGAGTGGGAGGCTTTTTATTAGCTGACCTGAGCAGAGCTCAAGAGGAGCTTTACTAATCACTTTCTGTCCGTCATCCATCCGTCGTCCTCCGGCATAAACTTTACTTTATCGACTTCTCCTCACAAACTGCTTGACCAAATTGAACCAAATCTGGTGTGTATGTTCCCTATCATATGTCAATTCAAGTTTGTTCAAATAAAGTTGTTACGCCCACGGGGATCGAGGAGGTGGGGGGGGGGGGGGGGCACCCCAAGGGGCATAACTCTGATTGCACCCAAAAAATACAAAAAAATCTTCTTCAGATCCAGTGGTCAAAATCTTTTCATATTCGGTATGCAACATCTCTAGGGGGGTCAGATTCAAGTTTGTTCAAATCGACTTTCTGGGTTAATATTTGGGCTCCCTATTGGAACCTGAATTTTAACTTAGTGCAATACATGGAATATTCTTTAAAAATCTTCTTCAAATCCACCAGTCAGAATCCTTTCATATTCGGTGTACAACATTTTTAGGGGGGGGGCGGGGGGGGGGGGTCAGATTCAAGTTTGTTCAAATCGAGTCACTGGGTTAATATTAGGGCTCCCTATGGGAGCACCAAATTTTAATTTAGTGCAATATGAGGAAATTACCTTAAAAACCTTCTTCTTCAGATCCAGTGGTCAGAATCTTTTCATATTTGGTATACATCATCTCTGGGAGGGGGGGGGGGGGGGGGGTGCAGATTCAAGTTAGTTCAAATTGAGTCCCTGGATTAACATTTCGGCTCCCTATTAGAGTCCAAATTTTAACTTTGTGCAATATATGGAATATTCTTTAAAAATCTTCTTCTTCAGATTCACCAGTCAGAATCCTCTCATATTTGGTATACATCATCTCTAGGGGGGGGGGGGTCAGGTTCAAATTTGTTCAAATCGAGTTCCTCGGTTAATATTTGGACTCCCTGTGGGAGCCTAAATTTTAACTTAGTGCAATATGAGGAAATTTCTTTAAAAATCTTCTTCAGATCCACCAGTCAGAATCCTCTCATATTTGTTATACAACATTTCCAGGGCAGCCAGATTCAAGTTTGTTCAAATCGAGTTCCTCGGTTAATATTTGGGCTCCCTATGGGAGTCCGAATCTTAACTTAGCGCAATATGAGAAATTTCTTTAAAACTCTTATTCTTCAGATCCACCAGTCAGAATCCTTTAACATTTGGTATACATCATCTCTGTGGGGTGAGTGGGGGGAGGGGGGGGGGGGAGGGAGGGAATTCCAGTTTGTTCAAATCGGGTCCCTGGGTAGAAAATTTTGGATCTGGTTCGGACTTAGAAATTTGGAACCAAAATTTGAAAAAAACAATTTTTTATACATTTTGTTCCATTTTGAGACAAAAAAACCCTAAATTTTATCCTGGAAATTTTGGGTCCGGTTCTGACTTAGAAATTTTGTACCCAAATTTGGTGAAAAAAAATTTCGTTTTTTTATGCATTTTGTTAAATTTTGAGACAAAAAAAAATTTTTAGCCTGAAAATTTTGGGTCCAGCTCGGACTTGGAAATTTTGGACCAAAATTCGGAAATTTTTTTTTTCATTTTTTATGTGTGTTGTCAATCTTGAGATGAAAAAACAAAATTTTTGTAGCCTAGAAATTTTTGGTCTGTTTCTGACTTTTTTAGATTCTTTTCAAAATCGAGTTCTCAGATGAATAAAAGTAGTTGTATTCAAATATTGTTTTTACCCTATGTCCTCCCCTCCCTTCTTTGTCTGGGGGGGGGGGGGGCAGTTAGATGTAACAAAATGTTTGGCTGCAAAATATATTGAGAAAGATTTAGAGTGATTTTATGCACCCCCCCCCCCCCCCCCCAAAAAAACAAAAAACAAAATACCCTTATGACCACCAACCCCACTCCCCACCCCAGGGGTCAATTAAGTGGAGGGAAAAAATTTCTACAAAATGCGTTTTGAAGGAATTAGAGTTTGTTCAATTCGAGTCCCTGGACCACAACATGGAGATAAAATCAACTTCAGTGAATCGTTTATACCCATGTTGCCCATTTTTGAGGACTTCCACCCCAAGCACTGGTGACTGGGTCGTATTTTACCAGTAAAACAGTGCATGTTCACCACAGTAATCAAGCACAGCTTCACTTCCTGAGGTTCACGCCTGGAAATTGACCTGTTACTTGCATATAGGTTATAAAGTACACTCCTGTTAATTGAATAAAAAATCTTGTAATATGTCAAGAAATTACACTGACAGTAACCAAATTCTCCCTCTTTATAGGCCTCTTTTTCCCTTAGTTCATCCATTATTATTTATTTATTTATTGGTGTTTAAGGTCACATATTTCTGCACAATGGCTAACCATGACCGTGACAGTTTTACGGGTGGAGGAAGCCGGAGTACACAGAGAGAACCACCGAGCAACGGTGAGCAACTGTCAGCTCCCCAACATACCAACTCCACACAAGCAGGGTTAGCATTGGTTGAAGACAGGTGCACCATCGGCGTGCAGTACGCCTTAGTACACAGCGTCACCGTGCCCCCACGTGGGCAATGGGGGTGAAGTGCCTTGCCCAAGGACACAACGCGATTGCCGCAGGTGGGATTCGAACCGAGGACCTCTCGGCTTGCAGCCTGCACCTTTACCAACTGAGCCACCACGCCCCCAGTTCATTCATTACAGGTATTTAATCTATTATATCTTGTTTGACAGAGCTCTTTGAGCTCTGTCAAACAAGATATAATAGATTGAAAAGTGACTAAGTTCCTATTAATTGAATACTCCTGTTAATTGAATAATTTTACCCACACTTTTTTTTTTTATAAAGTGGGGTATACTGGATTGTGCCTGCTTGTCCATCCGTCCGCCTGCCTGCCTGCACACCTTCCGATGTCTGTTCGAGTTGTAACTTGAACATTACAACTCAGATTTCGATGAAATTTCAGATGTTCACTATCATAAGATTGTTCAGGAGCATCAGCCATTTTGTTGTTGGAATGTTTTTTCTGTGAGTTATGTGCCTTTGAATCAGGGTTGGCTGATTCAAATCAGTTGATTTAAATCATTGATTTAAATCATGATTTAAATCAATGATTTTTTTTAAATCATTGATTTAAATCAAAAATTTACAAATATTCAGAAATATTTTCAAAACAACTTAGAAATGAGCTGAAACAAGATGGAATGCATATTAACTGTTGAAATACAGTTATTAGCCCTTGTTTATGACAGTTAGAACTAATCTATGGAGTGGGAAGATATACATCCCACTGTGTCTTAACTGCTGGAACATGCTGCAGGGAAGTTAAATGTTCCCCAATCTTTTATAAGTTTATATAATTTTCAGCCAACATGAATAAAACTATATTTAAGTGAACATAGATTTTAAATCATATATATGATAATCTTTTAATGAACCCGTCAAAAGCACGAAAATCAAATAAATCGATTTAAATGAAAAAAATCTGATTTAAATAAAAAAAATTGATTTTTTTAATTTTTTTTTAAAAAATCAAAAAAATCACCAACCCTGCTTTGAATATACAAAATAGCCAATTTTTGCTTAACTTGTGGAAGTCTGTGAGTCTGTTCACATTTTCCTTTAGCACAGGCTACAACCTGTAGTTCTTGTCTGATCATCACAGAATTTCATATGTAGGTTTGGGGTCATGTTTAGATGAGAACGTCCCCTTTTGGTCGCGTTCGGTCAACCAGTATGGCTGCCCGAGCCCAAAACCCGAAAACCATTAGCACAGTCTACAGGTCGTATTTATGAAGGGATTTCATTGTAACTTGGTAGGATGCCTCTGTATAATGCCTAGATGAGAACGTCCCCTTTTGGTCATGATCTGTCAACCGTGATGGCTGCCCAAGCCCGAAACCCAAAAACTTTTAGCACAGGCTGCAGGTCATATTTAATATGGAGGGATTTCATTGTAACTTGGTAGGATGACTCCGTATGATGTCTAGATGAGAACTTCCCCATGTGGTCGAGATCTGTCAACCATGACGACTGCCCGAGCCCAAAACCCGAAAACATTTAGCACAGTCTACAGGTTATATTTATGGAGGGATTTCATTGTAACTTGGTAGGTTGACTTCATATAATGTCTCGATGAGAACGTCCCCTTTTGGACGTGATTGGGAAACTGTGAGGGCAACAGGGACCCGAAGTCTGAAAATCATTAGCACAGTCTACAGGTCGTATTTATGAAGGGATTTCATTGTAACTTGGTAGGATGACTCCAAATAATGTCAAGATGAGAACAACTCCTTTTGGTCGTGATCATTCAGCCTTGATGGCTGCCCAAGTCCAAAAACCTTTAGCATGGTCTATAAGTTGTATTTATGGAAGGATTTCATTGTAACTTGTTAGGTTGACTCCATATAATGCCCAGATGTTGACATCCCCTTTTGGTCGTGATTGGTCAACTATGACGGCTACAGGGGCCCAAAGCCCGAAAACCTTGAGCACAATTTACAGGTCATATTTATGAAGGGATTTCATTGTAACTTCGTAGGATCACTCCAGATGCTGCCCAGATGAGAGTGTCCCCTTTTGGTTGTGATCATTCAACCATGATGGCTGCCCAAAGCCCAAAAAACTTTAGCACAGTATATAGGTCATATTTATGAAGGGATTTCATTGTAACTTGGTAGGTTGACTTCATATAATATCTAGATGAGAACGTCCCCTTTTGGATGCAATTGGGCAACTGTGACGGCTACAGGGGCCCAAAGTCTGAAAACCTTTAGCACAGTCTACAGGTCATATTTATGAAGGGATTTCATTGTAACTTGATAGGGTGACTCCAAATAATGTCTAGATGAGAACGTCCCCTTTTGGTTGCGATCATTCAGCCTTGATGGCTGCCCGAGCCCAAAAACCTTTAGCATAGTCTATAGATCGTATTTATGTAAGGATTTCATTATAACTTGTTAGGTTGACTCCATATAATGCCTAGATGATGACATCCCCTTTTGGTCGTGATTGGTCAACTGTGATGGCTGCAGGTGCCCAAAGTCTGAAAACCTTGAGCACAGTCTATAGGTCATATTTATGAAGGGATTTCAATGTAACTTCGTAGGATCACTCCAGATGATGCCCAGATGAGAATTCCCCAGATGAGAATTCCCCTTTCGGTTGCGATCATTCAACCATGATGGCTGCCCGAAGCCTGAAAACCTTTAGCACAGTCTACAGGTCATATTTATGAAGGGACTTCATTATAACTTGGTAGGTTGACTTCATATAATGTCTAGATGAGAACATCCCCTTTTGGACACGATTGGGCAACTATGACGGCTACAGGGGCCCGAAGCCCGAAAACATCCCCTTTTGGTTGTGATTGGTCAACTGCGACGGTTACAGGTGGCTGAAGCCCTAAAACCCTGAGCACAGTCTACAGGTCATATTTATGAAGGGATGTCATTGTAACTTCGTAGGATCCCTCCAGGTGATGCCCAGATGAGAATTTCCCTTTTGGTTGTGATCATTCAGCCATGATGGATGCCCGAGTCTGAAGCCCGAAAACCTTTAGCACAGTCTACAGATCATATTTATGAGGGGATTTCATTGTAACTTGGTAGGTTGACTTCATATAATGTCTAGATGAGAATGTCCCCTTTTGGACATAATTAGGCAACTGTGGTGGCTACAGGGGCCCAAAGCCCAAAAACCTTTAGCACAGTCTACAGGTCATATTTATGAAGGGATTTCATTGTAATGTGGTAGGATGACTCCAAGTCACGGTCATTCAGCCTTGATGGCTGCCCGAGCCCAAAAACCTTTAGCATAGTCTATAAGTCGTATTTATGGAAGGATTTCATTGTAACTTGTTAGGTTGACTCCATATAATGCCTAGATGATGACATCCCCTTTTGGTTGTGATTGGTCACCTGCGACGGTTACAGGTGCCTGAAGCCCTAAAACCCTGAGCACAGTCTACAGGTCATATTTATGAAGGGATTTCTTTGTAGCTTGGTAGAATGACTCCAAATAATGTCTAGATTAGAACATCCCCTTTTGGTTGCGATCATTCAGCCTTGATGGCTGCCCGAGCCCAAAACCCAAAAACCTTTAGCATAGTCTGTAGATCGTATTTATGTAAGGATGTAAAGATTTCATTGTAACTTGTTAGGTTAGGTTGACTCCATATAATGCCTAGATGATGACATCCCCTTTTGGTCATGAGTGGTCAACTGTGACGGCTTCAGGGGCCCAAAGCCCAAAAACCTTGAGCACAGTCTACAGGTCATATTTATCAAGGGAGTTCATCGTAACTTGTAGGATCACTCCAGATAATGCCCAGATGACAATGTCCCCTTTTGGTCGTGATCATTCAACCATGATGGCTTCCCAAGCCCAAAACCCGAAAAACTTTAGTACAGACAACAGGTCGTATTTGTGAAGGGATTTCATTGTAAGTAGAATGACTCAGTATAATGTCGAGAGGAGGACGTCCCCTTTTAGTAGTAATCAGTCAACCATCATGGCTACACAGCCCAGAAGCCCGAAAACCTTTAGCACAGTCTACAGCCATATTTATGAAGGGATTTCAATGTAACTTGATCGGATGACTCGTTTTAGAATAATTTCACTGTAACTTGGTAACTTTCGTTAACATACATTAACTGTGAGGGCCACATAAATTAACTGTGAGGTCATATTAACCCACCCTTCCGCCCTTTAGTACAGTGTACACCTCATATTATGTTTATTAAAAACATAGCATACAGGGAACAGAAATTAACCTATTCCCAATTATCACAATTCTTGTCGTATTTCCTTTCATAAACATTGAACATTATCCTTTTCATCAAACACAACACACAGACAAGTTAAGCTACAGTGTCATAGACACTTTCATTTGTCTGTTCACTTCATACATCAGGTTTGGGTTATTAGATCTCAATGAAATTTAGAATGAAGATTATTTATGGGAAAGGCTTTCACAGTATCATGGTTTTATTTCTTCTTTTGCCATTGTTGACTGTATACACCTGTGGGAGTATGCTCCATCGAGGGGTGGAGGGGGGGGGGGGCACCTCTTGTTTTCACTTGGAAAATGGCTATTCCATTAACAGGGTTCCACTGGATATTACAGGGAGCGAGGCAGCTCAGTGGAGTGGTTAGAGCATTGAACTTCAAACCAGAAGGTCTACAGTATTGTCCTAACAGGCAGTAACTACACTGTGTCCTTGGGTAAGATACTCAATCCCAATTGCCTACATGGAGGCACAGTGGCTCTATGTGCTAAGGTGCATGGTATGTCAATGTTGTACTTGTCTTCTGTTGCTGCTTACTTGTACAGAGTTAGTACTTTGAAAAGTTCACTGGTTACTCACCATAGCTTGGTGGTTCTCTCTAGGTACTCTGCCATCCTCCAACCATCAAACTGTCTGACTTGATGTAACCCTGGTGTTTGAAAGTGTCATTAATCCCTTGCACTCTGGCAGTATTTCAAATGTTTGATCAGTGACTCCATATTACACAAGCAGCATGAAAAATTTAACAAATTATATCTTGTTTGACAGAGCTCAATGAGCGAAGCCAAATTTGAGGTATTGCCATGGCCTGTCGTCCGTCTGTCCGTCCATTGGTCCACACACACAAATGACTACTTATGTGGCTGCGAGTTAGTAAAACAGGATACTTATGTGGTTAAAGTCTGTTACATGGCTAGCCACGTAACAGAATCTCTTATTGTGTGTGTGTGTGGGTGGGTGGGGGGGGGGGGGGGGGGGGGGAGGGGGTTGGATAAATGTAGAGTAGCATTAGGGCATCCCGGGGTGGGGTTTAGGGGTGGGGTGAGGTGGGGGTCAGTGAAGGGGGTGTTAGAGTTATGTGGCTAGGATTAGGGTTAGTTTAGGGTTAGAGTTAGCTTAGGGTTAGGGGTGGGTAGGGTTGGGGTTAGGGTCAGTAAAGGGTAGGGTTAGGGTTAGCTGACCCCCCAAAAATTTTCCCTAAAAAAACTTGTTTTATTATGTTGGACATGTGTTTTAGGTTAGCCACCTAACATGTCCACAAAATAGCCACATAAGTAGCCATTTGTAAGAATGTCCGTCTGTCGCGCCATACACACGGCTCGAGCTAGAGGCTGTATTTATGAACCGATCTTTACAAAACTTCTTGGGTACCTTTGTAATCACCGTGAGACAAGTGTTTTTGGGTCCGGTCCGAAATTCAAGACGGCCGCTGGCAGCCATTTTGTACAAAATTAGGTGCAATCAGATTTTTGTGCAGAACTTCCATATGAAAGCTCTGATTTGAATAATTTTTTATATGAATGTTTAGTACCATGGGATACATCACATATAACACGGGTTTTTTTCTTGTGCGTAAATTATGCAAATTAGACTAACTTTGATTTATTTAGTGTTACTTTTTGCACTGTAAGTGCAAATGCCAATACGGCTCGGGCTAGAGGCTGTATTTATGAACCGATCTTTACGAAACTTCTTGGGTACCTTTGTTATCACCTTGGGACGAGAACTAGTGTTTTGGGGTCCGGTCTGAAATTCAAGATGGCCGTTGGCAGCCATTTTGTACAAAATTAGGGGCAATCAGATGTTTGCGCTCAACTTCCATATGAAAGCGCTGATTTGAATAATTTTTAGCTCAACTTTGGCAAAGCCAAATTTGAGGTATTGCCATGGCCTGTCGTCCGTCTGTCCATCTGTACACACGGCTCAGGCTAGAGGCCGTATTTATGAACCGATCTTTACAAAACTTTTTGGGTACCTTTGTTATCACCGTGAGACGAGAACGAGTGTTTTGGGGTCCGGTCAGAAATTTAAGACGGCCCGCTGGCAGCCATTTTGTACCAAAATTAGGTGCAATCAAATTTTTGTGCAAAACTTCCATATGAAAGCTCCGATTTGAATAATTTTTTTGTATGAATGTTTAGTACCAGGGGATACATCACATATAATACAGGTTTTTTTCTCGTGCGTAAATTACGCAAATTAGACTAACTTTGATTTATTTAGTGTTACTTTCAGCACTGTAAGTACAAATGCCAATACGGCTCGGGCTAGAGGCCGAATTTATAAACCGATCTTTACGAAACTTCTTGGGTACCTTTGTTATCACCGTGGGACGAGTGGTTTCTGGGTGCGGTCCGAAATTCAAGATGGCCACCAGCAGCCATTTTGTACTTTAGTTAGTGCAATCAGTTTTTAGCTCACCTGAGCAAAGCTCAAGGTGAGCTTTACTAATCGCCTTTCGTCCGTCTGTTGTCTGGCATCTGTCGTCGTCTGGCGTAAACTTTACAAAACCAACTTCTCCGAAGAAACCACTGGCCCAATATTTTTCAAATGTTGGGTAAATGTTTATTACCTAATGTCAATTCAGATTTGTTCAAATGAAGTTGCACCTCCTCCTGGATGGGACCACGCACCAAGGGGCACCAAAATCTTTGAAAATCTTCTTCTCATGAACCAGCAGTAGCAGAGACTTGATATTTGGTATGCAGCTTCCTTTTAAGGTGTAGAATCAATTTTGTTCAAGAGAAGTTTGTCAGGCATTATTTGCCTTCGTTATGGGAGGGGCAAAAATTTTGGCCATGCCTAAAATTTCTATTTTCTGAACCGTGAGGTTGATTCGAACCAAATTTGATATGAGATGATAATGGGTCATAAGTAGTTGATTGATGCAAAAAAAAATTTTCTCATTGCCCCATGGGAACCTCAGGAGCTAAAAATAGGAAAAACCTTGAAACTGCCATATCTCCAAAACTACACAGCACAGAGAATTCTTATTTTGTATAAAGCTTACTTTTATCCAGTAGAATAGAATGGTTAAAAAAAATCCCTATCGGTTTGATCACAAGGTACTTTTTTCAGGACTTTGAAAAAGTGCTGAGTCAGCACTTTTTAACACTGTAGGCAATGGGAAAAATCCAGATCCAGCAGGCAGAATCTTTTGATATTTGGTATGCAACATTGTGGGATGAATCTGATTCAGGTTTGTTCAAATCGGCCCCCTGGGTTCATATTTGGGCTCAGTATAGGAGCCCGATTTCGAACTTAGTGCATTTCAGGCACATTTCTTAAAAAAATCTTCTTCTCCAGATCGAGCAGGCAGAATCTTTTGATATTTGGTATGCAACATTGTGGGGTAGATCTGATTCAAGTTTGTTCAAATCGGCTCCCTAAATTCATATTTGGGCTCACTATAGAAGCTCGAATTCGAACTTAGTGCATTTCAGGCAAATTTCTTCAAAAATCTTCTCCAGATCCAGCAGGCAGAATCTTTCCATATTTGGTATGCAACATTGTGGGGTGGATCTGATTCAAGTTTGTTGAAGTCGGCTCCCTAGATTCATATTTGGGCTCACTATAGAAGCCTGAATTCGAACTTAGTGCATTTCAGGCAAATTCCTTCAAAAATCTTCTTCTCCAGATCCAGCAGGCACTATCTTTTGATATTTGGCATGCGACATTGTGGGGTGGATCTGATTCAAGTTTGTTCAAATCGGCCCCCTGGGTTTATATTTGGGCTCAGTATAGAAGCTTGAATTCGAACTTAGTGCATTTCAGGCAAATTTCTTAAAAAATCTTCTTCTCCAGATCCAGCAGGCAGAATCTTTTGATATTTGGTATGCAACATTGTGGGGTGGATCTGATTCAAGTTTGTTCAAATCGGCCCCCTGGATTCATATTTGGGCTCACTATCGAAACACGAATTCGAACTTAATGCATTTCAGGCAAATTTCTTCAAAAATCTTCTCCAGATCCAGCCGGTAGAATCTTTTGATATTTGGTATGCAACATTGTGGTGCGGATCTGATTCAAGTTTGTTCAAATCGGCCCCCTGGGTTTACATTTGGGCTCGGTATAGAAGCTCGAATTCGAACTTAGTGCATTTCAGGCAAATTTCTTCAAAAAACTTCTTCTCCAGATCCAGCAGGCAGAATCTTTTGATATTTGGTATGCAACATTGTGGGATGGATCTGATTCAAGTTTGTTCAAATCGGCCCCCTGGATTCATATTTGGGCTCACTATAGAAGCCCGAATTCGAACTTAGTGCATTTCAGGCAAATTTCTTAAAAAATCTTCTTCTCCAGATCCAGCAGGCAGAATCTTTTGATATTTGGTATGCAACATTGTGGGGTGGATCTTAAAAAATCTTCTTCTCAAGGTCCAGCAGGCAGAATCTTTTGATATTTGGTATGCAACATTTTGGGGTGGATCTGATTCAAGTTTGTTCAAATCGGCCTCCTGGATTCATATTTGGGCTCACTATAGAAGCCTGAAATCGAACTTAGTGCATTTCAGGCAAATTTCTTTGAAAATCTTCTTCTCAAGATCCAGCAGGCAGAATCTTTTGATATTGGATATGCACCAAACTTAGGGGGGTGAGATTCAAGTTTGTTCAAGCCAAGTCCCTGGGTTCATATTTGGGCTCACTGTGGTAGCCAAAATTATAACTTAGTTCAAAATGAGGAATTTTCTTTAAAAATCTTTTTCAGATCCAGCAGTTGGAATGTTTTGATATTTGATTTGCAGCATCCTTAGGGGGGGGAGAGATTCAAGTTTGTTCAAGCCATGTCCCTAGGTCCATATTTGGACTCACTGTGGGAGCTTGAATTGTAACTTAGTTCAAAATGAGGAATTTTCTTTAAAAATCTTCTTCAGATCCAGCAGTCGGAATGTTTTGATATTTGGTGTGCAGCATCCTTAGAGGGGTGAGATTCAAGTTTGTTAAAGCCAAGTCCCTGAGTTCATATATGGGCTCCCTGTGGGAGCCTGAATTATAACTTAGTTCAATATGAGGAATATTCTTTAAAAATCTTCTTTCTTTTTTTTAGATCCACTGGTCAGAATCTTTGGATATTTGGTATAAGCTTTTCTTAGGTGGAGCAGATGCAACATGTTGAAATCAATTCTCTGGGTTGATATTTAGGCTACCATGTCAGGTGAGCGCCCTCAGGCCCCTTGGGGCCTCTTGTTTGTACAGAACTTCTGTATGAAAGTTCTGATTTGAATAAATTTTTGTATGAATGTTTAGTAACATGGAATACATCACATATAATACAGGTTTTTTTCTCGTGCAAAAATTATGCAAATTAGATGAACTTTGATTTAGTCAGTGCTACTTATACACAGTAAGTGCACATGTCAATACGGCTCGGGCTAGAGTCTGTATTTTTGAACTGACCTTCACGAAACTTCTTGGGGTACCTTTGTTATCACCTTGTGACAGGAACGAGTGTTTTTGGGTGCCTTTGTTATCACTGTGCTGTGAGAACAAATATTTTTGGGTTCATTCAGACCCTCTCGGGGCCTCAAAGATTTCTTTTCTAGTTTAGCATCTAACTGTCACCCCACTTTTACAATACTTTACCTATACATTTGTTACAGGCTACGGTCAGCATTTATGTACAGACCGTTACAATACTTTACATGTACCTTTGTTATCAGGTCATTACCTAGATGTTTGTCATTGCTGTGTCACATACTATACATGCACATGTCTTAAACAAGTTGAGATTCAGTGTCATTGTCACTTTCATTTAAAATCTCAGTTGCATTGTGGGAAACATTTGCTGCTGAAAACTTAGGTATTTTGACATCAGAGTGTAGAGGGTTAAACAATTCTTATGCGCTTCTTTTGTATGTTTTCAGGTTTCTTCAAGATACTGAAAGGAAGTGATGAATGTGGAATCGAGAGCCAAGTTGTGGCTGGAACACCAAAGTAATAAAATGATAGATGTGAATGATTTTCAACAAAATAAATGTTCAGAAAAATTTTGTACAATAGACAGCAAGATGTAATATATGACCCTCCTACTGGAACAAAGTTCAACAAACTAATTGAGGTTGTTATAGCTAGAATAATTTTTTTTTTTTTTTTGGGGGGGGGGGGGGGGGGGGGGAGGGGGTGAAAAATCCCCTAAACTCAGCAAAGCTTCAAAATTATTTTTCTAATAAATATTATTTTTTCTGAAAACTGTAAGGTAGGTGAACAATTGTATTTAGTGACAGTTATACCACTTATATTATAGCATTTATTCCATTATATCTCATTGAAATTAATATATTAAGTGCCTATATTGGATTTAATGAGGCCAAAAATGTTGATAAATGTAGGGAATTCTGTGGATGTCAGAGTCATTCTTTGACAGATTTTGGTATTCAATAAATAGAACTTTACTCTCTGCAACCTGTTTGCAATTAACAGGCCAAATTTGTTTAAAAGGATGGTAAATGGTTTGGTGTTTGTAAGTTGCATACAATAAACAGGGTTGTTCAGTTAAAACGTGTACTATTAAGTGGGCTCCACTGTAAATGAAATTTAACCTATCATATTTAATTACTTGACTAACGTTGAAAAAAAATTATCCAATTAACACTGATTAACAGCAATTAATCCAGATTTTCAGTATTTCCATACTAATGTTCAGTGACATAATTGTTCTTTTTCCTTTTCCACCCTCTTTCCTCCAGCAAAATATAAATCCAGAAATTTAATCTGCTTCATTCATCTTAAACTTGAAATTGAAACAAGTGACCTCGGAGGAGCAAATTTTAAGACCTTTTCTAATGTTGCGGTTCCTGTTATTTATTATTGTGTCGCCGCCTTACGAAGTGGGGAGCGACATGTAGGGATTACTTTTGTCGTCTGCGTCGTCCGCGTCACACTTTCTCTTATCCGCGACTCCTCTTTAACCTATGAATGGATTTTGATGAAACTTTCAGTGATTCTTTAACACATAATGGCATTGTGCACCTCCTGTTTTATTTTTTGATCCGCTGTATTTTTTCCAGAGTTATGCCCCTTTTCCACTTAGAATTCTGTCTGAAATATTAAAATATAGTGCAGACGACACACGTCTTCCATGGAAGACTCACATCTAAGTTTATTTATTGGTGTTTAAGGTCACACACTTATGCACAATGGCGTATCATGACCGCGATAGTTTTATGGGTGGAGGAAGCCAGAGTACCCAGAGAGAACCACCGAGCATTAATGAGCAACTGTCAGGTCCTCAACATTCTAACTCTGTTCAAGCTCTGCTCAAGCAAGGCTACAGCTGTTGAAAACATGTGTGCGATCGATGTGCAGTATGTCCCAGTACACGGTGTCATCATGCCCCCATGTAGGCAACCAGAATAAAGTGCCTTGCCCAAGGACACAACTCTGGTCGTCCCAGATGGGGATCGAACTCGGGACTTCTAGCACAGAAGTCCAACAATCTACTACCACTGAGCCCTTTGTGGTTCCTTAATATCAGGTGGAATAGAAAATTTAAAACTTAACTTTTGAAATTAGTATCATATAAGGAAACTTGGATGTTTTTCGTTGGGGGAGGGATAAACTGATTGGAAAATGGAAAACACAGAAATTGCTTTGCTTTTCTGACATTCATTTTTCTGACATGTCTTTTTTCTGTAGTATCCAGTGATCAGTTTGGTATTTGATATCAATAAATTTGAAAATGTTAAGGCCTATAAAAATTAAAAATCTGTTTCTCAGGCCTTCCTGCATGGTCCTTTTGGCTGCTGCATGCTCTGTTTTTATAACCAATGTAAACAAATAAAAAATTAAAATTAAATGGTTTATGTCTGATATTTTACCCAAGTTAAAAAAATAAATAAATTTGTCCCTCAAGTGCAAGAAGGCTGTGCTACGCTTTAGCATTGCAAAGCCTTCTTGCTCTCAAGGGACGAAATACACCATCACCCGTGCTATTCCATAGATTATGAGGCCTAAAACATAAACCAAGAACATGAACTTTTGATGGCAAAGAAATAATTACAGAAATAAAAAATAAAATAAAAAACCACTGCCCCCACTGCAATTTTACAAATAATGGCCTGAGAAACAGAAGATCTACTTTGTGTGGCCCAAATTGTTCATGTTTATATAGACATTCCATCTGTTCCAATTAAAAATTGTTTAATTCTTAAATATTTATACTGTAATTTTTATAATTTTAAAATATTTATATAATTTTTGCATGTTCATGAATTTGTAAGTGAATTCGGATAATGTTCTTTTTAAGTTTGGGAGAGTGTGCTAGGGTGTCCTTAACTTCACCATTAAATGCTGTAATGTCACATGTTGGAAAGATCACTCAGAGAATTTTCCAACATTGCGTGACAAAACAACATGTTTTTTCATTATTGAACATGACACTTTCCCCATTTGCTCTAGTGGGTAATTGTTTTTATCAGAAAATGTGTTTTTTTTGTTTATTCATTTTCAAAAATTGTATTAAAATGAACTGTTCCAAAACATCCATTTTGCTCAAAACTGTCGTCCGAAACACCTGGGGTAGAATGTCCATGGGCTGAAAGATCCTACATTCGACATTTCACTTTGTTGGAAAGGGCTCACGCATCCTGTTGAGTCTACAGTGCATTAATTTATTTATTTATTCGGGTTTAATGACACTTTAACAGCCATGGTCATATCGTGTCGGTGACCCGGAGTACCCGGAGAGAACCACTGAGCATACATCCCTAACATCGTAACTCCGCACTGCAGCACAGGCAGGGTTAGATTGGTTGAAGACATGTGCACCATCGACGTGCAGTACAACTTAGTACATGGCGTCATCGTGCCCCCATGTGGACAATCGGTGTTGAGTGCCTTGCCCAAGGACACAACCCGGGAGTCTGAATCGATCACTCAGACGGTCACCCATCCAAGGATGAACCAGGCTCGATGTTGCTCAATTCGGTGATCTGACGAGAACCAGTTACCTCAATGCCACTGCACCCCCCAGTGCATTAATGCTCAGTAAAACTCTATTAAGGTGCTAAGAACGCCTGCTAAAGTGATAATAATATTTGTTCAGTTTGTCTTGAGATGCATAATATTTTCATTCATTAGGATTTGAGTTGCTGAAGATATCATATGCTTTGTTTGAATATATATAAATTCAACATTGATAACACAATAATGGAAAGTAATATTTTTTATAAAAAGATGCACATATCACCCAACTTCTTTTTCATTTTTCTCATACTAATGATTTATATTAAAATCTGTTTAGATTAAACTTTGTTGTCAGGTTTGGTTTTGTTTTGGTGTGTGAGACAATCATTTATTATATGCTCGCCTATGAATTATCACAAGTTACCTAAAAGATATTTCTCGATATCCATTGACTCGATGGATATTGAGATATATTCCTCAGTAGCTCCCTAAATGACTTCACGCTTGGGCGCGTGACGGCACCTTGAACGTCGCCTTGAAGGACTGATCAGCAAATCTTTGTTATTGTCTTAGAACTGTTTGCAGTCAAATTGGGCTGAATATTGCACAGTAAAATGCCATGTAGCATATAATAAAAAGAAAATCTACGCTATTTCATTGAATAGAAGTGCTCGTGAAAAATAATTTATTCAGGTCCACACGAATGAGATAATTCCCGATATTCACTAAAACTATAATATCCCATTTCTTGATTCTACTTTAAACTGTTTTTTCAGCTTTTCACAACCTCAGCTTCAATTTGAATTTTTTTTAAAGAGTGATAACTTTTTCACCCCTTTACCTAGAAAACATGGAGAGTGGATTACCACTAAAAGACCCTTCGGTAGAATTCCTATGCATACAGTAACTGTTGATTTATCTAATAATGCATAAAAATGCAGGCCTGGCATTCTTAAAAATGTAGGTGTGCTAAAAATCACTCCCCTAGGGGGCGATTAGCTCTCCTCAAGCTTACAAAAACTAAAAGTGGCAAAATGAAGTTTTTACTATTAATTAGAGCTGTAGGTTTTTAAATTTCTTGTTCGGTTTCGGTTTTGGTTTTTCAGGTGGAATAAAACCTCGGTTTGGTTCGGTTCTCGGTTTGTTCATGAGGCCAAATAAAATTCATAAAAACTCATTCTTATGTCCGGAGTCATAACTGAATGGCAGTGAAATTGAGATGAAACTCAATGAATGCCCGAAATAAGCTATAATACATGAAGAATCAGGAAGGCCAGTATAATAATTACCTAAATATACAGAACTTTTATTGTGCTTGGCCATTTTTCGAGGTCTGACACCTACACGCAACTTGAGGAAAGCTGCAAACACAACTAAGCTGAAATGTCGGAAATCCACAGAATGTAGCCTTCCTAGAGTAGTGAGAGTACCCAGACACTGCCATTGGCAGTGTCTGGGTACTCTCACTACTCTGGGATGGCTACATTCTGTGAATTTCTGCAGCAAGAGAATATTTAATAAAAAACGAAAAACCTTAGATTACAGTATGTCGACGGTTTCGGTTTTTAAAAAAAACTAAAAACCATGGTTCGGTTTCGGTTAACCTACAGCTCTACTATTAATGAATTCTGCCCAGTGGGCTTTGTACATTTTATTTGGTGCTGCTAACAAAGTAATCTCTATGAGATGGCTACACTGCCCCTCCCACACCTCTGGGCCTCGGCAAGGCCCTGAGGTGTGGGAGGAGCAGTGTGGCTCTCTTATAGATCTGAAAGGACGTGAGTTTTAGGTATAGGCTGTTATGATAATCATTATTTTCTAAGGCCAGGAGGACTAGTTTTCTCCCTCCTTAATTTTATTTGAGGCGAGCAGGAGGCAAGCAAATAAATCGCTCTCCTAAAAATGTCCAGCAGATTCAACAGTTCTCTATTGCCTGAAACTTTGCTCGGTGATCTTATGTTTTTTTCACAGACAGTGTTATAGTGAAGGTGGAAACTCTACTTTACAGGTGTTTTAGTGGTTATCCATTCTACATATACTGTACCATAACAGCCATATCAGTCCACCCCTATTCACCAAAATTGCATTCAAATTATAATTTTTTTTTTTTTCTTCTATAAAACATAGCTAATATGGCATCTCAATGGAATGGTCTCATCTCGCCATTCTAATGAGAGGTCATAAGCTATGTTTTTAAGGCAAAAATGATTTTTGTGGATTGTTTTGGTAAATATCATCTTCTAATTTATTAATAATTATTTATTTATTAGTCCTATAAGTCACGTCATTTAAAAGAGAAGTTTGTTGTTTGTCTTGGAAAACAGAAATCATCAGTACACTCAGTTTTTGAAAGTGTGTTGCAGTGGCTAAATCATGTTTATCATTCTCACAGGGGTCCCTTAGGAAAGGACTGATGAAAATTCAAGGCTGTGGAAGGCCGTTTCTTGACATATTTCTGCATTTTTGAAGGCCCTCCAATTGCCAAATTCAAGGATTTTCAAGGCCTGCCTTCACTAGTCATAACTCAGTGTGCAAAATTTGGCGAGAACGCTCGTTTCGTTCACCATGGAGGTTACACAAATTTAAATCTATGCGAACGAATGACCGGGTAGCCCAGAAGTTGCATTTTGAATGGTAAAGTCCGAGTCACTTGACTGGTAGAGTGCTAAATTTTTTTCTCAGCCTCAAGATTTATTCACACATATTTGTCTTGTTACAATTTATGGGAGAGTCCTGTAGGCACTCTCCCATAAATTGTAACAATGCAAATCAATGGAGATGAAGTCATTTTACTTACAAGATAATATGAAGGACACTCCACAGAATAAAAAGCCTTTAACTTTAGGTACCTGCAGTTCAGAATAAGCCTTTGATAGATTTTTAGACTTTTTGCCGTGAGAGGCTATATATATTTCAATTCCATGTAATATATGAATACTTGTTAATGATAAAAAGGCATTTTTCCCAAGAATTCTTACATAGCCGAGTGCTCGGTTAGCCATGTTCAGCCCACGTGAACGGTCAGTCGGTTAGAGTCAATTTTGAAATTTTGCACACTGCTAACTTGGACCCTTCAGTCATTACCTCTTCCCCACTCTTCTCTTCAAGGGAAGCGGTAGAGGGGGAGTAATGACGGGAGGGTCCAAGATCGGCTCTCCGCCTTCACAAACTCTGCGAAATAACTATACAGTGATGATTACGTGCATTGTTTGCATTTTTATTTCATGAGCATTCAAGGCCTCCTGACAGATTTTTTCAGGATTTCAAGGCCTTGAATGACCCTTAGTCAAATTAAAGGTCATTCCTTGAATTCAAGACCCCACAGGAACCCTGTTCTCATTTTCAAATCGACTGTTGGTGCATTTTTCAACCAATACTTATCTGATAAATGCACAAAGATTTCTTAAAATTGTGCATGTATCAATGTCTGCAGATTTTTGTAATTAGTGAATATATAATTTGTTGTTGTATATGATTAGAGTTCAATTATTCTTTCATAATTAAACTATAGAAAATATTTGTTTGTTTTTACTTTTTTACCTAAAGTATGGCAACTTGTTGGGCCCCACCAACTGGCGGAGCCCCATTGGGATCTCTGTCCCTGTGTGCATCCATTTTTCCATGCATCCAACCATTTGATTTGGATTCCAGGCTCAAGCTAGACAATTCTTTGGCTGTTAATCATTAAATTAATAGGCACATTGCCTAAAGGACAGGGATGATTTTGACGGTCAAATGGTCAAAATCACAGGGTGCTAAAAGTAGGACCCTTCGAAGCTTCTGAGATTCAATTTAATTTCAAATCTCAAGTTGCTATTTGGTTCCATTTGAATCGGCTGCATGATTCAGTTTCATTCGTATCTTTTCACTGGAATATATCTTGGCATCAGTCATCTTCGTCGTCTCAACAATATGTATAGTTTTGGTGGAAATTGTACATAAATAATATTGCAAATATAGTGCAGTTTCCGCTATCTAAACAGAAACAACATCTGTATCAATGCCACTAGCCATGCTAATTTTTTTAAACCATAATCCTTACTGGCTAATATTTCAACTACAACACCAGGGCATGCCTTGATGAAGGCATGCCTTGGTGATGTAGTTGGAATATTTTATCAGTCTGGACTTCAGATATCACTGTCGGAACAAATCAGGTTCACAGCACCCCCCTTCCCTCAGTCGGTCATCTTCAAGACACCCCAAATGTGTAAATGTGATTTGAATTTGAATAATAGAACCAATTCAATTCAAGATCCAATTTGAAGCAAAAATGGGCGATTCACAGGGCCCTAACTCTAACCCCAAAGTCGAAGACATGCCTTGGTGATGTAGTTGGAATATTTTATCAGTCTGGACTTGTGCCATCTCCATCGGAATAAATCAGGTTCACAGCACCCCCTTCCCTCAGTCGGTCATCTTCAAGACACCCCTGATTCGATGTGTGATTTGATTTGAATTTGAATGATAGACCTGATTCGATTTAAGATCCAATTTGAAGCAAAAATGGGCGATTCACAGGGCCCTAACTCTAAACCCCCAAAATGGTTTCTGGGCTCTTACGTCAACAGTGCTTTAGCCTTGGATCATGAAACTAAGGAGATGCACTACTTAGGGGATAGGAATAAACTCTTGTCAATTGGGAGGTCAGAACAAAGGTCAAGGGTACTCAAAACAGTTTTCAGGATCTAACTCAAGAATGCTTTAATATTAACTGGTAGAGTGCTGGATGCCCACATTTGGGCTTTTTATTCTGAAGTGCAGGTGCCTCAATTTTCAAGGCTTCGTATTCTGTGGATGTGCTTCGTTTCATTTTTGAAGTAAAATTATTTAGTCTGTGAGGAGTTGCCTTGTAACAATTTATGGGAGAGTGCCTCTAGGCACTCTCCCATAAATTGTAACAAGGCAAAGACATGTGAACAAACTTTCACCATCAAAAATAATTCAGCACACTACCAGTTAATGAAGGTCTCCATACAGAAGTATCTAGGTAAAGAAGAGCTCACATAAATTGGATATGTCTGAATTGAATAATCCTGTTAATTGCATATATCTTTGAAACACCAAACCATTAACCATTCTAAAAACTAAATTGAACTGTTAATTGCATATGGTCCCCCTGTGGGAAGCCTAGGAAGTAAAGCAATTCTGCCGTCAAGCCCGATTCAGTCTGGTATTATGTCACCTATTTTCAATGTACTCAAGAGTCCCAAAGGGCCCTTAATCACTCACCTGACAAAGTGGTTAGAAGGAGTATTTTGGGTCACATCTAAGTTGGCCATGGTTCATCAACACTACACATGAAGACATGAATTTATTTCATAACTCTTGTGTCCGTGTCAGATGATTATTATCCTAGGTCTTTCTGATTGCTTCCAGTTCTATCAGCCATAGACAAGCACTGCCAAACTTCCAAGAGTTTTTATTTCACTGCAGTTTGAAAAGAAAATGTTATGGTAAAATACTAAGGAATGGATTTGAACAACCTTGAACCTAACCTGCCCCCTCCCTGCCCACTACCCCCATAGAGAACCCAAACATTAAACCATGGACTTGAATCTGCTCCCCCTAAAGATGTTATACACCAAATATGAAAGGATTCTGACCGGTGGATCTGAAGAAGATTTTTTAAAAGAAATCTCGTATTGCATTAAATTAAACTTCAGGCTCCAATAGAGAACCCCAATGTTAACCCAGGGTCCCGATTTGAACAAACTTCAATCTGACCCCACCCCCCTTTAGAGATGTTGTACACCAAATATGAAGCATTTTGATTGATTGATTGAGAAGGAAATTTTTAAAGATATTTCATATTGTGCCAAGTTAATATTCCGGCCCCCATAGGGAGACCAAATATTAATCCACAGGCAATGATTTGAAGAAACTTGAATCTGACCCCTTAGAGATGTTGTGTATCAAATATGAAAGGATTCTTACAGGTGGATCTGAAGACGATTTTTAAATAAATTTCCTAATATTGCACCAAGTTAAACTTTGGGCCCTAACAGAGAGCCCAAATATTAACCCAGAGACCTGATTTGAACAAACTTGAATCCCCCCCCCCTCCCCGAGATGTTGTATACCAAATATGAAAGCATTTTGACTGGTGGATCTGAAGAAGAAAATTTTTAAAGAAATTTCCTCATATTGCACAAATGGCAAGCATTCTGACTGGTGGATCTGAAAGAAGAAAATTTTTTTAAAAAATGTCCTCATATTGCTCTAAGTTAAAATTCGGGCTACCACAGGGAGCCCAAATATTAATTCAGGGTCAGGGGCTCGATTTGTATAAACTTGAATCTGACTCATGCAGAGATGTTGTTTACAAAATATGAAAGGATTCTGCCTGCGTGATCTAAAGGAGAATATTTTAAAAGAAAGTTTCCTCATATTGCACTAAGTTAAACTTTGGTCTCCAATAGAGAGCCCAAATATTAATTAACCCAGGGACCAGATTAGAACAAATATGAATCTGCCCCTCCCCCCCCCCCCCCCCCCCCCCCCCCCCCCCCCCCCTCAGAGATGTTGTATACCAAATATGAAAGCATTCTGACTGGTGGAATCTGAAGAAGATTTTTTTTTTAAATTAAAATTGGGGCTCCTACAGGGAGTACAAATATTAACTTCGGGATATTGCACCAAGTTAAACTTTGGGCCCTAACAGAGAGCCCAAATATTAACCCAGAGACCTGATTTGAACAAACTTGAATTTGACCCCCCTTTTGGTCATAATCTGTTAACCATGATGGCTGCCCAGCCCGAAACCCAAAAACTTTTAGCACAGTCTACAGGTCGTATTTAATATGGAGGTATTTCTTTGTACCTTGGTAGGATGACTCCGTATGATGTCTAGATGAGAACTTCCCCATTTGGTTGCGATCTGTCAACCGTGACAGCTGCCCAAGCCCAAAACCCGAAATCCTTTAGCACAGTCCACAGGTCGTATTTATGGAGGGGTTTCATTGTAACTTGGTTGGATGACTCCATTTTATGTTTACATGAGAACATCCCCCTATCAGTCAACTGTGATGGCTACAGGAGCCCCAATCCCGAAAATATTTAGCACAGTCTACACATATTTATGATGGGATTTCATTGTAACTTGGTAGGATGACTCCAAATAATGTCTAGATGAGAATGTCCCCTTTTGGTTGCGATCGTTCAACCGTGACGTCTGCCCGAGGCCAAAACCCCAAAACCTTTAGCGCACAGACTACAGGTCGTATTTATGAAGGGATTTCATTATAACTTTGCAGGACAACTCCGTCTAATGTATAGATAAGGACGTTCCCTTTTGGTTGCGATTGGTCAACCTTGATGGTTGCACAGGCTCGAAGCCCAAAAACCTTTAGTACAGTCTACAGCCATATTTATGAAGGGATTTCATTGTAACTTGATAGGATGACTCGTTTTGGAATAATTTCACTGTAACTTGGTAACACTGGTTGACATACATTAACTGTGAGGGCCTCATTTCCCCACCCCTCAATTCTTTAGTACAGTCTACACCTCAAATTATATTTATTGAAAACATAGCATATAGGGAACAGAAATTAACTACTCCAGTAGTGTCTCTACATGTACATAAAGGTTTGGGATTTTTTATTCGGCCCCCATGCGGTACTCATAGCACCACTTTTGTTGTTATAGAATTTGTTTCCGGTGAAGGGCTCTTCGGGGTTTTAATTCGAAACATTGGAAGTGTGTTCATACAGGTATGTTCAGGTAGGGTCTCAAGATGTGCATAAAGTTTTGGAATTTCTGATATGGCCCCAAGTGGAGGCTCCAGTGGTGTCACTGTTGTCATTAGACAATACATTTCTGCGAAAGGCTAATTCACCAGTGTGTGCACAAGTTAAATTGCGGTCAGTGAGTACTGGTGCATCGGAAAAGTTAGAGAGTTACAGACAATCAGACATGTACTCAGGAACTTTTCCTATGTGTCAACATGTCACTCACTGCGATTTTAGACAAATATCCACACCGTCTGTCTCAACTGTTTATCTGCGAGAGTAGTACCACCTTCAAGTTTGGAACTGTGCCAAAAAAGCATATCATAAAATTGATACCAGAAGACTGCTATAACGCTTGCTTTTCGTAAAATGTCGGAAGATGACAGACAGAGAATGAAATGTTTGTTTGAAACAGCATATTATATTGGGCATAAAGTTTGCCCTTACTCTGATTTTCAAGGAATTATCGAATTGGAAACAGGCCTGAAAATAAGCAGTCTGTCATTTGCAGAATGAGGTTCCCACCAGGTGAATTTGATGATGCTATTCCATACAATGGGCCAATTTATCCTCTGGGTCCCTCTTTCTGTTTAGTTTTGAGACCCTGATTCAGACTGAGGTCCACAGAGGGTAAATTGAGTGATGCTACCCTGCTGTGCAGGGTAGCATCACTAAATTTACCCTCTGAGGGCCTCATTTTGCAGATGACAGTCTGCTTATTTTCTGGATGGATTGGAAAGACTGCATGGAGTCAATTTGTCATCAGCTTACTCGAATGAATGCTTGTGAAGATTTTTTGCTTGAAATAGCAGATGCACTGTTTGACTTAAATATCAAGACTAAAATCAAGCATGCCAATTTTAATTCAATTCTGTGTGATGACACTACAGATGAGAGTACTATGGAGACAGAAGTAATATATGTGTTATTTGTCGACCCTGATTCTTTAGAACCGATCTGTACTTTTCATTAGAAAGCTTAGAGGACCAAACTGCCAAAGGTGTCCTTCCTATTCGGTATCAAGACAGCTTTTCGGAAAGCTGATCTAAGTAACAAATTTATTTATTTATTTATGTTTAAGGTCACATATTTATGCACAATGGCTAATCATGACCGTGACAGTTTTACGGGTGGAGGAAGCCGGAGTACCCGGAGAGAACCACCGAGCAACGACGAGCAGCTGCCAGCTCCCCAACATCGTAACTCCGCACTCCAGCACAGGCAGGGTTAGATTGGTTGAAGACATGCGTACCATCGACGTGCAGTATGCCTTAGTACACGGCGTCATCGTGCCCCCACGCGGGCAATGGAGATGAAGTGTCTTGCCCAAGGACACAACACGGTTGCCGCAGGTGGGATTCGAACCAAGGACCTCTCAGCTTGCAGCCTGCACCTCTACCTCCTGAGCCATCGCGCTCCCAAGTAACAAATTAGACCGCTTAGTGTACAATGGCCTGATAACTAAACTTCAAATAAAATACCCATGGGTTGATTTCATTTGGTGTGTTTCACATCGTTTGGAACTGGCATTGAAAGACGACCTGAAAGACCCCATTCAAATTGTGGAAGAACCTCTGTAAGATCTATACTCCATATACCACCGGTCTTCAAAGAAGTTAAGGGGGCTAAAAAAAATGCATGAGGTTTTGAAAAATATGTACAATTTCGAACATGGGCAAGTATGCCCATCCAAATTCACGAGCACATGGTGGACAGACCATAAGGTGCGAGCAATGAGTGGTTTTGTGGACAAACATGGACTGTACATTCAGCACATTGAAAATCTGGTTTCTCACACAACTAACAGATAAAGCTTCTCTCATAGAAAAACTTAAACGGATGAAATCTGCAAAAGTGTTGCTACTAAGTGCATTATTTGTTGATTTATTAGATTGTGTTAAGTGGCAGAGACCAGGCGACTGGGGCAAAAAAATCGCCTTGGATTGCATAACTTCGCTCTGACTTCACTAAAAAGCGAAATCGTGTCGCCCTGTAATTTGTAAATTCCCAATTGACATACCTTGAAATTAGGTGAATTCACGTAGAATTTACAAAGTAATTTCCATCTGAAAAGAGTATTATTGCTAGGGTTAATTGTTATTGTGATTAATTTTCATAGTAACTAAAAATAAAATCAGCATCTAAAAACAATGCCCGATTAATAATGTAATCGTGCGAACCGTCTTGGCTGCATTGAAATTAGGTGTCAAGTTAAGACAAGATTTTCTATTTAAGTTATCTTTAAAATAAATATTTTTCACACTCAGAATTTTTTTTCTGGGGAGCAGTTTTTCATAAAACAACACTTTTTTGTAAAAGCTGAAGTTTTAATTCCAATCTGGATTTTATTTTTGTGCAAGAAGTTTTGAAAACAACAACAGTATATTGACCTACTTTTTACTCACTCTGGACCAAGAAATGGACACACTTGAATTGTTTATTGTTTAATTCAAGGCTGATCTGTCTCTTCTAAAAAGTAAATGCCCATTTGAATTTGAATTTTTTTTTTTTGTAAATAAATTAATACAGAGAGGCATGTTTTATTCTCGTAAACAATTCTTTGTACAAATAAATTTACACATAGAGATGTGTTATTGCCCAATTGTAGTGATTTATTTTTGTGAGAGATGAAAATATAATATACCGGTAGATCATGCGAATGCAGAATCATTGCTCTACATTTTCTTCTCACTTCTCCCTGTTTCATCTGACTTCTCCCTAAAGTCAGTGGAGGGAGAAGTGACTTCTCCCTCAAATTACCCTCTAGGCTGGTCCCTGTTAAGTGGTTGAGTTTGTGTTTGCTGAAGCAATCAGAAACGCTCCTCAGCATGGTTGAGTGTGTGGACGATACCATTTTGCATTATGAAATGTTGTTAACAAAGCTTGAGAAGCAGCCAGACCAGGTTTTTAGTCTTCTGACACTGAAGTCCGTAGTTGGGAAGATAAACGACGACACCTACCAAGATGTCAAACTGACAGACTTCAGTGAATGCAAAAGTTATATACATAAACATGTTTGTGATTATGTATGTGCTATAGTTAGGCGTTTGCACGAGAGATATGGGATCCTTATTTCTAATTCTTAAGCTCCCGAGGATGAGAAACAAGCTACCATTGAAGCAGCGACAGCATAGATGTCAAATTATTATTACTTTTTTGCATAAAATCACTTGAAATCCTTAAAAATGCATTTTGGAGGAAGAAATTATTTTTATGCTCATCTGACCCCAGGGGTGGGGAGGAGGGGTGTGGGGGTTAAGGAGGTAATTTTATTTATTTATTTATTTTTGCATTCTGGCAAAACGCATCTTGGATATAACAAGACCAATACCTGGTCTGGGCCTGCGTCGCTGCATGCAATTGAATCGGCAAACAGGCAGATCTGAAAATTGCATACACGATACAACTGATCATTATCAGGCTCCAGATGAAATATAAAATCAATCCCTTGCATAGAAGATGAGAAAACTTTGACGAAAAATTTCAATGTTCAGTGGGTACAGTAAAATTTCAAAGTATCGGCAAACAGGAAGTGGCTGCACAGCAGATCTGAAAATTGCTTACACAATACAACTCATCATTATGAAGCAGCAGACCAAATATAAAATCAATCCCTTGCATAGAAGCCGAGAAAACCTTGATGGAAAAGTTAAAAAATTTATAGTAATTTATATATTTTTTATACTTACCAATGACCCAGACTTAGCTGGTGCTAACTCTAACAAAACCAGGGCCAAACACAAATTTTGCCCCCCAGTCCCCAAAATTTGCATCCAAAACAAAAAGAAATCATGTCCTAAAGGACCTCCATACTATGCCTCTACTGCGCATGCGCAGTGATGCAGTCGTCCCGAAATTGGCGCCAATTATCATTCTTACTGGCAGTGCCTGGTCAGCGCTATGTACTCAGCGGGGAGGCAAGAGTTCCCAACTCCAGGGAGGGCCATCCCCGTCTGGGTCATTGGTAAGTATAAAAAATATATAAATTACTATAAATTTTTTAACATTTTTATACTGTACCGATGACCCAGACTTAGCTGAATAGTAAACAGGCTGGAGGGCCTAGGACATAGAGGAAAATCCAATAAGCTTAACTATATAGTAAAGAGGTAACCCCTTAAGGAGAAAAGGAGTATTAGGCTTTACATGTATCTTTCTTATTTAATATTAAATTAGAAAGATACACTACCCTTAATAATTGAGCACAATAACATTCATGTTCTCTATTAACATCCAGTATAACCCTTATACTAATTATTTTTAAAGCAAGCCAATAAATAAAGTAGTCCAGAGAATTGAGACTCTTTATAGTCATTTAAAAGTGTCCGAGTATTGTATATTAAAGCCCGTTTGACACTTGACATATACAAATGCTTCACACCGAGCTACACTTTAAAAATAAGACATGAATGAATTTAAACATTAATATTACACTTTAAAACCATCCCGGAAGCGACTCAGAAATACTGACTTGGAGGAGGCATTCCCTTGCTTTTCACTATAAAGCAGGTGACCTAAGGGAACACCCCCCCCCCCCCCCCCCCTTCCCCTTGCCCTGGGTCAAATAGCCCAGAGTGAAGAGGGCAGCCGGACAGAGTCACTGCCGGAACAGAAAGCCTGCATAACTATAGTTGCAACTGTTTAGTGGACGACATTCTGAGCAACAGATAACGGACCTAAACAATGCAGGTCTCCAGAAATGGACTCAATATTTCTGAGATAAAAATTCGTAAATGTGGATGGCTGAGACCAATAAGCAGCCTTCATTAAATCTGTAATAGCAACACTATTAGCATAAGCCCAGGAAGTAGAAAGAGCTCTTACTTCATGAGCAGAAATCTTAAGCACAGACTGCTGAGAAGAAGATAAATCTTCATAAGCAGTACGGATAGTTAACTGAATCCATCTAGCAATAGAATGGACTGAAATGTCCTTTCTATTAGGCATCAAAGACAGAAAGAAACGTTTCCGTCCCTTTCTGATAAACTGAGATCTCTGTTTATAGATACGTAGTGCTCTAACAGGACAGAGTAAAGGCCTACGCCCGTCAGAAGACGGAAGAGCCTTAATAACAATAGGTTCCGGATATTTATTAGGAGCCTGATTCTTAGCTAAACAAGAGGCCCCACGTGGCCTTAATCGCTCACCTGACAAAGTGACTCTAAGAAGTATTTTAGGTCACCTTCACCATGTCATGCCTCATCAACATTAACTGGTTGAGTGATAGATTTTGTTTGAAGTTCAACATTTGTTACCTAAAATTAGTTTTATTTAAAATCATTGGTGTGTGGCCAATCTCCAATGATTTTTAATAAAGCAAATTTATCTCTGCAGACAAACTGGTTTAGCATGAAGCACAAACAAGGAATGTGAAGAGATAGCCTTGGACATCTCTCCCCAACTGTGGATATCTTCCATGTGCTACATGTATATATTTACATGCAAGAAAACAAAAATTTTCACAAATTTTATTTTTTTTTATCATCATTGGAACAAGCTCAAACAGCTTATTCCAATAGGGGTATGGGAAGATCAGGTATATTTTTGAGACAGAAATGTGAATATATAAATAATGGTGTTTTTTTGTGAATGATGCTGGAGAATTTTGCGTAAAGATATGGTAAATGGTTTGTTCTAGATACAGAATGATGCAAAAGTATTTAAATTTGATTAGGCAAGTTGTTCCTATAATGCATTTAAAAATTGAAGTAACTGTTTTTTTGCTGACGAACTTTTAGATGTGTGTGTCTGTGTTTGTGTGTGTGTGTGTGTGTTTGTGTGTGTGTTTGTGGGGGGGGGGGGGGGGGGGGGGGGGTAAGAGTGTTCTTGCAAACAAAATTCCTGAATAAATGGAAAATTTTATTTTTTGTGTGAAAGACATAGTGCGTGAATGTTGATTGGAACAAGCTTAGAGAGCTCATTTTAATGTGAAGTCATAAAGCTGTGTTTTACGTACGAAATTCTGGAATAACTAAAAAAATTGCTTTTTTGACTCAAAAAGCATGGTGTGCGACCTCTCATTGGAATGAGCTCAAAAAGCTCATTCCAATGGGGTATTTACAAGCGATAAGTACATGTATGTTTAAGAGACAAAAATTAAAATTTGAATAGCGATTTTTGCGAAGAATGCTGACAAGTTTTGGCAATTATGCTGGTAAAAAGGTAAGATATGCAAAGTGGTTGTTTTTTAGAGGCGACATTTAATTAAGGGGAATTAACCCTTGATTACTGAGGTAACTTCTAAAAGTACTGAAATTTCATGAAGCAATGTGAATAACAGACAACAGTTGCCTAAAAATTTCATGAATAACTAAAATTTTTATTCCTTTGTCTCGAAAACATGGCATATGACCTTTGTTGGAATGAGCTGAATGCGTGTGTTCCAATGAGGGGTCATAAAATTTGAACGAAGATTTGTGTGAATAATGCATTAGTACTGCTAGATTTGGGTAAACGGTTCACCCTGGATACCACCCCTTCTATAGTAGATCTGTTCTGCAAATTTTGTCTAAGATTCTATCAACTTTACAAATAAATACGTTCATGAATCACAATCAGATCCACCCTACGATGTTGCATACCAAATATCAAAAGATTCTGCCTGCTGGATCTGGAGAAGAAGATTTTTTAAGAAATATGCCTGAAACGCACTAAGTTAAAATTTGGGCTCCTATACGGAGCCCAAATATAAACCCAGGGGGCCGATTTGAACAAACTTGAATCAGATCCACCCCACAATGTTGCTTACCAAATATGAAAAGATTCTGAAGCTGGATCTGGAGAAGAAGATTTTTTAAGAAATTTGCCTGAAATGCACTAAGTTCGAATTCGAGCTTCTATAGTGAGCCCAAATATGAAACTAGGAAGCCGATTTGAACAAACTTGAATCAGATCCACCCCACAATGTTGCATACCAAATATCAAAAGATTCTGCCTGCTGGATCTGGAGAAGAAGATTTTTTAATAAATTTGCCCGAAATGCACTAAGTGCGAATTCGGGCTTCTATATTAAGCCCAAATATGAATCCAGGGGGCCGATTTGAACAAACTTGAATCAGATCCACCCCGCAATGTTGCATACCAAATATCAAAAGATTCTGCCTGCTGGATCTGGAGAAGAAGATTTTTGAAGAAATTTGCCTGAAATGCACTAAGTGCGAATTCGGGCTTCTATATTAAGCCCAAATATGAATCCAGGGGGCCGATTTGAACAAACTTGAATCAGATCCACCCCGCAATGTTGCATACCAAATATCAAAAGATTCTGCCTGCTGGATCTGGAGAAGAAGATTTTTGAAGAAATTTGCCCGAAATGCACTAAGTTTGAATTCGAGCTTCTATAGTGAGCCCAAATATGAATCCAGGGGGCTGATTTGAACAAACTTGAATCAGATCCACCCCGCAATGTTGCATACCAAATATCAAAAGATTCTGCCTGCTGGATCTGGAGAAGATGATTTTTTAAGAAATTTGCCTGAAATGCACTAAGTTCGAATTCGAGCTTCTATAGTGAGCCCAAATATGAATCTAGGAAGCCGATTTGAACAAACTTGAATCAGATCCACCCCACAATGTTGCATACCAAATATCAAAAGATTCTGCCTGCTGGATCTGGAGAAGAAGATTTTTTAATAAATTTGCTTGAAATGCACTAAGTTCAAATTTGGGCTCCTATACTGAGCCCAAATATAAACCCAGGGGGCCGATTTGAACAAACTTGAATCAGATCCACCCCACAATGTTGCTTACCAAATATGAAAAGATTCTGCCTGCTGGATCTGGAGAAGAAGATTTTTTAAGAAATTTGCATGAAATGCACTAAGTTCAAATTCGAGCTTCTATAGTGAGCCCAAATATGAATCTAGGAAGCCGATTTGAACAAACTTGAATCAGATCCACCCCACAATGTTGCATACCAAATATCAAAAGATTCTGCCTTCTGGATCTGGAGAAGAAGATTTTTTAAGAAATTTGCCTAAATGCACTAAGTTCGAAATCGGGCTCCTATACTGAGCCCAAATATGAACCCAGGGGGCCGATTTGAACAAACTTGAATCAGATCCACCCTACAATGTTGCATACCAAATATCAAAAGATTCTGCCTGCTGGATCTGGAGAAGAAGATTTTTTAAGAAATTTGCCTGAAATGCACTAAGTTCGAAATCGGGCTCCTATACTGAGCCCAAATATTAACCCAGGGGGCCGATTTGAACAATCTTGAATCAGATCCACCCCACAATGTTGCTTACCAAATATGAAAAGATTCTGCCTGCTGGATCTGGAGAAGAAGATTTTTTAAGAAATTTTCCTGAAATGCACTAAGTTCGAATTCGGGCTTCTATAGTAAGCCCAAATATGTATCCAGGGGGCCGATTTGAACAAACTTGAATCAGATCTACCCCGCAACATTGCATACCAAATATCAAAAGATTCTGCCTGCTGGATCTGGAGAAGATTTTTGAAGAAATTTGCCTGAAATGCACTAAATTCGAATTCGAGCTCCTATAGTGAGCCCAAATATGAATCTAGGGAGCCGATTTGAACAAACGTGAATCAGATCCACCCTACAATGTTGCATACCAAATATCAAAAGATTCTGCCTGCTGGATCTGGAGAAGAAGATTTTCAAAGAAATTTGCCTGAAATGCAGTAAGTTCAAATTTGGGCTCCTATACTGAACCCAAATATAAACCCAGGGGGCCGATTTGAACAAACTTGAATCAGATCCACCCCACAATGTTGCATACCAAATATCAAAAGATTCTGCCTGCTGGATCTGGAGAAGAAGATTTTTTAAGAAATTTGCCTGAAATGCACTAAGTTCGAAATCGGGCTCCTATACTGAGCCCAAATATGAACCCAGGGGGCCGATTTGAACAAACTTGAATCAGATCCACCCTACAATGTTGCATACCAAATATCAAAAGATTCTGCCTGCTGGATCTGGAGAAGAAGATTTTTTAATGTTTTTCCCATTGCCTACAGTGTTAAAAAGTGCTGACTCAGCACTTTTTCAAAGTCCCGAAACTGTACCCTATGATAAAACCGATGGCAATTTTTTTTTACCAATCCTTTCTGTTGGTCCTAAGGAAGCTGCACACCAAATAAAAATTCTCAGTGCCGTGCAGTTTTGGAGATATGGGCGTTTTAAATTTTTTCTATTTTTAGCTCCTGCGGTTCCCACGGGGCTGCGGGAAAATTTTTTTTGCATAAATCAAGTACTCATGACCCAATAAGCCCTCACATAAAATTTGGTTCAAATCAGCCTCTCGGTTTGGAAAATAGAAATTTTGGGCGGGGCAAAAAATTTTGCCCCTCTCATAACAACGTCAAGTATAGCCCCACAAACTTCTCTTGAACAAATCTGAGTCTACACCTCAAAAGGAAGCTGCACACCAAATATCAAGTCTCTGCTACTGCTGGTTCATGAGAAGAAGATTTACAAAGATTTTGGTGCCCCTTGGGGGTGTGGCACCACCCAGGAGGAGGGGCAACTTCATTTGAACAAATCTGAATTGGCATTAGGTAATAAACATTTAGCCAACATTTGAATAAAATTGGGCTAGTGGTTTAGGAGGAGAAGTCGATAATGTAAAGTTAACGCCGGACGGACGACGACGGACGACGGACGCCAGACGACGGACGACGGACGACGGACGACGGACAGAAAGTGATTAGTTAAGCTCCCCTTGAGCTTCGCTCAGGTGAGCTAAAAACCCACATTAGTAGTGAAGGTGATTGTGTTCCCAACACTATGATAATGAGAATCATCCACCGATAGTGCATGAAGCTCACTGACTCTTCTGGCAGAAGAGAAAGCTAAGAGAAAAGCTGTCTTATAAGATAAGAATTTGAAATCTACTGTCCCAAGAGGTTCAAATGGCTTTTCCTTCAATTTAAGGAGAACCCAAGCTAAATTCCACTTAGGAATTAATCTAAGAGTTCTGGGTCTATTTATCGAAAAGTTTCTAACCAACTTCGATAAAGAGACATTAGATCCAATTTGTAAACTATCATGATGTGCATAGGTATCAGATAACATAGATCTATAACCCTTTATAGTAACAGGCTGCAGTTTGATTTCGTCAAACAAGTATACTAGAAAGTTTGCAATGTCTGGTATAGAGGGATCAAATATATCTACAGAATGATCCCTACACCAACGACGAAAAACCTTCCACTTAGCCGCATAGTTTAGCGAAGAGGAGGTCCTCCTACAGTTAGAAATCGCGTCCACTGCTCGTCCTGTAAAGTGCTTGCCATGCAAGAAGGACCGCACAACGGAAAAACGTGAAGGTTGAGACCTTGCGGGTTGTGATGGAGTTGGCGCGATTTCCCCTGCAAAAGAAGATCCTCTCGTGGAGGAAGCTTCCGCGGTAGGTCCCACAACAGACACCTGAGTAGATTTATCCACGGTCTCTGTGGCGACAGAGATGCTACCAACAGAATCTTGCATTGAGATTGTTTTATCTTTAGCAATACTTGTTGAATTAACGGCGCTGGAGGATACGCATATCCTATCATTCCGTCCCAAGGGATCGACAGAGCGTCTACTGCAAATGCTCTTGGATGCGGACACGGAGACACATACGTCTGCAACTGATTGTTGAGATGTGTCGCAAATAAGTCTATCATTGGCCGTTCCCATTGGTAGCAAATCTGATTGAATACTTGTTTGTTGAGAGTCCACTCCGACGGCAACAAACAAACGACCCTTTCGTGAAAGGGAGTCTGCTAGCACATTCAGACGACCCGGTATGTGACGGACCGAAAGAAGAACGTGATGTTCTAACGCAAACAGAAGGATTCTTTCTGTTAGATTGAACAACGGAACTGAATGAGTGCCTCCCTGATTCCGTATATACGCCACTACTGTCGTATTGTCGGATAGGATTTCGACATGAGCATCGTGAATAATGTCCATCCAGTGACGTAACGCAAGCCAAATTGACATCATTTCCTTGATGTTTATGTGCTTGCACAGGAATTGCGGATCCCAAAGACCCTGGCATCTCGAATCCGTTGGGATTAATGATGCACCCCAACCTGTTTGACTGGCATCCGTCATAACGGTAAAACTCGGATCCGGCAACTGCAGCGGAACTACTTGAGTTAACCACTGAATGTTTGCCCAAGTCTGAATCTCTTGTTTCACTTGATCTAACAAGAGAACGTCTACATCGAGCGAATGAATTTTCACACTCCAATTCTGAGTCAGGAAAATTTGAAGAGGACGTGTGCGTAACCGCCCCATCGGAATGAGATCCGCGGCGGCTCCGCACAGACCTATCAGTCTCATAAATTCTCTCGCCGTGACTTTGTCTGCGTGCAGACAATAGCGAGCGTAACAACTGACTAATTTCGCTCTGGTTAACGGCAGACGAACGAGATTGTTGTGCGTCTCGAAGCTCATTCCCAGATGAGTGAATGACTTGGACGGCACCAGATCCGACTTCTCCTCGTTTACTATAAAACCGAGACGTCGGAGCAATAGAAGAAGATTCTGAACATCGTTCTGAAGCGTTAACTCGTTGCCATACCTCTGAAGAATGTCGTCCAGGTAGGCCGACGTTACCGCAGACGAATGAGCTCGGAAGTAGATCATTACCGAGTTCATTACCCGAGTGAAAGCCCAGGGTGCTAGATTCAATCCGAAGCACATCGCCCGGAATTGATACACCACTCCAAGGACTGCGAAGCGTAGATACTTTCGGAATGTCGGATGTACCATGACGTGAAAGTACGCATCTTTGAGATCTATGCTCGTTGCATAATCGTTCACCCGAATACTCGCTCTGACCGATCGAATCGTCTCCATATAAAACTTCGGAGCGACGATCAGCTTGTTTATCCAGCTCAAATCTATGACTGGACGGAACGAGCCGTCTGGTTTCGGAACCAGAAACAGATGGCTGTAGAATACCAGAGATTCCTGGTTTTCTACGACCTCTACCGCGTTCTTCATTAAAAGAGACTGCACCTCTGATAACAGAGCGTCTCTTTTCTGTGGATTTGACGGAAGATGAGTCCACTTTGGACTTCGAGTTAATGGAGGCTTTCGTTTGAAGGATATCTTCAGACCTTCCGAAGTCACTCCTCTCACCCAAGGGTCGTCCGTAATCGACGCCCACTCTTGTGAAAAACTCGACAACCTTCCGCCAACCGGAACGCGATAGAGGTTTAAGCCATCACCTCCTGGACCTGCGAGGCCTGCGGTAGGAGAAACCACGTCTTCCACGACCCGCACCTCGCCTCGTCGACCTCGGGGCGTCCGACCGATTGTCCCGGCCTGAAGGACGTCCCGAACGAGAGTCGCTATCCTGACGGTCTCTCGAATAAGACCAAGAGGACGCACCGGAACCTCTATAGGAACCTCTCTTGGGCGCATTAGACCCAGAAGTGCCTGTCTTATTCGTGTCTGCTGTATCCGACTTCTTAGGAGCCGATCTGAACAACAGAGAATCATTAGCTTTCTTTTTAATTTTATCATAAATAGCGGAAAGCTTGCCGTCAAAGAGAAGTTCTCCTGAGACCGAAGCGACTCTAAGAGAGTTCTTCACCTTAGAATCCACTAGTGTGGATGTAGCTAGGGCTGCGTCACGTCTAACCAACTCCAGATTTGCCACTGAAAGGGCGGAGTTACACGTGGAATAAGCTACTGCCCTTGAAAGAAGTCTTAAAGAGGATTGTATATCCTGAAACTCTTCCTCTTGAAGGCGCAGTGATAACGCCTTAGTAAGGTGATCTGCGTAAGATTAGGCATCTAAATTGGCTCTGTTAGACGCAATAGCTGTTTCCAACACCGCGGTTGGAATAGAAGCTGACGACGGTAATGATAGCTCTAAGTCTTCCGCCTCGTCGTCCATACGCAGAGGAACTCTTCCGCCTCGTCGTCCATACGCAGAGGAACTCTCGGTATACCCTGTCCTGCCGTATCAAATTTATTCCTTGCATTAATGAAAGGCAGGTTGAGAGTATTAGCGGACAAGAAACCTGCTTTCCCCGTCCTGGAAGCAAGTTTAAATATAGCGTCGTTCAATAATTCAAATGTTCTAGCAACATTATTGGACTGCGACGGAAACTCGGGAGCGATGTCCCTGAACCGCTCAAAAAATTCAGAGTCCAATGACGCTATAATTCTCTTGTCCGGAAGCGCAGCAGTCTGGCCCGACGGAACAACTTGAGGGAGAAAGTGCCGGATTAAGTCCACGGCAGCTTTATGTTGTTCCGAAAGGGATAGCTCCAAGTCATCCGTATCCCTTTCACCATCCGGTCGGACCTCATGATGTTCCCGGTCGTCCGCCCCCGATGCTTCGGCGGAGCGTACCGACCCAGCGCCGTCGGATAATTCTCGATCCGACACCGTTTCTGTCGGCTGCTGGGATGCTACGATAAGCTGTGCTATCTGCACAAGAATGTCCGGCGTCGAGACCTGCGGAGGCGCAGTCTTTCGCTGCTTCGCCGAGGGCAGCTCCGCATCAGATGGCTCCCGCATACTTTTCCTGTGCAAACGTCCAGAGTCCATCGGTCTCGAATCCCTGGCTGCCGGATGGTGTGACCTGGTCGCCGAAGAATCCTTCATCAGCGAAGCTGGTAATATATCGGCGGTCACGCAGCCAAGGTGCGGTCGTGTGCGCTGACGAGAAGAGGAAGCCTTAACAGTCTCTGCGGACTGCTTATACAACGGAGCGTCCCGAGCGACGGACGTATGCTCCGCTAAAGACACATTTTGTACCACAACATCTGGTCCCAGATGTTGTTGTACGAGAGAGGGACCTCTCTCGCTCGCGGCCCGGCTGGACCTGGACGAGCTAGGAACCGGACTAAAAGGCTTCCTCCATTCTCGCTTACTATCCGCCGTCACTGGGTGTGCATCTATTATGTTTATAGTGCTCGCATCACCCAAAATTTCCTCTTGGACCGCATCGGACGAACCCGGCTGCCGAACCATTCGGTGAATGGACGCTACACCAGGCGAGCTAGCGGACGACATTTGTCTAATCTCCATGAGCACTTTTGCCGCTAGCTCTGAATTCATTTGTGACGACGGACGCACACTTGAAGAAGATAACATGGAAACATCACCCTGTTCTGGTTCCTCTGAAATAGTAACTGAGAGAGTAGAGTGACCTTGCGGAGAAAGAGCCGGCATCGCTCTTTCTCCAGAAACAACATATCGTGACACACGTTTCCAATGTTTCTCATCCCAATGTTCACATATAGGACAGGGATTAATGCGAGAACACTGACTACAATTAATACAATGATCATGAAAGTCAGAGGAAGATTTCTTCCTATTACAATTTGAACAACGTCCCTTCATTGTGAAAGAACAACGATAAGTCCTAGTTACTCGCAAAAACCCCTGACACAAAGATACATAATAACATGATCCATTAATAAATGAAAAAACAATTGCAAAACAAAATAATTTTGAAAAAATATTTTTTCAGCGAAGCCCAAGTTGCTGAAAAGTAACGTTGAGCCCCGATGGATCCGATGGCAAAGTGTGGTCAAAAATTTTAAATTTATATAAAATAATTAATGAGACACTTTCGGATAATATAAATGTATCTTATAATGAGATAAACTACAACAAAGGCAAACAGCCCCCCTCAAAAAAGGCTGTTGCCAATGAAAACAAACAGTGTAAAAACACCAGAAAACATGACTCCAGGCACTGAAAAAACTGGCCCGGAATCAGTCCTCAATTACACTCTATCTGATGCAAAACAGAGACTCCCAGGGGAGAATCTGTAGAACATCAGATGGAAGATGCAGAACACAAACGTTATACACCCATGGGTGAAAACGTAACTATGGGGAAAATAACAGAAAACATTCTGTAACCAAGCAACTCTCCCAGGAAATTTTAGAAATGAAATTTCTCAAAAATATGCCAAAAGCATGGGAGAATTGCAAGGGGGGACTTTAGAAGGCTAAGGGAGAGGAAACACTGAATAAGCAGTGCAACAATTAGCAAGAATGACAACAAGAGGCCCATGCCTCGAAAATAAGCAACTTAACATAATTTCATCAAAAAATTTTAAGTACAGCCCTGATTATTTTTTGCCACTTCTTTTTCCTCTCCTCCTTCTATCCTCCTTAGAATCACATTTTCTCCAAAAATTACGTGTCTGGCATCCTTTAAACTGAGATTTACAAGCACAAAGATCAGTGAGATGTTGACTGATGAAGGGCCAAACAGAGAATGATAATTGGCGCCAATTTCGGGACGACTGCGTCACTGCGCATGCGCAGTAGAGGCGTAGTATGGAGGTCCTTTAGGACATGATTTCTTTTTGTTTTGGATGCAAATTTTGGGGACTGGGGGGCAAAATTTGTGTTTGGCCCTGGTTTTGTTAGAGTTAGCACCAGCTAAGTCTGGGTCATTGGTACAGTATAAAAATTTTCAATGTTCAGTGGGTACAGTAAAATTTCAAAGTATCGGCAAACAGGAAGTGGCTGCACAGCAGATCTGAAAATTGCTTACACAATACAACTCATCATTATGAAGCAGCAGATCAAATATAAAATCAATCCCTTGCATAGAAGGCGAGAAAACCTCGACGGAAAGTTAAAAAATTTATAGTAATTTATATATTTTTTATACTTACCAATGACCCAGACATAGCTGGTGCTAACTCTTAAAATATAGGGCCAAACACAAATTTTGCCCCCCAATCCCCAAAATTTGCATCTAAAACTAAAGAAAACATGTCCTGAAAGGCCCTCCACACTTCGCCCCTACTGCACATGCGCAGTGTCAAGGACGTTCCGAAATTGGCGCCATTAATCATTCTAATAACCAGTGCCTGGTAAGCGCTATGTACTCAGCGGGGAGGCAAGAGTTCCCAACTCCTGGGAGGGCCATCCCCGTCTGGGTCATTGGTAAGTATAAAAAATATATAAATTACTATAAATTTTTTAACATTTTTATACTGTACCAATGACCCAGACATAGCTGAATAGTAAAAAGGCTGGAGGGCCAAGGACATAGAGCAAAATGGAATACGCTCAATAAAATAAAATAGAGTCATCCCCTGTAGGGAAAAAGAAGTAATAGGCCTTACATGTATCTTTCTTATTTATGATAAATTAGAAAGATACAACCCCCTCCAAAATTGAGCTTCATACATCCATGTACTCTATTAATATCCAATATAATCCTTATACTGATAATTTTTAAAGTAAGCCAATAAATAAAGTAAGTCTAGAGAATAGAGACTCTTATACTCCTAAAAGTGTCTGAGGATTGCATAATCATGTCCGTTGACATATGCAATATTCAAAAGCTATACTTTAAAAACTAAGACTTGAATGAATTTTAAAAACCTAAACTTCTCACTAAACAACCATCCCAATAACAGCTCAGAATTACTAACTCCGGAGGAGGTATCCCCTTGTTTTCATAGTAAAACAGGTGACCCAAGGGAACACCCTCCCCCCCCCCCTTTTTCTTGCCCTGGGTCAAATAGCCCAGAGCGAAGAGGGCAGCCGAACGGAGACACTGCCGAAACAGACAGCCTACCTAGCTATAGTAGCAACTGTTAAGTAATGACATTCTGAGCAGTAGATAATAGACCTAACAATAGAGGCCTCCAGAAATGGACTCGATATTTCTGAGATAAAATTCATGAATGTGGATGGCTGAGCGCAATGAGCAGCCTTCAAAAATCTATAATAGCGACACTATTAATGTAAGCCCAAGAAGTAGAAGAACTCTTACTTCATGAGCCGAAATCTTAAGCACAACTGCTAAGTCAATGATATACCATAAGCAGTACCGATAGTTAATAGAATCCATTAACAATAAAATGGAGCGTAACGTCCTTCTACTAGACATCAAAGACAGAAGAAGCTTACGCTCATAGTAATAAACAGATATCTGTTTATAAATACATAAACTGTACCCGGAAAGAGTAAAGGCCTATGCCCATACGAAGACGGAAGGACCTTAAAATAATAGGTTCCGGATAATAGGAGCCTAACTCTTATGCAACAATCCAACCTAAATAGTAACGGAAGTATTGATTCCGAAACTATGAAAGTGAAAATCATCCATCGATAGTGCATGAAAACTCACTGACTCTACAGTAAAAGAGAAACCAACAGAATTACTGTCTAAAAGGTCAGAATTTGAAAACTACTGTTTCCAGAGGCTCAAATTATTACTTAGCTAAATAAGAACCGAAGTTAAAATCCGTATAGGAATTTAATCTAAAGATTCTAAGTCTATTTATCAAAAAGTTACTAACTGACTTAGATAAAGAGACAAAAGACTCAATTGTAAACTATCGTAGAGTGCATAGGTATGAGGTAACATAAACCTATAACCTAAATAATAACAGGCTGCAGTAGATCTTGTGAAACAAGTATACTAAAAAGTTAAAAAATTTATAGTAATTTATATATTTTTTATACTTACCAATGACCCAGACTTAGCTGGTGCTAACTCCACAAAAACCAGGGCCAAACACAAATTTTGCCCCCCAATCCCCAAAATTTGCATCCAAAACAAAAAGAAATCATGTCCTAAAGGACCTCCATAGTACGACTCTACTGCGCATGCGCAGTGACGCAGTCGTCCCGAAATTGGCGCCAAATATCATTCTTACTGGCAGTGCCTGGTCAGCGCTATGTACTCAGCGGGGAGGCAAGAGTTCCCAACTCAGGGAGGGCCATCCCCGTCTGGGTCATTGGTAAGTATAAAAAATATATAAATTACTATAAATTTTTTAACATTTTTATACTGTACCAATGACCCAGACTTAGCTGAATAGTAAACAGGCTGGAGGGCCTAGGACATAGAGGAAAATCCAATAAGCTCAATTATAAAATAAAGAGATAACCCCTTAAGGAGAAAAGGAGTATTAGGCTTTACATGTATCTTTCTTATTTAATATTTAAATTAGAAAGATACACTACCCTTAATAATTGAGCACAATAACATTCATGTTCTCTATTAATATCCAGTATAACCTTTATACTAATTATTATTAAAACAAGCCAATAAATAAAGTAGTCCAGAGAATTGAGACTCTTTATAATCATTTAAAAGTGTCCGAGTATTGTATATTAAAGCCCGTTTGACACTTGACATATACAAATGCTTCACACCGAGCTACACTTTAAAAATAAGACATGAATGAAATTAAACATTAATATTACACTTTAAAACCATCCCGGAAGCGACTCAGAAATACTGTCTTGGAGGAGGCATTCCCTTGCTTTTCACTATAAAGCAGGTGACCTAAGGGAACACCCACCCCCCCCCCCCTTCCCCTTGCCCTGGGTCAAATAGCCCAGAGCGAAGAGGGCAGCCGGACGGAGTCACTGCCGGAACAGAAAGCCTGCATAACTATAGTTGCAACTGTTTAGTGGACGACATTCTGAGCAACAGATAACGGACCTAAACAATGCAGGTCTCCAGAAATGGACTCAATATTTCTGAGATAAAAATTAGTAAATGTGGATGGCTGAGACCAATAAGCAGCCTTCATTAAATCTGTAATAGCAACACTATTAGCATAAGCCCAGGAAGTAGAAAGAGCTCTTACTTCATGAGCAGAAATCTTAAGCACAGACTGCTGAGAAGAAGATAAATCTTCATACGCAGTACGGATAGTTAACTGAATCCATCTAGCAATAGAATGGACTGAAATGTCCTTTCTATTAGGCATCAAAGACAGAAAGAAACGTTTCCGTCCCTTTCTGATGAACTGAGATCTCTGTTTATAGATACGTAGTGCTCTAACAGGACAGAGTAAAGGCCTACGCCCGTCTGAAGACGGAAGAGCCTTAATAACAATAGGTTCCGGATATTTATTAGGAGCCTGATTCTTAGCTAAAAAACCGACGTTAGTAGTGAAGGTGATAGTGTTCCCAACACTACGATAATGAGAATCATCCACCGATAGTGCATGAAGCTCACTGACTCTTCTGGCAGAAGAGAAAGCTAAGAGAAAAGCTGTCTTATAAGATAAGAATTTGAAATCTACTGTCCCAAGAGGTTCAAATGGCTTTTCCTTCAATTTAAGGAGAACCCAAGCTAAATTCCACTTAGGAATTAATCTAAGAGTTCTGGGTCTATTTATCGAAAAGTTTCTAACCAATTTCGATAAAGAGACATTAGATCCAATTTGTAAACTATCATGATGTGCATAGGTATCAGATAACATAGATCTATAACCCTTTATAGTAACCGGTTGCAGTTTGATTTCGTCAAACAAGTATACTAGAAAGTTAGCAAAGTCTGGTATAGAGGGATCAAATATATCAACAGAATGATCCCTACACCAACGACGGAAAACCTTCCACTTAGCCGCATAGTTTAGCGAAGAGGAGGTCCTCCTACAGTTAGAAATCGCGTCCACTGCTCGTCCTGTAAAGTGCTTGCCATGCAAGAAGGACCGCACAACGGAAAAACGTGAAGGTTGAGACCTTGCGGGTTGTGATGGAGTTGGCGCGATTTCCCCTGCCAAAGAAGATCCTCTCGTGGAGGGAGCTTCCGCGGTAGGTCCCACAACAGACACCTGAGTAGATTTATCCACGGTCTCTGTGGCGACAGAGATGCTACCAACAGAATCTTGCATTGAGATTGTTTTATCTTTAGCAATACTTGTTGAATTAACGGCGCTGGAGGATACGCATATCCTATCATTCCGTCCCAAGGGATCGATAGAGCGTCTACAGCAAATGCTCTTGGATCCGGACACGGGGACACATACGTCTGCAACTGATTGTTGAGATGTGTCGCAAATAAGTCTATCATTGGCCGTTCCCATTGGTAGCAAATCTGATTGAATACTTGTTTGTTGAGAGTCCACTCCGACGGCAACAAACGACCCTTTCGAGAAAGGGAGTCTGCTAGCACATTCAGACGACCCGGTATGTGACGGACCGAAAGAAGAACGTGATGTTCCAACGCAAACAGAAGGATTCTTTCCGTTAGATTGAACAACGGAACTGAATGAGTGCCTCCCTGATTCCGTATATACGCCACTACTGTCGTATTGTCGGATAGGATTTGGACATGAGCATCGTGAATAATGTCCATCCAGTGACGTAACGCAAGCCAAATTGACATCATTTCCTTGATGTTTATGTGCTTGCACAGGAATTGCGGATCCCAAAGACCCTGGCATCTCGAATCCGTTGGGATTAATGATGCACCCCAACCTGTTTGACTGGCATCCGTCATAATGGTAAAACTCGGATCCGGCAACTGCAGCGGAACTCCTTGAGTTAACCACTGAATGTTTGCCCAAGTCTGAATCTCTTGTTTCACTTGATCTGACAAGAGAACGTCTACATCGAGCGAATGAATTTTCACACTCCAATTCTGAGTCAAGAAAATTTGAAGAGGCCGTGTGCGTAGCCGTCCCATCGGAATGAGATCCGCAGCGGCTCCGCACAGACCTATCAGTCTCATAAATTCTCTCGCTGTGACTTTGTCTGTATTTAGACAATAGCGAGCGTAACAACTGACTAATTTCGCTCTGGTTAACGGCAGACGAACGAGATTGTTGTGCGTCTCGAAGCTCATTCCCAGATGAGTGAATGACTTGGACGGCACCAGATCCGACTTCTCCTCGTTTACTATGAAACCGAGACGTCGGAGCAATAGAAGAAGATTCTGAACATCGTTCTGAAGCGTTAACTCGTTGCCGTACCTCTGAAGAATGTCGTCCAGGTAGGCCGACGTTACCGCAGACGAATGAGCTCGGAAGTAAATCATTACCGAGTTCATTACTCGAGTGAAAGCCCAGGGTGCTAGATTCAATCCGAAGCACATGGCCCGGAACTGATACACCACTCCTAGGACTGCGAAGCGTAGATACTTTCGGAATGTCGGATGTACCATGACGTGAAAGTACGCATCTTTGAGATCTATGCTCGTTGCATAATCGTTCACCCGAATACTCGCTCTGACCGATCGAATCGTCTCCATATAAAACTTCGGAGCGATGATCAGCTTGTTTATCCAGCTCAAATCTATGACTGGACGGAACGAGCCGTCTGGTTTCGGAACCAGAAACAGATGGCTGTAGAATCCCAGCGATTCCTGGTTTTCTACGACCTCTACCGCGTTCTTCATTAAAAGAGACTGCACCTCTGATAGCAGAGCGTCTCTTTTCTGAGGGTTTGACGGAAGATGAGTCCACTTTGGACTTCGAGTTAATGGAGGCTTTCGTTTGAAGGATATCTTTAGACCTTCCGAAGTCACTCCTCTCACCCAAGGGTCGTCCGTAATCGACGCCCACTCTTGAGAAAAACTCGACAACCTTCCGCCAACCGGAACGCGATAGAGGTTTGAGCCATCACCTCCTGGATCTGCGAGGCCTGCGGTAGGAGAAACCACGTCTTCCACGACCCGCACCTCGCCTCGTCGACCTCGGGGCGTCCGACCGATTGTCCCGGCCTGAAGGACGTCCCGAACGAGAGTCGCTATCCTGACGGTCTCTCGAATAAGAGCTAGAGGACGCACCGGAACCTCTATAGGAACCTCTCTTGGGCGGATAAGACCCAGAAGTGCCCGCCTTATTCGTGTCTGCTGAATCCGACCTTTTAGGAGCGGATCTAAACAACAGAGAATCACTAGCTTTCTTTTTAATATTATCATAAATAGCGGAAAGCTTGCCGTCAAAGAGAAGATCTCCTGAGACCGAAGCGACTCTAAGAGAGTTCTTCACCTTAGAATCCACTAGTGTGGATGTAGACAGGGCTGCGTCACGTCTAACCAACTCCAGATTAGCCACTGAAAGGGCGGAGTTACACGTGGAATAAGCTACTGCCCTTGAAAGAAGTCTTAAGGAGGATTGTATATCCTGAAACTCTTCCCCTTGAAGACGCAGTGATAACGCCTTCGTAAGGTGATCTGCGTAAGATAAGGCATCTAAATTGGCTCTGTTAGACGCAATAGCTGTTTCCAACACTGCGGTTGGAATAGAAGCTGACGACGGTAATGATAGCTCTAAGTCTTCCGCCTCGTCGTCCATACGCAGAGGAACTCTCGGTATACCCTGACCTGCCGTGTCGAATTTATTCCTTGCATTAATGAAAGGCAGGTTGAGAGTATTTGCGGACAAGAAGCCTGCTTTCCCTGTCCTGGAAGCAAGTTTAAAAATAGCGTCGTTCAATAATTCAAATGTTCTTGCAACATTATTGGACTGCGACGGAAACTCGGGAGCGATGTCCCTGAACCGCTCGAAAAAATCAGAGTCCAATGACGCTATAATTCTCCTGTCCGGAAGCGCAGCAGTCTGGCCCGACGGAACAACTTGAGGAAGAAAGTGCCGGATGAAGTCTACGGCAGCTTTGTGTTGTTCCGAAAGGGATAGCTCCAATTCATCCGTATCCCTTTCACCATCCGGTCGGACCTCCCGATGTTCCCGGTCGTCCGCCCCCGATGCTTCGGCGGAGCGTACCGACCCAGCGCCGTCGGATAATTCTCGATCCGACACCGTTTCTGTCGGCTGCTGGGATGCTGCGATAAGCTGTGCTATCTGCACTAGAATGTCCGACGTCGAGACCTGCGGAGGAGCGGTCTTTCGCTGCTTTGCCGAGGGCAGCTCCGCATCGGATGGCTCCCGCATACTTTTCCTATGCGAACGTCCGGAGTCCATCGGTCTCGAGTCCCTGGCTGCCGGATGGTGTGACCTGGTCGCCGAATAATCCTTCCTCGGCGAAGCTGGCAAGATATCGGAGGTCACGCAGCCAAGGTGCGGTCGTGTGCGCCGGCGAGAAGAGGAAGCCTTAACAGTCTCTGCGGACTGCTTATACAACGGAGCGTCCCGAGCGACGGACGTATGCTCCGCTAAAGACACATTTTGTACCACAACATCTGGTCCCAGATGTTGTTGTACGAGAGAGGGGCCTCTCTCGCTCGCGGCCCGGCTGGACCTGGACGAGCTAGGAACCGGACTAAAAGGCTTCCTCCGTTCTCGTTCACTATCCGCCGTCACTGGGTGTGCATCTATTATTTTTATAGTGCTCGCATCACCCAAAATTTCCTCTTGGACCGCATCGGACGAACCCGGCTGCCGAACCATTCGGTGAATGGACGCTACACCGGGCGAGCTAGCGGACGACATTTGTCTAATCTCCATGAGCACTTTTGCCGCTAGCTCTGTATTTAATTGTGACGACGGACGCACACTTGAAGAGGATAACATGGAAACATCACCCTGTTCTGGTTCCTCTGAAATAGAAACTGAGAGAGTAGAGTGACCTTGTGGAGAAAGAGCCGGCATCGCTCTTTCTCCAGAAACAACATATCGTGACACACGTTTCCAATGTTTCTCATCCCAATGTTCACATACAGGACAGTGATTAATGCGAGAACACTGACTACAATTTATGCAATAATCATGAAAGTCAGAGGAAGATTTCTTCCTATTACAATTTGAACAAGTTCCTTTCATTGTGAAGGAACAACAATAAGTCCTAGTTACTCGCAAAAACCCCTGACACAAAGATACATAATAACATGATCCATTAATAAATGAAAAAACAATTGCAAAACAAAATAATTTTGAAAAAATATTTTTTCAGAGAAGCCCAAGTTGCTGAAAAGTAACGTTGAGCCCCAATGGATCCGATGGCAAAGTGTGGTCAAAAATTTTAAAATTATATAAAATAATTAATGAGACACTTTCGGATAATATAAATGTATCTTATAATGAGATAAACTACCTCAAAGACAAACAGCCCCCCTCAAAAAAGGCTGTTGCCAATGAAAACAAACAGTGTAAACACAGAAGAAAACATGACTCCAGGCACTGAAAAAACTGGCCCGGAATCAGTCCTCAATTACACTCTATCTGATGCAAAACAGAGACTCCCAGGGGAGAATCTGCAGAACATCAGATGGAAGATGCAGAACACAAACGTTATACACCCATGGGTGAAAACGTAACTATGGGGAAAATAACAGAAAACATTCTGTAACCAAGCAACTCTCCCAGGGAAATTTTAGAAATGAAACTTCTCAAAAATATGCCAAAAGCATGGGAGAATTGCAAGGGGGGACTTTAGAAGGTTAGGGGAGAGGAAACACTGAATAAGCAGTGCAACAATTAGCAAGAATGACAACAAGAGGCGTTTGCCTCGAAAATAGGCAACTTAACATAATTTTAACAAAAAATTTTAAGTACAGCCCTGATTATTTTTTGCCACTTCTTTTTTCCTCTCCTCCTTCTATCCTCCTTAGAATCACATTTTCTCCAAGAATTACGTGTCTGGCATCCTTTAAACTGAGATTTACAAGCACAAAGATCAGTGAGATGTTGACTGATGAAGGGCCAAACAGAGAATGATATTTGGCGCCAATTTCGGGACGACTGCGTCACTGCGCATGCGCAGTAGAGTCGTACTATGGAGGTCCTTTAGGACATGATTTCTTTTTGTTTTGGATGCAAATTTTGGGGATTGGGGGGCAAAATTTGTGTTTGGCCCTGGTTTTTGTGGAGTTAGCACCAGCTAAGTCTGGGTCATTGGTACAGTATAAAAATATAGCAATGAGTCGTATGGAGGGATCAACAATATGAACATAATGATCCCTACACCACGACGGAAGAGCCTCCACTTTAGCCGCATAGAATAGCGAAGAAGAGGATCTCCTATAGTAAGAAATCGCGTCCAAAGCTCGTCCAGTACAGTGCTTACAATGCAATACGGACCACACAACGGAATACATGAAGGTTGCGACCTTGCTGGTTGTGATAAAGATGACACGATTTACCCAGTGAAAAAGATCCTCACATAGAGGAAGATTTCACGTTAAGACCCACAGTAGACAAGAGAGTAAATTACTCATGATCTCTGTGAAGATAGAGATGCTATCAACAGAAAAGTATTGTGGTTGTTTATCTTAGCAATACCTGCTAAAACAACAGCGCTGGAGGATACGCGTATCCTATCATTCCGTCCTATAGATCAATAGAGCGTTAACAATATTAGCTCAGAGATCTGGACAAGCCAACACATACGTCTGCAATTGATTAGCAAGCTGTGTCATAAATAAATCATCATTGGGCGCTCCCATAGATAGCAAATCTGATTGAATACTTGTTTGTTGAGAGTCCATTCTGACAGCAACAAGCGACCCGTAAGAGAACGGGAGTACGATAAAACAATCAGACGACCCGGAATATGACGGACCAAAACTGAACTTGGTGTACTATAACCAACAGACGGATTCTTTCCATTAAATTGAATAACGGAAACGAAAGAGTGCCTCCCTGGTTCCGGAGATACGCCACTACTGTCGAATTAAAGGACAGGAATTTGGGCATGCGTTTCTGAATAATGTTCGTGCAATGACATAAAGCAAGCCTAAAAAACATTATTCCGCGGAAGAAAACTGATTGCTAAAAGACTGCGGAACCCAAAGACCCTGGCACTTCGAATCCGTAGGGATCAGTATTATATCCCAATCTGTTTGACTGGCAACCGTCATAACAGCCACACTCGGGTCGGGTGTGGCAACTGCGGCGGCACTCTCTGAGTCAACCACCGAATGTTTGCCCCAGTCTGAATCTCTTGTAACACTAGATAGACAAGAGAACGTGTAAATCGAGCAATTCATGGATTGCCGAAAAGTTGCCGTCGAAGAGAAGCTCCTCTGAGAACGAAGCGACTCTGAGAGAGTTCTTAACCTTACTATCCACGCGTGTGGATGTAGCTAGGGCTGCGTCACGTCTAACTAACTCCAATCAGCCACTGAAGGGCGGAGTTATACGTGAACAAACTACTGCCCTCAAAAGAAATTACATTGAGAATAATATCCCGTAAATCTTTTCTTGAAGACGTAATGATAACGCCTCAGTAAGGCGGATTACGTATAATAAAGTGTCTAAGTTAAGTCTACTATACATAATGTCGTTCCCAACACTGAAATTGGAAAAGACATAAACGGCGAAAAAGAATATATGCAGTCTTTAATCACACCGTCTAGACGCATATGAACTCTCGGTATGCCCTGCTCTGCCAAAATAAACTATTTGTATAAATGATAAAATGGCAGAAATGAGCAACGCGGACAAGAAACTAAACTATCATGCTTAGTAGCAGGCTTGTATATATATATATATATAGCGTCGAAAAATAAAACACATGTTGTAATGACAATATTGGACTGCGTCGGTAAGTCAGGGACAATGTCCCTGAACCGATCGAAAAATCCGAGTCCAATGACGCTATAAGTCTCTTATCCAAGATCGCAGCAATGAAGTCCGAAATAATAATCACTGGAAGATAATGCCAGAAGATATGAAAGGCATCTTCCGATACTACTAAAGGGAAAACTCGAAATCTTTCGAATCCCTTTCGCCATCCTGTCGGACCCTATAAAGCGTTCGGTCGTCCGTACCTGATGCAACCGCGGACCGCACCGACCCAGCGCCGTCGGATAATTCCTGATTCGACCGAGAAACTATCAATTGCTGGGATACTGCGAAACAACTGTGCTAACTCGGATAGCACGTCCGTCAATGAGGCCTGAGGAGAAGCGGTCTTACGATGCATTGCCGCTGGAAGCTCCGTGATCGTTACCCCGTGCATACTACCAATATGCGAGCGAACGGAGTGTATAGGCCTCGTGTCCCTTGGCTACCGGATGGCGCGACCTATTCGCCGTGGAATCACTGAATGCCGAAACTGATCGGATACTCGAGGTCACGTAGCCAATGTGCGGTCGTGTGCCCTGCTGTGAGGATGAGGAAGCATTAAAGTCTCTGGGACTGTCAATATAACGGAGCGTCCCGACCAACGGACATATGCTCCGAATGTAAAATATCTGAACCACAACATGCGGTCCCCTATGTTGTTGGGTGAGAGAGGGACCTCTCTCGCTCACAGCCCGGACGGACCTGGACAAGCCATGAACCGGACTAACAGGCTTCCTCCGATCTGTCCTCAATCTGCCGTCACTGGGTGAGTACTAAAGTAATTAAAGTGCTCGCATCACCCAAATCTCCTTCCTAGACCGCAACGGACGAACCCGGCAGCCGAACCATTCGATGAATGTACGCTACACCGGGTGAGCTAGCGAATGTCACTCCGTAGGCGATAGACATATTCCATGAGCACTTATTGCCGCTAACTCTTCATTAACTATGACGACAGAGGCACACTTTTGAAAGACATCTCCATAACTCTTCGAACAAGAAACCAGAAATGCTTGGTTAGCAAGCATAAAATAATAATATATATAGCGTCGTTCAATAATTCGAAAGTTTGTGTGACATTATTGGACTACGTCGGAACTGAGGGACGATGTACCTGAACCGAACCAAAAATTTCTAAGTCCACCGACGCTATCAGTTTCTTATCCGGCATCGCAGCATTCTGGTCCGACGAAAGAAGCTGTAGAAGACCAAGTCAGATGACATACACAACAGCATATGTTGTTCCGAAAGGGAAAGCTCGAAATCCTCCGAATCCCTTTCGGTATCCCGTCGGACCGGATGAAACTTTCGGACGTCCGTACCCGCTTCCGCAGAGCGTCCCGACCCAGCATCGTCGGATAAAATATATGCGACAGATTCAGTTGATGCTGGGATGCTGCGATAAACTGTGCTATTAAGGAAAGCACGTCCGTTCCCGAGGCCTGTGCAGTAGCGGTCTTACGATGCATTGCCGCCGGAAGCTCCGTGTACGTTGACTCCCGCACACTTCCTATGCGAACGTCCGGAGTCTGCAGGCCTCGTGTCCCTGGCTACCGGATGGTGTGACCTGGTCGCCGAAGAATCCTTGATCGGCGAAGCTGGTAATATATCGGCGGTCACGCAGCCAAGGTGCGGTCGTGTGCGCTGACGAGAAGAGGAAGCCTTAGCAGTCTCAGCGGACTGCCTATACAACGGAGCGTCCCGAGCGACGGACGTATGCTCCGCTTGCGACACATTTTGTACCACAACATCTGGGGCCAGATGTTGTTGAACGAGAGAGGGGCCTCTCTCGCTTGCCGTCCGGATGGACCGGAACGAGCTATGAACCGGACTAAAAGGCTTCCTGCGTTCTCCCTCCGATCCGCCGTCACTGGGTGTGCATTAGGTTAATTTATAGTGCTTGCATCACCCCAAAATTCCTTCTAGACCGCAACGGACGAACCCGGCTGCCGAACCATTCGGTGAATGGACGCTACACCGGGCGAGCTAGCGGACGTCAAAGGCCGTCGAACCTACTAGGGTCCTCTTAGGCAATTGGCGTATTTACATGAGCACTTTTCCGCTAGCCCTTCATTAATTGTGACGACGGAGGCACACTGTTGGAAGACATCACAGATACATCACCCTAATCTTTATCGTCTGAAATAGAAATTGATAAAGTAGAGTGACCCTGCGGGGAAAGGACCGGAGTGTCCAAATCCCCAACAACATACCGTGACATACGCTTCCCATATTGTCATCGAAATCATACGATACAGAACAGGAGTTAATGCGAGTACACTGACCACATATAGAAAGATAATAAAGTCAGAGGAAGACTTCCTCTTAAAACAATTGATCAATATCCTTTCAATGTGAAAAGAAAACAAGTCCTGGTACTCGCACTAACCCCTGGCAATCAAAATACATAATAATAATATGATCCATTAATATAGAAAAAATAATTGAAATCAAAATATTTTGAAAAAATATTTTTTCAGAACAGCCCAAGTTTCTGAAAAGTAACGTTGAGCCCCAATGGATCCCAAGCCTAAGTGTGGACAAAAATTTTAAAAATATTTTAAACAATTTATTCAACACTTACGAACAATAATAATGTATCTAGTTATGATTAAAATAACATCAAGATATTATTTTTTAGAAATCCCCCCCTCACACAGAGGGCTGTTGTAAATGTAAACAATGAGTGTAAAAACACTAAAATAAGACTCCAGGCACCCAGGCCTGAAATCAGTTACCAAAAATACACTATCTGATGCAAAACAGAGACTTCCAGGGAAGAAACTGCAGAACATCAGATGGTAGATGCAGAACACAACGCCTAACCACCCGTAGGTGAAGACGTAAACATGGGGAAAGAACAGAATTCATTCTGTTATTCAGCTAAAACTCCCAAGAAAATTTAGTAATAATAATTACAAAAACTATGCCAAAAGCATGGGAGAATAGCAAGGGGGAACTTAAAGGACAGGGAGAGAGGAAAACACTTAAAAAACAGTGTAACTAAATAATCAGAATGACAACAAAAAGGCTGCTGCCTTGAAAATAGGTAACTTAACATAATTTCATTAAAAAATTTCAAGTTACAGCCCTGATAATATTCTGTCACACATTCTTTTCCTCTCCTCCTTCTCTATCCTCCTTAGAATCACCATTTCACTAATATTTATGTGTCTGGCATCATTTAAACTGAGATTTATAAGCACAAAGATCAGTCAGATGTTAACTGATGAAGGGCCAAACTTAGAATGGTTAATGGCGCCAATTTCGGAACGTCCTTGACACTGCGCATGCACAGTAGGGGCGAAGTGTGGAGGGCCTTTCAGGACATGTTTTCTTCAGTTTTAGATGCAAATTTTGGGAATTGGGGGGCAAAATTTGTGTTTGGCCCTATATTTTAAGAGTTAGCACCAGCTATGTCTGGGTCATTGGTACAGTATAAAAATATTTCAATGTTCAGAGGGTACAGTAAAATTTCAAAGTATCGGCAAACAGGAAGTGGCTGCACGGCAGATCTGAAAATTGCTTACACGATACAACTCATCATTATGAAGCAGCAGACCAAATATAAAATCAATCCCTTGCATAGAAGCCGAGAAAACCTTGATGGAAATTTTCAATGTTCAGTGGGTACAGTAAAATTTCAAAGTATCGGCAAACAGGAAGTGGCTGCACAGCAGATGTGAAAATTGCTTACACGATACAACTCATCATTATGAAGCAGCAGACCAAATATAAAATCATTCCCTTTCATAGAAGCCAAGAAAACTTTGACGGAAGAAGTGTTTCAGACGGACTGACAGATGGATGGAGTCGAGCGGTTACTAGGCCTGCTCTGCCGCTGGCGACACAGGTAAAAAAGAAACATACAAAGTTCAAATGGATGGACGGATAGACATTTTTGCTATATCCCTCCCTTGCAGGGTGATATATTCCCCAAAAACTGAAATTTGGTTACTAATGTTTAAGTTATTTCATAACCAGGCATTACATGATATTTTTTTAACAAAGGGCAATAACTCCAATAATTTTCAGAGGATATTGCGGGTCTTTGAACTTGACGTAGACATTTGCTTTAGAGACATATACTGAAAAGAATTGTAATCTGGTTACTATTGTTAAAGTTATGCCACAAACAAGCATAACACGATATTTTTTAACCCTTTACCTAACATGAAAAGCAGACGACACTTGCAAAAAAAATTCTTGAATAACTAAATTTTTTCATTTTTTGTCTCAAAAACATAGGTTATGACACCTCGTTGGAACGAGCTCGACGAGCTCGTTCCAACGAGGGGTCATAACCTATGTTTTTGAGACAAAAAATGAAAATATTTTGAAAATTAATTGGCGATTTTTGAGAAAAGCGCTGGCCGGTTTTGGCCGTTACGTTGGGTAAAGGGTTAAACAAAGGGCAATAGCTCCCAAAATTTTCATCAGATATTGGTGGTCATCGAACTTGACATAGACATTGTTACTGTAGAGACATATACCAAAAGGAATTTAAATCTCTTAACTATTATTCAAGTTATGCCATAAAAAAGTTTGGATGGATGGACAAACAGATGGATGGACGGACGAAGGTCTTCACAATATCCCTCCCTTGTGGGGTGGGGGGGGGGGGATAATAAGGAAGAAAGAATCATCATGTATGGATATCAGCCCAAAGAAAACGTTTTAAGTAGCGAAATACATAGAACTGAAACGGTTCACAGATTAATTGATTAACCAATGATCAACGTCTCGATCAATCAAAAACGTAATTGATCGCTTACTTTTGAAATACTGTATTATATGGGTTAACAAACTTGCTCCAAAACATGCAAACATTGTCACACTGACTCACATCAATTATAAGAGACAGAGTAAAGCATACATGCTGACATACTTGTTCACTTGCATGATCATTACACGATATCAGTAGTTGGAAATGATCATTCTAAACCCTTTCCCACAGCTGGTAGATGATGATACTTGCAAAATCAATTTGTGAATTACTAAAAATTTGCAAATTTTGTCTCAAAAACATAGCTTATGACTCCTCATTGGAATGAGCTTGTTCCAATGAGAGGTCATAAGCTATGTTTTTTTAACAAAAACATAATAAAATTTGAATGAAGATTTTTATACATAGTGCTGCCCGGTTTTGTTCGTTATGTTGGGTAAAGGGTTAATGCAGTAAATCATCAATGGTACAGCAGTTATTCAGCTACCTACCAGGGCAAGTGATTAATCGGTCAAGCAGGGTTAATCAATATGATTAATTGATTATGAAGACCCTTTAACCATTTCAGCTCTAGAAATGCATTGAACACATAATCATGATCAAATAGACCATTACAGAAATACTGCCTGCAATGCATCTAATAAATGCTTAAAAGAAAATGTGACCTCATAACATTGTGAGTGTGTTGTTTACAGAAGTAGAAATAAATTAATCTTCACCAATATTTCATTAACTGTTTTTCCAATAGGACTAGAAGCCGGCATTTGCAATTATATTTCTTGAATAACTAGAAATTTCAATTTTTGTCTTGAAAGCATAGCTTATGACCCGTCATTGGAACAAGCTCAATGACCTTGTTCCAATCAGGGTCATGAGGTATGTTTTGAAGACAAAAACTGAAAACTAATAAGCTATTTAATATAGCGGTGGTCAATTTTACCAGTTACATTACAGTACAAGTCAAAATAAGTTGTAGCATAACTGCATTAAACTAAGTACACTGCTGCTCCTGAACTGATAAGATCAGAAACTGACATCATATTCTGGAAAGCTCTCAGGGAGAGCTTTCCAGAAAATGATGTTAGCTTCTGGTATTTTCAGTGTAGGAAGAGAAGGATACTTGACAGTACAGTTTCATGGGTGGAGGAAGCCGGAGTACCCGGAGAGAATCACCGAGCAGCTGCCAGCTCCCCAACATCGTAACTCCGCACTGCAGCACAGGCAGGGTTAGATTGGTTGAAGACATGCACACCATCGACGTGCAGTACGCCTTAGTACACGACGTAATCGTGCCCCCATGTGGACAATTGGGGTGAAGTGCCTTGCCCATTGGGGTGAAGTGCCTTGCCCAAGGACACAACACGGGAGCACGAATCAGTCGCTGAAGGAAAATTACATATTATGTGATGAAAAGAATCACAAATTCGTCATGACTTGATATTAAATTTCTTAATCACATTCACTGAAATTAGTCTGAGCCTTCGTCAAGCCTGAAAACAAGCAATCAGTCATTTGCAGAATGAGGTCCCCAGAGGGTGAATTTGGTGATGCTATCCCATACTGTGGGCCAATTTATCCTCTGGGTACCTCTTTCTGTTTAGTCATGAGACCCTGATTCAGACTGAGGTTCACATAGGGTAAATTTTGTGATGCTACTCTGCTGTGCAGGGTAGCATCACCAAATTCACCCTCTGGGGACCTCATTTTGCAGATGACAGTCTGCTTATTTTCTGGCTTGGCCTTTGTCAACCTCGGCTCAGGTTGATTTTAGTGAACTCAGTTCAAAAATCCACAACTAAAGTGAAAAAACAAATGTACAAAATGAAAGATAAAAATATTTTATTTGTGATGACAAAACATTTATGTCCCTGTCCAAAGAAAATTTAGAAAAAGGAAGTTCAAAACAGACATCAAATAAAAGAAAAAAACATCATATGTCCAGAATCCCACATAGTGAATTGTGAAAGTCTTGTATGTTTTCTATATTACACTGGTCTGGTACACATGTACCCACATACTATCTTCACCCTGTAAAGATAAAGAATACAGAGAGTCCCACTTAATAGCAGCTAATGGAAACAGACTTAACAATTCATGCTATTAATTTTCAATGAAATACAGAAAAATTTGTTAACTTCCATTAGGCATCATACCAAACATAAAATTTGACAAAAAATTGGGAGAGAGGTGCAGCCTGTTGGGTGTGCTAAATTGTTGACAATTTATATGCCAAATCCAAGATGGACACTGCCAAGCATGTTTTTCAACGAAATTCAGAAAAATTTGATAGCTCCCATGTAGACATCACAGTTAAGATACATATAAAATTCGAAAAAGATGGGTTGAAAGATGAGCCTGTTGGGCATGCTAATGGGATTGTTAACAATTTATATGCCACATGCAAGATGGTGGACATGTTTTTCAAGATTGGGTGAGAGATGCCACCTGTTGAGTGTGCTAATGGAGTTGTTGTCAATTTATATTCCAAATCCAAGATGACCATTTTTCAACAAAATCCAGAAAAATTCAATAGCTTCTATCTAGACATCACACCAAAGCTACACATGAAATTCAAAAAAGATCAAGTGAGAGATACGGCCAATAGGGTGTGCTAATGGAATTGTTGAAAATTTATATCCAAATCCAAGATGGCTGCTGGCAGCCATGTTTTTCAACAAAATTAAGAAATATTTGATAGCTCTAATCTAGACATCACACCAAAGCTACAAATGAAAAGGACCAGGTGAGAGATGTGGCCTGTAGGGTGTGCTAATGGAACTGTTGACAATTTATATGCCAAATCTAAGATGATCGTTGGTGGCCATGTTTTTGAACAAAATTTGGGAAAAATAGTTCCAATCTAGGGATTGCTCTAAAGCCACATATGAAAATTGGGACTGATCGGGTGAGAGCTGCGGCCTGTAGTGTGTGCTACGCCCCCTCTGGGTTTAATACATAAAAAATTATTTTTATAATGGGGTCTAGAGGTTTCATACCACTGCAAGCAAGTTCGTCCCAGTGCACTTTCATACCACTAATGGCTCATCCCAAGAGGTTTCATACCACTATGTCTGGAGATTTTGTACCACTACAAATTTGTCCCACCTACTGCCCATGATTACTGTTTGCAAAATTATTAAGAGAAACTACCAATGCCAAACTGAATGAAGACGTGTCGGCCTGTAACAAATAGGTACTGGACAGATTAAGGATAACATTGTGTGAGGCATACTGTGTGCAGTGGGGTGGGGAGGGGAGGGGGGAACCTCCAAACAGGATTTTGTAGAGAAATGGAAAGTCGTGGGCCAAACAGTTTGACACGAACGATCCCCCCTTGGCAACAGCCAAGTGGTGCCTCCACTGGGTGCCAATTTTTTTTTTAGTTTGGGTGGGAGACTGGCAGGTAATATGTAGGGGGTACAATCAGCATGATGCCTGCCAAGAGGGGGAAAGTCTGGTATGTTGTTCATCATATAGACCAGTGAAGTCTTTAAAGTTCATGTCCCAGTGAGTGTGACATTGCTATGTTGCAATGTTTTATTTTATTCGGTTGATTGAAACATGATTTAATTATACATGTAATTGTTGACGTATTTTAGTACTTTTGAGGGTGGAACCAGCATGAATAAAAACTGCTCAACAATTACACCCACTTGCTAATCAATTTCCAAAAAACTGTTAAACAAAAATTTTAAAACAAATCCTACCCTACGATGTAAACTTAAAAAAATAACTAGACCTGTTCGTAAGCACAGCTAACAGAATACCCCCGCAATTTGCAGGCCAACTTGCTATCAAGTCGATTTTTAAAAATATGTTAGCACACTGTATAGGTGCTTCATTTTGATACTCAGAAAAGGAAAGGAAAATAAAGTGTCACCATATGGTGACACAAAAGTTAAAAAATTTATAGTAATTTATATATTTTTTATACTTACCAATGACCCAGACATAGCTGGTGCTAACTCTTAAAATATAGGGCCAAACACAAATTTTGCCGCCCAATCCCCAAAATTTGCATCTAAAACTAAAGAAAACATGTCCTGAAAGGCCCTCCACACTTCGCCCCTACTGCGCATGCGCAGTGTCAAGGACGTTCCGAAATTGGCGCCATTAATCATTCTAATAACCAGTGCCTGGTAAGCGCTATGTACTCAGCGGGGAGGCAAGAGTTCCCAACTCCTGGGAGGGCCATCCCCGTCTGGGTCATTGGTAAGTATAAAAAATATATAAATTACTATAAATTTTTTAACATTTTTATACTGTACCAATGACCCAGACATAGCTGAATAGTAAAAAGGCTGGAGGGCCAAGGACATAGAGCAAAATGGAATACGCTCAATAAAATAAAATAGAGTCATCCCCTGTAGGGAAAAAGAAGTAATAGGCCTTACATGTATCTTTCTTATTTATGATAAATTAGAAAGATACAACACCTTCCAAAATTGAGCTTCATACATCCATGTACTCTATTAATATCCAATATAATCCTTATACTAATAATTTTTAAAGTAAGCCAATAAATAAAGTAAGTCTAGAGAATAGAGACTCTTATACTCCTAAAAGTGTCTGAGGATTGCATAATCATGTCCGTTGACATATGCAATATTCAAAAGCTATACTTTAAAAACTAAGACTTGAATGAATTTTAAAAACCTAAACTTCTCACTAAACAACCATCCCAATAACAGCTCAGAATTACTAACTCCGGAGGAGGTATCCCCTTGTTTTCATAGTAAAACAGGTGACCCAAGGGAACACCCTCCCCCCCCCCCCCCCCTTTTTCTTGCCCTGGGTCAAATAGCCCAGAGCGAAGAGGGCAGCCGAACGGAGACACTGCCGAAACAGACAGCCTACCTAGCTATAGTAGCAACTGTTAAGTGAATGACATTCTGAGCAGTAGATAATAGACCTAACAATAGAGGCCTCCAGAAATGGACTCGATATTTCTGAGATAAAATTCATGAATGTGGATGGCTGAGCGCAATGAGCGGCCTTCAAAAATCTATAATAGCGACACTATTAATGTAAGCCCAAGAAGTAGAAGAACTCTTACTTCATGAGCCGAAATCTTAAGCACAACTGCTAAGTCAATGATATACCATAAGCAGTACCGATAGTTAATAGAATCCATTAACAATAAAATGGAGCGTAACGTCCTTCTACTAGACATCAAAGACAGAAGAAGCTTACGCCCACAGTAATAAACAGATATCTGTTTATAAATACATAAACTGTACCCGGAAAGAGTAAAGGCCTATGCCCATACGAAGACGGAAGGACCTTAAAATAATAGGTTCCGGATAATAGGAGCCTAACTCTTATGCAACAATCCAACCTAAATAGTAACGGAAGTATTGATTCCGAAACTATGAAAGTGAAAATCATCCATCGATAGTGCATGAAACTCACTGACTCTACAGTAAAAGAGAAACCAACAGAATTACTGTCTAAAAGGTCAGAATTTGAAAACTACTGTTTCCAGAGGCTCAAATGATTACTTAGCTAAATAAGAACCGAAGTTAAAATCCGTATAGGAATTTAATCTAAAGATTCTAAGTCTATTTATCAAAAAGTTACTAACTGACTTAGATAAAGAGACAAAAGACTCAATTGTAAACTATCGTAAAGTGCATAGGTATGAGGTAACATAAACCTATAACCTAAATAATAACAGGCTGCAGTAGATCTTGTGAAACAAGTATACTAAAAAATAGCAATGAGTAGTATGGAGGGATCAACAATATGAACATAATGATCCCTACACCACGACAGAAGAGCCTCCACTTTAGCCGCATAGAATAGCGAAGAAGAGGATCTCCTATAGTAAGAAATCGCGTCCAAAGCTCGTCCAGTACAGTGCTTACAATGCAATACGGACCACACAACGGAATACATGAAGGTTGCGACCTTGCTGGTTGTGATAAAGATGACACGATTTACCCAGTGAAAAAGATCCTCACATAGAGGAAGATTTCACGTTAAGACCCACAGTAGACAAGAGAGTAAATTACTCATGATCTCTGTGAAGATAGAGATGCTATCAACAGAAATGTATTGTGGTTATTTATCTTAGCAATACCTGCTAAAACAACAGCGCCGGAGGATACGCGTATCCTATCATTCCGTCCTATAGATCAATAGAGCGTTAACAATATTAGCTCAGAGATCTGGACAAGCCAACACATACTTCTGCAATTGATTAGCAAGCTGTGTCATAAATAAATCATCATTGGGCGCTCCCATAGATAGCAAATCTGATTGAATACTTGTTTGTTGAGAGTCCATTCTGACAGCAACAAGCGACCCGTAAGAGAACGGGAGTCCGATAAAACAATCAGACGACCCGGAATATGACGGACCAAAACTGAACTTGGTGTACTATAACCAACAGACGGATTCTTTCCATTAAATTGAATAACGGAAACGAAAGAGTGCCTCCCTGGTTCCGGAGATACGCCACTACTGTCGAATTAAAGGACAGGAATTTGGGCATGCGTTTCTGAATAATGTTCATGCAATGACATAAAGCAAGCCTAAAAAAACATTATTCCGCGGAAGAAAACTGATTGCTAAAAGACTGCGGAACCCAAAGACCCTGGCACTTCGAATCCGTAGGGATCAGTATTATATCCCAATCTGTTTGACTGGCAACCGTCATAACAGCCACACTCGGGTCCGGCAACTGCGGCGGCACTCTCTGAGTCAACCACCGAATGTTTGCCCCAGTCTGAATCTCTTGTAACACTAGATAGACAAGAGAACGTGTAAATCGAGCAATTCATGCATTGCCGAAAAGTTGCCGTCGAAGAGAAGCTCCTCCGAGAACGAAGCGACTCTGAGAGAGTTCTTAACCTTACTATCCACGCGTGTGGATGTAGCTAGGGCTGCGTCACGTCTAACTAACTCCAATCAGCCACTGAAGGGCGGAGTTATACGTGAACAAACTACTGCCCTCAAAAGAAATTACATTGAGAATAATATCCCGTAAATCTTTTCTTGAAGACGTAATGATAACGCCTCAGTAAGGCGGATTACGTATAATAAAGCGTCTAAGTTAAGTCTACTATACATAATGTCGTTCCCAACATTGAAATTGGAAAAGACATAAACAGCGAAAAAGAATATATGCAGTCTTTAATCACACCGTCTAGACGCATATGAACTCTCGGTATGCCCTGCTCTGCCAAAATAAACTATTTGTATAAATGATAAAATGGCAGAAATGAGCAACGCGGACAAGAAACTAAACTATCATGCTTACTAGCAGGCTTGTATATATATATATATAGCGTCGAAAAATAAAACACATGTTGTAATGACAATATTGGACTGCGTCGGTAAGTCAGGGACAATGTCCCTGAACCGATCGAAAAATCCGAGTCCAATGACGCTATAAGTCTCTTATCCAAGATCGCAGCAATGAAGTCCGAAATAATAATCACTGGAAGATAATGCCAGAAGATATGAAAGGCATCTTCCGATACTACTAAAGGGAAAACTCGAAATCTTTCGAATCCCTTTCGCCATCCTGTCGGACCCTATAAAGCGTTCGGTCGTCCGTACCTGATGCAACCGCGGACCGCACCGACCCAGCGCCGTCGGATAATTCCTGATTCGACCGAGAAACTGTCAATTGCTGGGATGCTGCGAAACAACTGTGCTAACTCGGATAGCACGTCCGTCACTGAGGCCTGAGGAGAAGCAGTCTTACGATGCATTGCCGCTGGAAGCTCCGTGATCGTTACCCCGTGCATACTACCAATATGCGAGCGAACGGAGTGTATAGGCCTCGTGTCCCTTGGCTACCGGATGGCGCGACCTATTCGCCGTGGAATCACTGAATGCCGAAACTGATCGGAAACTCGAGGTCACGTAGCCAATGTGCGGTCGTGTGCCCTGCTGTGAGGATGAGGAAGCATTAAAGACAGTCTCTCGGACTGTCAATATAGCGGAGCGTCCCGACCAACGGACATATGCTCCGAATGTAAAATATCTGAACCACAACATGCGGTCCCCTATGTTGTTGGGCGAGAGAGGGACCTCTCTCGCTCACAGCCCGGACGGGCCTGGACAAGCCAGGAACCGGACTAACAGGCTTCCTCCGATCTGTCCTCAATCTGCCGTCACTGGGTGAGTACTAAAGTAATTAAAGTGCTCGCATCACCCAAATCTCCTTCCTAGACCGCAACGGACGAACCCGGCTGCCGAACCATTCGATGAATGTACGCTACACCGGGTGAGCTAGCGAATGTCACTCCGTAGGCGATAGACATATTCCATGAGCACTTATTGCCGCTAACTCTTCATTAACTATGACGACAGAGGCACACTTTTGAAAGACATCTCCATAACTCTTCGAACAAGAAACCAGAAATGCTTGGTTAGCAAGCATAAAATAATAACATATATAGCGTCGTTCAATAATTCGAAAGTTTGTGTGACATTATTGGACTATGTCGGAACTGAGGGACGATGTCCCTGAACCGAACCAAAAATTTCTAAGTCCATCGACGCTATCAGTTTCTTATCCGGCATCGCAGCATTCTGGTCCGATGAAAGAAGCTGTAGAAGACCAAGTCAGATGACATACACAACAGCATATGTTGTTCCGAAAGGGAAAGCTCGAAATCCTCCGAATCCCTTTCGGTATCCAGTCGGACCGGATGAAACTTTCGGACGTCCATACCCGCTTCCGCGGAGCGTCCCGACCCAGCATCGTCGGATAAAATATATGCGACCGATTCAGTTGATGCTGGGATGCTGCGATAAACTGTGCTATTAAGGAAAGCACGTCCATTCCCGAGGCCTGTGCAGTAGCGGTCTTACGATGCATTGCCGCCGGAAGCTCCGTGTACGTTGGCTCCCGCACACTTCCTATGCGAACGTCCGGAGTCTGCAGGCCTCGTGTCCCTGGCTACCGGATGGTGTGACCTGGTCGCCGAAGAATCCTTGATCGGCGAAGCTGGTAATATATCGGCGGTCACGTAGCCAAGGTGCGGTCGTGTGCGCTGACGAGAAGAGGAAGCCTTAGCAGTCTCAGCGGACTGCCTATACAACGGAGCGTCCCGAGCGACGGACGTATGCTCCGCTTACGACACATTTTGTACCACAACATCTGGGGCCAGATGTTGTTGAACGAGAGAGGGACCTCTCTTGCTTGCCGTCCGGATGGACCGGAACGAGCTATGAATCGGACTAAAAGGCTTCCTGCGTTCTCCCTCCGATCCGCCGTCACTGGGTGTGCATTAGGTTAATTTATAGTGCTCGCATCACCCCAAAATTCCTTCTAGACCGCAACGGACGAACCCGGCTGCCGAACCATTCGGTGAATGGACGCTACACCAGGCGAGCTAGCGGACGTCAAAGGCCGTCGAACCTACTAGGGTCCTCTTAGGCAATTGGCGTATTTACATGAGCACTTTTCCGCTAGCCCTTCATTAATTGTGACGACGGAGGCACACTGTTGGAAGACATCACAGATACATCACCCTAATCTTGATCGTCTGAAATAGAAATTGATAAAGTAGAGTGACCCTGCGGGGAAAGGACCGGAGTGTCCAAATCCCCAACAACATACCGTGACATACGCTTCCCATATTGTCATCGAAATCATACGATACAGAACAGGAGTTAATGCGAGTACACTGACCACATATAGAATGATAATAAAGTCAGAGGAAGACTTCCTCTTAAAACAATTGATCAATATCCTTTCAATGTGAAAAGAAAACAAGTCCTGGTACTCGCACTAACCCCTGGCAATCAAAATACATAATAATAATATGATCCATTAATATAGAAAAAATAATTGAAATCAAAATATTTTGAAAAAATATTTTTTCAGAACAGCCCAAGTTTCTGAAAAGTAACGTTGAGCCCCAATGGATCCCAAGCCTAAGTGTGGACAAAAACTTTAAAAATATTTTAAACAATTTATTCAACACTTACGAACAATAATAATGTATCTAGTTATGATTAAAATAACATCAAGATATTATTTTTTAGAAATCTCCCCCTCACACAGAGGGCTGTTGTAAATGTAAACAATGAGTGTAAAAACACTAAAATAAGACTCCAGGCACCCAGGCCCGAAATCAGTTACCAAAAATACACTATCTGATGCAAAACAGAGACTTCCAGGGAAGAAACTGCAGAACATCAGATGGTAGATGCAGAACACAACGCCTAACCACCCGTAGGTGAAGACGTAAACATGGGGAAAGAACAGAATTCATTCTGTTATTCAGCTAAAACTCCCAAGAAAATTTAGTAATAATAATTACAAAAACTATGCCAAAAGCATGGGAGAATAGCAAGGGGGAACTTAAAGGACAGGGAGAGAGGAAAACACTTAAAAAAACAGTGTAACTAAATAATCAGAATGACAACAAAATGGCTGCTGCCTTGAAAATAGGTAACTTAACATAATTTCATTAAAAAATTTTAAGTTACAGCCCTGATAATATTCTGTCACACATTCTTTTCCTCTCCTCCTTCTCTATCCTCCTTAGAATCACCATTTCACTAATATTTATGTGTCTGGCATCATTTAAACTGAGATTTATAAGCACAAAGATCAGTCAGATGTTAACTGATGAAGGGCCAAACTTAGAATGATTAATGTCGCCAATTTCGGAACGTCCTTGACACTGCGCATGCGCAGTAGGGGCGAAGTGTGGAGGGCCTTTCAGGACATGTTTTCTTTAGTTTTAGATGCAAATTTTGGGGATTGGGGGGCAAAATTTGTGTTTGGCCCTATATTTTAAGAGTTAGCACCAGCTATGTCTTGGTCATTGGTACAGTATAAAAATATACCCCTGCTTATTTAACAATGCAAACCTGAGTGCCTGACTATAGGTGATACAGTTTTGGGGTATATTCAAATATTAAGTCCATAAAGGGCAATGACTCTGGCAATAAAATCTCGAACGACACCTGCATTTCACTATGCATTTCACTATACAGCAATAGGATACACTTGCATACCAAATATTAAGTCACTCAACCAAGTACTTTATTAGTTATTCATGACTGAACTTTGGGATGGACAGATGGATGGTACAATGGACAGACAGACAGACCTTGTATTGTAGGCAGGCCTGGCATTCTGAAAAATGCAGGAGGGCAAAAAATCGCTCTCCTCAATCAGCTTAGGAGAGCAATTAGCTTTGCACAGCATTTTAAGTTTCCAGTTGAACGAACTCGTTGAAACTGAAACCAACAGACTATTACATCAGTGATTTTATTAACTTTACTAAGGTAAAGCAAAATCTCTTAGACATCTAGATGTCTCACTCAACAACCGAACACACACTTGACAAGACCTGTGTGTGTACCCAGACCTGTTGTCCAAGAAAGTCATATGCCTACCACTACCACCTTCAACCCCCCAAGGGGAGTTGAAGGTGGTAGTAGTAGGCGTATGACTTTCTTGGACAACAGGTCTGCTTGAATCTACAGTCACATCCTGGTGCAAGTGCTTCAAGTGACAGGATAGTAGTAATGGTAGTATATTATAGTGTCAATATTCCTTGAATAATTACCCCTTAAACTGTGATGTCAGTTGTTGAACTTGAAACTGACAGAAAAAAAATAATGCTGTGACCCATTTTGCTTCAAATGAATGCAGCTGTGTTTGGGTATGGTTGCAGCCATTACCTTTTACCACTAAACCACTTTCAAAATGAAATTACGTGATGTTATGTGACTTCGAAGTTAAATTACATTTTTGCTTTACAACAAAACTTTAATGTGAGCATAATACATGTAATCTCAATCATCCCAAACCAAAATATTTAGGAGGGCAATTTTTCGCTCTCCTTAATTCTTTCAGGAGGGCAGTAAGGAGAGCTAAAAAATCGCTGTGTAGGTAGACATCAATAAGATAGAGTTGGACATCAAATATGAAGTCATTTCATTGAGTACTCTGCATGTTATTCAAGAAACAATTTCAAGGCAGACAAATTCTAAATCCATAAAGGGCAATGTCGCAATGACTCTGGCAATAAAATCTCGAACGACACCTGCATTTCTCTATAGGTATACAGCAATAGGATACACTTGCATACCTAATATCAAGTCACTCAACCAAGTACTTTACAAGTTAATCATGATTGAATTTCAGTATGGTCGGACAGACAGACAGACAGACAGATGGATGGATGGACAGACAGAGAGATGGACTGATGGACGGACAAGGCGATTGCTATACCTCTGCTAGGGGTATAAAAATCAAATGGTTTATGTAATTTTACCCAAGTTAATAAAACTGATAAATTCATCCCTTGAGTGCAACAAAGCTTTGCAATGCTTTGGAATTGCAAAGGCTACTTGCACTCAAGGGCCAAAATACACCACCAATCATGCTATTCGGTACATTATGAGGCATGAAACATAAAACAAAAACAAAAAATATGAACTTTTGATGACAAAGAAATAATTACAAAAAATAAAATAAAAAAAATGCCTGCCCACATGCAATTTTACAAATGAAAGTGTCAATGACACTGCAGCTCAACTTGTCCACGAAGGGAGAGAACTTGAGAGAAAGATCCAGTAATGCCAAGTCATTCACTCAAGTTTCTATAGAAAAGACATTACACCAAAGCTACATATGAATTGGAAAAACATCAGGTGAGGGATGGGGCCTGTGGGGTGGACCAATGGAACTGTTGACAATTTATATGTCAAATCCAAGATGGTCGGTGGCAGACATCTTTTTCAACGGAATGCAGAAAAATTTGATAAGTCCCATCTAGACATCATACCAAAGTTACATATAAAATTTGAAAAAGATCGTATGAGAGGTGCAGCCTGTAGGGTTTGCAAATGGAATTGTTGACAATTTATATGCCAAATCCAAGATGGCCACTGACGAAATGTTTTTTAACAAAATTCAGAAACATTTGATAGCTCCCATCTAGACATCACACCAAAGCTATATGTGAAAATTCAGAAATTAAAAAAAGACCAAGTGAGAGACATGGCCTGTAGGGTGTGCTAATGGAATTGTTGACAATTTATATCCAAATCCAAGATGTCTGCTGGTGGCAATGTTTTTCAACAAAATTCAGAAATATTCGATAGCGCCCATCTAGACATCACACCAAAACTCCATATGAAATTTGAAAAAGATCGAGAGTGAGATGCGGCCTTCAGGTTGTGCTAATAGAATTGTTGACAATTCATATGCCAAATCCAAAATGGCTGCTGGTGGCCATATTTTTAAACGAGATACAGAAAAATTTGACAACTCCCATCTAGACATTGTCCCAAAGCTACATAAGGAATTTGGGACTAATCAGGTGAGAACTGTTGCCCGTAGGGTGTGCTAAAGAATCGTTGAACAATTTATATCCAAATAAAATATGGCTGCTGGCAGCCATGTTTTTTAACAAAATTCAGAAAAATTCAATAGCTCCCAACCAGACATCATACCAAAGCTACATATGGAATTAGAAAAAAAATTGGGCGAGAGATGTGGCCTGTAGGGGGTGCTAATGGAATTGTTGACAATTTATAGGTCAACCCTAAGATGGCCACCGACGGCCATGTTTTTTAATGAAATGTGGAAGAAATCGATAGCTCTCATCTAGACATTGCCCCAAAGCTACATATGAAATTTGGGACAGATTGTTTGAGAGCTGCGACCTGTAGGGTGTGCTAAAGGAATTGTTGGGACAATTTATATCCAAATCCAAGATGGCCATTGGCAACCATGTTTTTCAATGAAATTCGAAAAAAATCAATAGCTCCCATCTTGACATATTCCCAAAGCCACATATGAAATTTGGAACTGATCAGCTGAAACCTGTGGCCTGTAGGGTTTGTTAAAGGAATTGTGATGGACAGACATATGTACATACATTCGTATGTACGTACAGACATATGTACGGATGTATGGACAGACGACGGATCACAACCCATCCCAATAAGTCATTCTTGACATTGTCAAGTTGAGCTAAAAATGGCCTGAGAAACAGAAGACCTACTTTGTGGGACTTTATTCTATTAAATACTAGAGCTCCGTCAAACAAGATAATAGATTAAATACCTGTATTGAATGTAGTGTGTTCAAACTCATATTACAAGATTTTTTATTCAGTTAACAGGAGTTTACGCTATAATCCACAAGTAACTAACAGGTCCAATTTGTATGGAAGGTATAGTAAATGATTTTGTGTTTGGAAGTAATATTCAATTAACAGGGCTATTCAGTTTCCAATTAAGCAGGCTCTACTGTAAGAATCAAACAAACATGAATTACTGGAAAGGGTAGAAAAGAAAGAAAAATCCAACAGATGTGTAATGACCCAGTGCACACACTCTAATTATCACAGAATATTCTCCTGGTTTGTTGCGTTTCATAAAATTTAAGAACTAACTTTTCTAAACAATCATACCTCCCATCATTGAAGATCATTTCAATTCTTCTGGTAATTCTGCTTTTGGGTGCTTATTCTCAAAATGCTGTTTGTATGTTTTTGGATCTGGCATGAGTGCCTGTAAATAAAATGATACATTTAACCCTTTATCTAACGCAGTAAAAAAAATAAATTAAATTTCACATTTTTTTACAACAAATTTCAGTTCTGGAATAAAACCATACAAATATGGATATTATTAGAACCAGCTCAACAAGCTGGTGCTAATAGCATCCATATTTGTATGGTTTTATTGAGAAACTTCCGAGATCTTTTAGGCTGTGGTAGGCCTATTCTGGTTTATTTTCTGGCAATTATTTGCCACTGAAAGTTCTGATGACAATAGGCAAATTAGCTAGACTGTGGTTTCCAGTTACAGTCTTGGCTGTCTGTTAAGGCAGCCAAGAATTGACTAGAAATAACTGCTAAGCCACTGGATGTTTTTAATAAGCCTGTGGGTTGGTGGGAATTACGTATACTTGGCCAGGCCCTTAACTCCTTGCATGCTGCTAGTGCTGGCAGATATTACTGCCTAGGATATTTGTTCTCTTGCCACCGAAATAAGCATAATTTGAGCACATTTAATAAAATTTTACCAATGAAAAGTGAATGGATTTCTTCACCAATGATACCTTGAGTTGAATTTCGATGAATTTTTCATCTAATCTTGACATGGCTGCTGCAAAACTGCCATGATGAGATCTGAGGAAAAATATCTTTAAAATACTCAGCGGGTTAAGAGTTCAGGGTTAAATGTATTGCTTTCTATGTGACAAGTTTCTTTTACTTAGTGCAGGTATAAGACGTGTATTTATTTATTGAGATTTAACAACACTTTTTTATTGGTGGAGGAAGCTGGAGTACTTGGAGAGAACCAGTGAGCAACAGCATGCAACTGTCAAGACTCCCCAATGTACTAACTCTGCAAAAGCAGGGTTGGCATTGGTTGAAGACACGTGCACCATTGACGTGCAGTATGCATTAGTACACAGTGCCACCATGCCCCACATGGGTAATCGTGATTAAGTCCCTTGCCCAACAACACAATGCAGTTGCTCCTGGTGGAGATCGAATAGGGCTGCACGATATTCGGATTTCAATACCGGTAACGATATTTTAAAAAATATCGTGATATACCGGTATATCGTCAAGTTCAAAACATGTAACATTCTCACCCAAATTGTCCCAATATTTTTTTGACATTCGAAGTCAAATAATTACATTTTATAAGCATTGAAATAATAAGCCTAGTAACTTGTCTTAATTCATTCTTGTATAAATATTTGGAAATAAACTTCAGGATGGCACAACAAATATCGTTTATTTTGAGTCGATAATTTCAAATAAACATATATTATTTGATCCATCGCTTTACAAAACAAAAACGCTTGACCTGCGTTTTGTTGTGTACATGTGAATAGATTACCACTAGAGGGCGTTTGCCATGTACTGGTTAAGCAGGACGCCGCTAGATGGCTAGGAGTTTGTACACTTTTTCACAAATGAAAGCAGTCAGTTTTGTCACGCGTTATCTCAGCTGAAACGCACATGCTCGATAGGCACGTTTTGATGTACCGGTGAACCACCTCATGCAGTGGGTGAATGCTGGCGATGTATAAATACTATTTCAATATTAAATCACTCTTAACAAAGTGAAAATAAACAATATTATTCCCTTTATATTTTTATTAGTGTTTTGATGACTATCTGTCTAATTTTTAAGATGTGTCATACAAGTCAGATCAAAATGCTCATCTACTTTTCAAAACATTAACACGTGCGAACTGGTGTTGACAAGAATGAATGTTCATTACCGCAGCGCTTGGAATTGTGGGTTCATTAATAAGTATGCGATTTGTTCATATCGAAAAGCACATTCCAAGCGTGCCGGTAATAAAATAAACTTTGAAAATATTACTACAGCGCTTGGAACTGCGAGAACAAGTTCAATGAAGTGGGAGGAACTATTAGTATTAAACCAGAAATTTCCCGGTCCAACAAAAGCCATTATTAATGGAAATACGGTAAGCATTCTTCACGGTTTACGTTCGAAGCCATACTGTGGGGGGAAATCTGTACTTACCTGTGTCATCGGAGAAACAAAAATAAAACAGCTTGTGGGAGAATATTTTACTTGTACCAGGACATGAAGTGTATTGATAAAAAAAACAAACAAACTGCTTTCACGGTTTCTGTTTATATACACTTTTTTTCAATCAGCTGTGAGATTAAATAGAATTGTTACGGAAATGTCTGTCACTAAAAAACGCGGCTCAAAATGAATATCGTCACAGACGATATACCGGTATTTAAAAAAATGGACGATATTTAACCAGTTAAGATTTCAATACCGGTATTACCGGTATATCAAAATACCGTGCAGCCCTAGGATCGAACCATGGACGTTTTGGTTTGAAGTCCAAGTCTACATGTATTAAGAATTACTGAAAATAAACTGAAATTGTGTCTGCATGAAGGGAAATGAATCATCCATTATGCCCCTAAATAAATAATAACCAGTTCAAGTAATGCTGCTAGGCACCTTTCATTTCTTTGAATTTTCATGAAAATGGCCTGATTTCATTTAAATTTAAACAAGTAAAAAAATTAGAAAAAAACTGAAATTCTTAAAAATCTCACCCCTGAAAGCACAAGTTTATGACCTTCACAGATGCTATTCATTTTCGAGGCTTCGATTAATTCTGCTCAAGAACAGTGCAGTACTGTGATTAACTGGTAGAGTGCTAAATTATATTTTAGCATCAAAATTTATTCGTACCAGCATACAGAGCCCAAATATTAACCCAGGGACTCGATTTGAACAGATTTGAATCTGACACCCCTTGAGATGTCACACACCAAACATGAAAAGTTTCTAACTGGTGGATCCAAAGAAGATTTTTCAAGAAATATTCTCACATTGCATAGAGTTAAACTATGGGCCCCAATATTAACCCAAGGGTCCAATATTGAAAAACTTGAATCTCCCCCCCCCAAAAGATGTTGTATAACAAATATCAAAAGAATCTGACTGGCGGATCAAAAGAAGATTTTTTTTAACTGTAGCTCAACTTGTCAAGACAAAGACATGCACATGTATAGTATGTGACACAGCAATGACAAACATCTAGGTAATGACCTGATAACAAAGGTACATATAAAGTATTGTAATGGTCTGTACATAAATACTGACCATTGCCTGTAACAAATGTATAGGTAAAGTATTGTAAAGGTGGGTGACAGTCAGATGCTAGACTAGAAAAGAAAACTTTGAGTCCCAGAGTGGGTCTGACTGAACCCCAAAATATTTGTTCTCATAGCACAGTGATAACAAAGGCACCCCAAAACACACTCGTTCCTGTCCCAAGGTGAAAACAAAGGTACCCAAGAAGTTTTGTGAAGATCAATTCATAAATACGAGCTGTATAGAACTTGTGACAAAAAACTGATTGGACCTAATTTTGGTACAAAATAGCCACTTGCAGCCATCTTGAATTTTGGACCGTACCCAGAAGCACTCATTCTCGTCCCAAGGTGATAACAAAGGTACCCAAGAAGTTTTGTGAAGATCGGTTCATAAATACAGCCTCTACCCTGAGCCGTATTGACATGTGTGCTCACATTGTGCAAGTAGCACTGAATAAGTCAAAGTTCATCTAATGTGCATAATTTCTGCACGAAAAAAACCCCCTTAGAATATGTGATGTATTCCATGTTACTAAACATTCATACAAAAATTTATTCAAATCAGAACTTTCATACAGAAGTTCTGTACAAAAGACTGATTGCACTAATTTTGGTACAAAATGGCTGCTGGTGGCCATCTTGAATTTCGGACCACACCCAAAAACACTCGCTCTCATCCCACGGTGATAACAAAGGTACCCAACAAGGTTCGTAAAGATTGGTTCATAAATATGGCCTCTAGTCTGAGCTGTATAGAAGTTGTGTACAAAAAACTGATTAGACCTAATTTCGGTACAAAATGGCCACTGGCAGCCATCTTGAATTTTAGACCGCACCCAGAAACACTCGTTCTCGTCCCAAGGTGATAACAAAGGTACCCAAGACATTTCGTGAAGATCAGTTCATAAATACAGACTCAAGTCTGAGCCGTATTGACATGTGTACTTGATGTGTGTAAGTCGCACTGAAATATCAAAGTTCATCTAATTTGCATAATTTCTGCACGAGAAAAAAACCTGTATTATATGTGATGTATCCCATGGTACTAAACATTCACACAAAAAATTATTCAAATCAGCGCTTTCATATGGAAGTTCTGTGCAAAAATCTGATTGCACCTAATTTTGTACAAAATGGCTGCCATCGGCCATCTTGAATTTCGGACAGGACCCAAAAACACTCGTTCTCGTCCCACGGTGATACCAAAGGTACCCAAGAAGTTTCGTAAAGATTGGTTCATAAATACAGCCTCTAGCCCGAGCCGTATTGGCATTTGCACTTACAGTGCTGAAATTAACACCAAAAAACATCAAAATTAGTCTAATTTGCACAATTTACGCACGAGAAAAAAACCTGTATTATATGTGATGTACCCCATGGTACTAAACATTCATACATAAAATTATTCAAATCAGAGCTTTCATATGGAAGTTCTGTACAAAAAACAGATTTCTGCATCATCGGTACAAAATGGAGGCTGGCAGCCATCTTGAATTTCGGACCGCACCCAAAAACACTCGTTCTCGTCCCACGGTCATAACAAAGGTACCTAAGAAGTTTCGTAAAGATCGGTTCATAAATACGACCTCTAGCACGAGCCATAGCCAATTGTTGACGTACGGACAGACGGACGGATGGACGGACGGACGGACAGACGGACGACGGGCCATGACAATAGCTCAAATTTGACTTCGTCAAAGTTGAGCAAAAAATGTATGGGTGCTATCAGAGTTATATATGAGACGATTCTGACTGTGGATCTGAAGAAGAAGATTTTTAAAGATTATTCCCCATATTGTACTAAGTTAAAATTCTGACTCCCATGGGGAGACCATATAATAACCCATTGACTCGATTTGAACAAACTTGAATCTGCCCCCATAGAGATGTTGTATACCAAATATGAAAAAAGATTTTAACTGGTGGATCTGTCGAAGAAGATTTTAAAAGAAATTTTCTCATATTGCACTAAGTTCAACTTTGGGCTCCAATAAAGAGACCAAATATCAAACTAAGGATCCGATATGAACAAACTTAAATCTGACGCCCCTAGGGATGTTGAATACCAATATCAAAAGAATATGACTGGTGGATTTGAAGAAGATCTTAAAAGCAATTTTCTCATACCCCCCCTCCGAGATGTTATATATCAAAGATCAAAATAATCTGACTGGTGGATCTGAAAAAGAAGATTTTTAAAGATTATTCCCCATATTGCACTAAGTTAATATGTGGACTCCCATAGGGAGCCCCAATATTAACCCAGGGTCTCAATTTGAACAAACTTAAATTTGAACCCCCTCGAGATGTTGAATACCAAATATCAAAAGAATCAGACTGTTGCATCTGAAGAAGATTTTTTAAGCTTATTCCCCATATTGCCCTAAGTTAATTATTCAGGCTCCTGTATTGAGCCCAAACATTAATCAATACCGAGTACGGCATAAAATAAAATACCGTGGTATGACTAAATACCGTGAGCGTCATCAGCTTTACATTTTCGGGACATCTGGACAGGAGAACTTCAATCACAGGCGTCTGGAAACCTGATCTAAAGAGATATATCACACATACTTCGAAATACCCTTTCTTGTATAGATAATATACACGTGTATATTAAATATATAAGAGGGGTATTTTGAAGTAGGGGTGATATATCTCTTTAGATCAAGTTTCCAGATCTAAAGAGATATATCACCCCTACAGGCATTCTACAAAAATCAAAGTATTTTTAAACTTTTTCACTGTTATGAATTTCTTCACTCCAACAGAAGTGTTAAAAAACGATTGTTGGTAAAATGCTTGTTACAAACAAACTTTGGTCATTTAATCTCTATTAACTTCACCTGCAGCTAATAAAACACCAGTATGGCTGTTCTGTTGTTGGTCGCAGAATGCTAATCGAGTTTATATGGAATACATTGAGACAGGATGTACTCGAATAAAGAAGCATTAAATTTATTGTTCTCTTGATTGTGCTATGGGCAATGGAACAGCATGTCCGATAATAAACATGCATACTATTTGCGAAGTTATTAATTACCAATTTCACACCATTCGATGGAAGCTTATTTCGACGGATTAACGGGAGCGCATTAGTCTAAAGTATGTAATTTTTCAGTCTTACTTTGATACGAGATGCAATTGGTTAGTCCCACATACATCTCATTTTGCATTTTCGTGGCACATATGGACTTTTTTATTCAATAATACCGTGAAAGTCGGTATACCGATTAAGTTGAAAATTGCTCAGTATTTACTCAGTTTAAAAAAAAAATACTGAATTTTAGTAAAATACCAAATTACCATGCAGCCATACACTAAGTTAATATGCAGACTTCCATAGGGAGCCCCAATATTAAAACAGGGTCTCAATTTGAACAAACTTAAATCTGACCCCCCTAGAGATGTTGTATACCAAATATCAAAAGAATCAGACTGTTGCATCTGAAGAAGAAGATTTTTAACGCTTATTCCTCATATTGCCCTAAGTTAATTATTCGGGTTCCTGTATTGAACCCAAACACACTTGTATGTGGGCCCCCTATGGATGTTGTATACCAATTATCAAAAGATTCTGATCAATGGTTCTGAAGAAAATATATTTTTCAATTTTTGCAAATATGCTGACTCATTATTTTTTTGATGCCCCCCCACCCCCACCCCTATTGCTCTATGTCTGACACCATAACACCATAATGATACTGAGCCTTAGACCGAGGCAATACTTTCATACATGTACCAAAACCAAACCTGAATATTCCCTTAACAGCTATGGTGATTTTATTTTTTTTTTCGGAAATTTTATTGCAGAGGAAAATTTATTTTTCTTTGACTTTTGCCCTGGCACTGCTGACAGCCAATGCTAACTGACAGGATTGACGATTTCTTATCATTAATATAAAGACCTTTCAATGTGTTGGTAATGTACAATGATTTGATAACAAAATACAGAAATAAACTCACTCGGCAGACTGAGCATGATATTGTTAAGGCTTTCAGGGCAGATTTTTTTGAATCATTGCCGCCTTGAGCCTTCTTCATTTTTTCCATCCTTTCATGATTTTTTTGTTGAGACTGTAACTTTTGCTTTCCACGAGCCATGTTTTGTCAGAATCTGAAAAGATACCAAGAGCATAAGTGCAAATACATGTATTAGATAACAAGAGAATCTGTCTGATGAGAGAATGAACAAGTATGTGGATGACATCTCTCTCTCTCAATTACAGCATGAATCCCAAACACTCCAGGCTCCTCCTCATTGAGATGAGCCTGAATCCCTCGAGGAGGGAATCTACCTGGTGTCAATATAAAGAAACATAAATCTCACATACATGTTGAAATCTATAATAATTCTTCCAGGTTCAAAGATAGATAACAAAGTTGAAAATCATCATAAATTAAAAATTTGAGAATATGCGCATGTACAGGTGGAGGAAGTCCGAGTACCCATAGAGAACCACTGAGTAATGGCAAGCAACTGTCAGACTCCCCAATGTACTAACTCCACACAAGCAGGGTTAGCACTGGTTGAAGACAAGTGCACTATCGACGTGCAGTAAGCCTTAGTACACAATGCCACCGTGCAGCCATGTGGGCAATTGGGATTAAGTGTCTTGCCCAAGGACACAGCGTGGTTGCCGCAGGTGGTATTTGAACGAGGACCTCTCTACTTGCAGCATGCATCTCTACCTACTGAGCCACCATGCCCCCATTTATTGGGGGTTCAAGAACACTTTTGTCAACCAGGGTCACCCCATGCCAGACAGTTTTGCGGGTAGAGGAAGCTGGAGTACTAAGACAGAACCACTGAGCAGCAGCAAGTAATGTCAGACTCAACATACCAACTCTGCACAGGCAGGGTCAGCATTGATTGACTGCAAGTGAACCATTGGAATGCAGATAACCTCAGTACACAGTGCCCCCACCCCGCTCTCCCCACAAGTGGGCAATCAGGATTAAGTGCATTGCCCAATGACACAACCCAGATGAAGTGGGAGATATAATGCGAATAACAATAAAGTGCAGCACAGTGGAACCTAACAGTAACCCAACATGAAAAGCAGACGACACTTGCAAAAAAAATTCCTGAATAACTACAGTTAAAACTAGAAGTCCTGTCATGAAATGCGCACAAATAGCACATTGATCTGCACGTTAATCTATGCGTTATAACCATGGTAAGGCTATCAAATTCTGTACATATGGCCTGTGTACAAGCAATGTTTCAGCCAATGGAGCTCCGGGTAACTCGGAGGTCCCCTGGCAGAAACATTACCTGTGTTTGCTGTGAGTAACCAGGAGAACCTGCCCTGCTTTCGATGCCATTCGATATGGCAATTGCACGCAATTAAGCCTACAAAAGTGCACAGTTTGTGACAGGACTTCTAGTTTTAACTGTATTTTTTTTATTTTTTGTCTCAAAAACATAGGTTATGACATCTCGTTCCAACGAGGGTTCATAACCTTTGCTTTTGAGACAAAAAATGAAAAAATAATGAAAATTAATTAGCGATATTTTAGAATAGCGCTGGCCGGTTTTGGCCATTATGTTGGGTAAAGGGTTAACTGAAAATTTATTCAAATTACAGGGAATTGATCACTTTCTTCTATTCTTGAAATGAATTGAGCATTTATTCTATTATATTTTGTTTGACAGAGCTCATAGAGTTCTGTCAAACAAGATATAATAGATTAAATGCCTGCATAATGATATACTGACCTCAAATAGGTCTACAAACAAGGGAAATTCAGTGATTTGTCAGGTAATTTCTCAAGATTTTGTATTCAACTAACAGGACTTTACTCTGTAGCCTACATGCAATTCAAGGGGGGGGGGGGGGGGGGTTGTGTTTTGATGTTATTCAATTAAGAGATATTCAAATAAGTGTGCAGCACTATAACAAATTGTGATTCAGTGACAAACCTAGGGAGGGAGGGAGGGGGGGATTTGTAAAGAAGTCACTTTTCTTTCTACAAAAAAAATTCTACAAAAAAATTTCAGGAGGTATATAATTTGTACAAAGTACAGATCACTAGAAGTAATTCAAATGTTTAGGAGGACCCTTTTCAGAAACAAGTTATCTTGGAAACTAATGGTGTTTACCCCGAAATGAACACCAAGATAGACATTTTGTACCCTGATACAAATTAAAAGTGAAGTTTTCACCCAAAATTGTTGTTTTTAGAAAAAGGCTCTATGAGGATTTTTAGTTGGAAAAGTTGTTTTGAAAGAATGTTTGAACACAAAATTACACATCTTTTGCCAGTTGTCATTTATCTTCACTGTAAGCATAAGCATGTTGAGTTGACTGATCAATCAACATTTTTTAATGTTGACTTTATTTTCAGTTACTGTGGATATTAACTGAAACATTTAATACTTCCAACAACACGTCTTCTAGTAGAAACCCGTGAGATGGTAGGACCTCATCAAGAGACATTCCTCTGTGATATCTGCAAAACGTGGCAATACCGCATATGTGATATTGGGATGACTCAAGCTTGTTATTGGGAACTCGTTTGTCTGTTGTAATGAGAGCATTCAGTGGACTTGCAAAAAATGAGAAGAAGAACAGAACCAATCCAACAACGTAGCCAACATACCAGTAGTTGATCAAGTTTTAGAGCCTGAGGAGGGAGAAACAGACATAATGGAGTTAGCAGAGAATAAAACTGATGAATAGCCATGACCAAACCCTTATTATACATTATTCATTCAACTCAACAGACCTTTCTGAATGGTAGGTGTATTTCCTTTATCCATGAGACATTTTCTAGTGGTATAAGTCAGGAGCGCGGTGGCTCAGTAGGTAGAGGTGCAGGCTGCAAGCCGAGAGGTCCTCAGTTCGAATCCTACCTGCGGCAACCGCGTTGTGTCCTTGGGCAAGACACTTCATTTCCATTGCCCGCGTGGGGGCACGATGACGCCATATACTAAGGTGTACTGCACGTCGATGGTACGCATGTCTTCAACCAATCTAACCCTGCCTGTGCTGCAGTGCGGAGTTACGATGTTGGGGAGCTGGCATCTGCTCGTCATTGCTCGGTGGTTCTCTCCGGGAACTCTGGCTTCCTCCACCCGTAAAACTGTCACGGTCATGATTAGCCATTGTGCATAAATATGTGAATGTGACCTTAAATATCAATAAATAAATAGTGGTAAAGTCATGATACTCAAGTTAAAGCCCACTGGAATTGGTCAACTGTAATGATTTTTTTGTTTCAGTCAACTGGTAGGGCTGATGTATCTGAAGTCGAATCAGGCCAACAAGACGACAAAGCAAGAAGAATGAGCATAATTACTTTAACAGTGGAGATACAGTTTAAATTTTTTGGATAAATATACAGAACTGCACATACGTTTGAATGGGTTGGGAATTATCGGACGAGATAGCTTTGGCCTAGGATATTATGCGAGCCAAAGCCTTGAATAATATCCTGTGCCAAAGCAATCGAGTGTGATAATTCTTAACCCATTCAAACATATGTACGGTTCTGTATTTATCACACACCTCCCATGTAACTAGTCTACATGAAAACTGACTTTTTAACTAAATAATTGTCATGTTTCCTTCATTGCCAACAAGACATAACTGTTAGTTGTCAGGGTGTCAACCCTAATTTGCTTTTTAACTTTTATGACATTCAATTGGTCGAAACTAATTGACACCAAAATGCAGATAAAAATAGTTATCTCGAAATTTGGTTGGTCCCCTATTCTTTACCAGTCAATGTAGGCCTACAGCACTTTAGGCCTAATGCATCACTTTCGCTCACTTTTAAGTTTGCCTAAATTTCATAATTTGAAATTTAGGCAAACCTAAAAGCGAGCGAAAATTGCAACCGTACAAGTTATTATGAAATAAAATTGTAGCCCCAATATATTTTTTTTTTCTTTTGAAAAACTGCGCCTGAAGCAGACCACAGTGGCTCTCCCCAATATTTGTAAACAGCAGACGACGTGTTTTGTCTATTTCGAGATAACTATTTTTATCTGCATTTTGATTGGAAGATATTATTTTCCAGTGCTCTGATTGAAAGATAATTTTATCATTGCTTTGATTGGGAGATATATTTATGGCGTCATTGTTTTCATGAATTTATCTGAGGAGTTACGGAAATTGCTGCGTTCATTTTTATTTTTTAACAAATAACGTGCAGCATTTATTGTTACTATTATCAACTGTTAGTAGCCACATAAATATACTGCCAAAATGTTGTATCGTTCTTCAATAAATAAATCATTTCTTCAATTGCAAATATCAATTTCCGCCATGCGCAAACATGTCAGCATCCTTGTGTACCACTTCTGTTGAAAAATTTTGAAGTTGATGCCTTTGAGATTGACTTGACTTTGAGTTCATACAAATGGTACATATGTGTTGCCTAATAGCTTGCACGCGACCCTGCGGGTTGCTTTCGCTCGCTATTAAGGGCGAAAGTTTGATATATATTCCTATTTTCGTGTTTTGAGTTCCCATTAAAACTTGATGAGGAATTTTACCATAGATTTGAGTGGGAGGTATCTGGACATAGAGGGGTAGCCACTACGTTCAGATCGCTGAACTTCTCAAAACATACCAAAGAACAAGACTATAAGTGAAAAAAAAATTTGGGGGGACTTTAAATGGGGTATTTCGGTATATAGCCTTTATTATAGGATAACCTGTAGCCACTAGTACGTTCAGATTAGTCTTTGTGAGACTGTGACCCAGGGCCTTCCTGGCCCTCACAGTCTTTGAGCAGCCCGTACAAATTTCATCTGTCTAAAACTGAAAGAAACTGGCCATATTTGGGTCGACTCAGTTCATGTTTCATATCGAAGACAACTAGAGGGGGTATCAGTACCCCGTGGCTCACCAACTGGTGGCCAATGTAAACGGGTGGCTGGAGTAAAAAAAAAAAGTTCAAAACCTGCACACAAAAGTCCAAAATTAAAGAAAATAAGCAGCTAAAGGGTTAAATAATATAATAATAACCCCTAAGAAGCATGGAGATATGCTGCAAGGTAAATCTCCACTTGGGAGAAAGGAAAAAAAACCCATCAAAACCTGCACGCAAACATCAAAATAAGTCTAAAATTTGATTCAAAGGGTTAAAATTAAGACAAAATACCCTGGAAATGAGTTAAATGTTATAGTGAACCACCATAGCAATATGCAGAAACTCTACACTTGGAAGAAAGGAAAAAAAAAACCCATGAAAACCTGCACGCAAACGTCAAAATAAGTCTAAAAATCTATTCAAAGGGTTAACATTTTTTTAAAAATGCACTGGAAAGATATCAATGTTATAATAACCACCACTGCAATATGCAGTGAGGTCAACATCACTTGAAATTGTTTTCTTTTTATCACAACCTGTACATAAAAGTAAGAAGCTGTAAGCCTAAGTCCAAAAGCTGTACATAAAAGTCCAAAATTGAAGTAATTCAGCAGGAAAAGGGTTAAATAATACAAACATAGCCCTAAGATGCATGTATACATACAATAGAAAGCAAGGACATATGCTGCAAGGTAAATCTCCATTTGGGAGAAAGGAAAAAAAAAACATCAAAACCTGCACGCAAACATCAAAATAAGTCTAAAATTTGATTCAAAGGGTTAAAATGAAGACAAAATACCCTGGAAAAGAGTTAAATGTTATAGTGAACCACCATAGCAATATGCAGAAACTCTACACTTGGAAGAAAGGAAAAAAAAAAACCCATGAAAACCTGCACGCAAATGTCAAAATAAGTCTAAAAATCTATTCAAGGGGTTAAAATTTTTTTAAAAATGCACTGGAAAGATATCAATGTTATAATAACCACCACTGCAATATGCAGTGAGGTCAAGCTCACTTGAAATTGTTTTTTTTTATCACAACCTGTACATAAAAGTAAGAAGCTGTAAGCCTAAGTCCGAAAGCTGTACATAAAAGTCCAAAATTGAAGTAATTCAGCAGGAAAAGGGTTAAATAATACAAACATAGCCCTAAGATGCATGTTTACATACAATAGAAAGCATGGACATATGCTGCATGGTAAATCTCCACTTGAAAGAAAGGAAAAAAAAAACATCAAAACCTGCACGCAAACATCAAAATAAGTCTAAAATTTGATTCAAAGGGTTAAAATTACGACAAAATACCCTGGAAAAGAGTTAAATGTTATAGTGAACCACTATAGCAATATGCTGAAACTAAAAAAAAATTTGAAAAGCCAAAAAATCAAAACCTGTACACAAAAGTTCAAAATATTTGAGAGCGGACGCTGACGCCGACGCCGACATGAGGGCTATGCCATAGGCTCACACAACTAACGTTGGTGAGCCAAAAATCACATAATCAACATACTACTTGTTGTACACAGCCCAGATATCATTTATTTACGTGTCTGCATCATTATCTAACACACACACGGCATCAAATTCAAGAAATGTTACGGTATGGAAATATTATTGATATTGGGAACAGAAAGAAATCTGAGAATCAGCAACAATAACTATGAATTTATCTATTCTGAAATTTAATTTAAAAAAATTAATATAAAAAAAAATGATACAAAGATCTTTTACACTGATTGGTTTACAGAAAATAAAAACAGTGGTACTTATCAATTATTGAATTAGTCCAAAGTTCAGTTTGACAGAATTCATTAATCCAGTGGTGAAGAATCTTGTGAAGAAAGTTGTTACCAGCTGGTAGTATTAAATCCAAGAATGTCTCTCTAGAAATTTAAGCAGTCTCCAATAAAATATAATAAAATGCTCCGCAAAATTCAAATGGAGTAAAAATCCAAGAAGTATTGGCGCCACAGGTAATTTCCAAATAATCCACTAGAATCCTGGCTTTTCACAAAATAATATTCTGTTTCACAGAAAGCATAAAATTCTCTTTTCCAAGACGAATAGATTCTCTTCAAAATTCTCTTTGGAATCAATCTTCCAAATTCTCAAAGAAGCAATGCTTCTATAATAAATGCACTGTTCTGAAACAATAATCATCTCCAATGGAAACAACTGAAGTGAGTCTTTCTGAAATGGCTTTCTAAAAATGAGTTTTTGACTTCTGTTGACAAACCTTTATATAGTAACCAGACAGAATGTCCCAGAAGAGGAAGTTTCTGCAATGTTCTATTAGTTTCTAGGGGATTCTGTTAAAGTTCAAGTAAACAAGGTCATTGACCTACTTAAACAATTAAACAATCCACAGCTATATGTACAATATATTAGTGTAACAAAGATGTAAACAAAGGTCACTCAGTGCAAATGAGTCAGACCAGTCAGAAAATGCAGAAATAAAAATATCTATCTCATATAATTAACAACTAAGGATATATCAATCTCAATATAATATGGGGGCTATAAAAATCCGACTTCACCATGTTAAAAAACATTGATTTCAAAGATAAACAATTGTACTGCACATGCGCATGAAACCTGTCACTATAATCTATGCGCATGTGTAGTACAATTGTTTATCTTTGAAATCGATGTTTTTTAACGTGGTGAAGCCGAATATTTTGCAACATTTCTTGAATTTGATGCCGTGTTTGCGTTAAATAATGATGCAGACATGTAAATAAATGATATCTGGGCTGTGTACGGCAAGTAGTATGTTGATTATGTGATTTTTGTCTTCGATATGAAGCGTGAACTGAGTCAACCCAAATACAGCCAGTTTCTTTCAGTTTTAGTCAGATGAAATTTGTACGGGTTGCTCAAAGGCTGTGAGGGCCAGGAGTGTTGTAGAATTGCTATATAATCCCACTCGCTTGAAGTCATCAGAGAAGTCTGCGAACCAGGAAAGACTTCCAGAAAAAGAGATGCTACAGGAACAACCTTGATTTACATTATTTTGTAAAAATTGCCGTGACCATAGCATTCAGATGAGGATACGGCTTGTCTGTGGTAGTAAATTGATAGTATTGTTGTAATATTGTGAATTGTATTTTGGCTGCAGGCCATATAGTGCTCCCGTACCACAGGCCTAGGAAAGCTAGGGTTGGGAGGTTGACTTGAGTATTAGTGAATTTTGTCAATTATTTACTGGCTGCGTGCAGTTTATAAGGTCTAGAAGTACCATAGGCCTAGGAAGGCTGAGGTACTTGAGTCTGTGACAAGCATCGTGTCACTGGTTGTCTTGCATGTCAGCAAGTTGGATTTTTAGTGTACTTGTGAAATAAATTTGGGTTTGGTCGGACATAAACGGGCTGACTTTGAAGTAAAGCTAATTGTTGTACAGGACAGAACTGTGTTTTTGTTTTTTTTCTTTGAGTAAAGAAAAGTTTATAGAATAGTAGTAAGTGTAATAGATTCTCGAGATGGCAAATAAGAAAGTGAAGGTGAATTATGCCTCATTTGAAGAATTACAGTTGATACCCAATATAGGGTCAAAAATTGCATATGCAATTGTAGAAGACAGTGCAAAATATGGGACCCTCTCTTGAGATGATCTTTTAACAATTCCACACTTCAGGGGGTCTAACGTCAAGTGGAATGTGATTGATTTTTCAGGTCCCCCACCAAAGATTATGGTCAGTAAGGAGGGGGAGGAAGACCCAGTCAAACAGTTAAATAGACAAGTGTCATCGAATTTGTCACCAGGGAGCATATTGAAAAACTTGTAATCAAAGATGGTGGTAATCCATATAATCCAGAACTTAGTCTCAACTATAAGTTCGTCACCAACTGAAAATAGCCACACACCTCGAACGAGTCAAGAATTGTCTCCATCTTTCAGTTCAGATAATGGTGATGGGAAGTTGAGTGCAGATAAAAAATCAAATGGAGATCAGACTGTGTTACAGAGGGCGCAGTCTAGCTGTGGTGATCCCAACCAGTTTGCTCATGATAGCACCGCGTGCGATGAGAAACAAGGACCAGTTGATTTAGTGAAATCAGATTTCCAAGGCACATTTCAAAATGTGAAGGAAAACAGGCACTCAGGAAGTGCATTGAGGTAAATACATGTGGGGGTGAGCACCAGAGTGGTTGGAGAAGTGGTCCCCATTCCAATTATCATGACCGTGGGATCAGGCCAGAAAATATAACAATGACATATACTGGTAGAGGAGACTATCGGGACCTTGGAGGTGATGGTAATCCCTTGGGGTTCTCTGGGCAGACCACTGAGGGGGTGAAAGCTGGGTATTTGAATCCAGGCATGATAGACCCCAACAGAGCTAGGGCAGGGGTAGCCCCTGAACTCTGGGAAAGGCCTCATCAGTCAAACACAGTGGGCTGGGAAATTCCTAGTTCAGTGGAGATTTACCAGCAGGATGCCCCCAATCCCTATATAATGCCGGACCTTAAATCCAGTGGGAATGCTGTCCCTAGTTGGGAACATCCCTACTGCCCGAGGACAGGGTCACCCAGGTACCCAGACATCATAGGGCCCCAAGCTTCGCCGAAGTTGAATTATCTGGTCCAGACTGCAGGTGAAAGTAATGGTGCTTTTTGTGAGAGGGTACGGAAGTGGACGGATGCAAGTGTCTCAGACGTAAACACAAGACCAGTAGGACTAGATGTGAATGAAGCCTGGAATGCAGCTCGGGGGCCAGGAGTAGCGTCAAATGTGCCAAGACTCGCAGGAGTATCGAACATTCAAAATCAGGAGTTGGGTCCTGTGGGAGATCAGCCGACTATGGGGAGGCAGGGCATGTGGACTATGTCAGCTCAAGTCGGTCACAACCCACAATGGCAAGCGGTGTCCCCCAACCGACTCTGCCGGTAGGTTACCAGCAGAGCCGGGTGGGGTACCAATCTTCCCCAGTGCAGTTTTCCCTGTATAACTGACAAGGGCCATATAGGAGGAAAACGAAGATACCCAAGTCCATGCAGTATGATGGGTCAGAACCGTGGCATTTATCTAAAAGGAGGTTTCAGGATTGGCTCCAGTATGAAGAGATACTGAAGGAAAATGACCGTAAATGTCTGTTTGGGTTGTGTTTGAAGGGCAGGGCAGGGCAGGGTAGGGCAGGGCAGCGGAGCATGCTAACCTGTTGGCAGAGCGTAACCAAAATATGACATGGGCCGAGTTGCTGCAGGGTATGGAGAACGGATTCGGGTTCTATGACTTGCCACAAACTGCCCAACTTCAGTTTCAACAGGCTAAGCAGGGGCAAACAGAGGCCCTGGAGGAATGGGCAGATACCATTTTGGCATTGGCTAATCGTGCTTTCTGTGATTGTCCTGCACACTTTACACTAGAGGAGGCCATTATCAAATTTTGTCATGGTTGTAACGACAGTCGAGCGGGGGAGGCAGTGGTAAACCTGCACCCCGCCACCATTGAGGATGCCATAAACAAAATCAGGTGGCACCAGTACAACCAAACCACCATATACGGACAAAAGAACAACCAAAGTCAACACGAGATGGGTGGGCTGAGTCCTTTCCTTAACGACTTGGTTGAGGAAGACCCTCCCCAAACCAGAGTGTTGAAACAAACGGGACAGGGTAGGTCACCCAAAAGAGACAGATATGGTCATGGAAATAGAACTGATTTAAACAATGGGGAGGAGGAGCGTAATCAATCTCATTCACCCAACATCATGAAATTTATACTGAGATAAAGAGTTCGAAAGCAGAGTCTTTTGCTATGAAAACACAAATTGAGAAGATCCAAAAACAAGTGATTGGGAACCAGAAAGGGTTAACCAAACTCACCACCATGGTGCGAAACGTTTTAAATAAACTGGATAATCCAAGGGAGTCTGTCCTGGGGCAGGGATGAACAACCTAGGTCTGGGTCACTCTCACCTAGTAGGGCCCGGTGCTACTCATGCTTAGGTATTGGGCACCTCCAAGGCAACAGTCCATCCAGATTTTCCCCAAATCTGGCAACTGGGAATCTCGCATACCACAATGGCGTCAAGTATTCTGATAATGTGATCACTATTCGACAATGTAAACCATCATTCTCTGTCCGCATCTCTCTTCAGATATAGTCAGTTGAAACAATCGCAACTGTGGATTCGGGTGCCATGGTCACAGTTATGTCCGATAAATTGTTTGGAAAACTGAAACCAACTCCACCCAAAATTAAGAAAGTAGTGCTCCAAACTACAGAGAGGGACAGTAAACTTCAAGGTTACTATGTAGGCCCACTGAAAATCAAAATAGGTGACAGAATTTTCAATGAATTCCTATATGTGGCACCAATCAGCAATGCTGTCTTACTAGGGTGTGATTTCCTGATTAAACACGATTGAAGAGCCTAGTTCAGCGAAGAAGTTCTCTCCTTGGGGGATTGGGTTGTTCTTAAAATAACTAATGAATGTCAGGAATTGAGTGAAACCAAGCTCCGAAATGTACACGAAAAAGAGTGTCGGACAACATTGGACCTAGGGAACCCACAGGGTCTTGGAAGTAATTCTGAGACCAAACAAACTGAAGTATAGGGAATATCCCTGTCGCCTCAGGGGTTTGCCCAGGTGACTGTGTGTAAAGACGCTGTGAGTCCAGCAAGCTCTGTCACATCGCTAAAATGTGAAAAGGGGCCACTGATAACCGACTTTATAATTAAACCAGCAAAAACAGAACCACCAATGGTAGAGTGCCAATCGGTGCATGACAAACAGATGCAACCTGTTGGACGTGTTCTCAACAGAAACCATCGCAGTCGATCATTGCACAACTCCCAAATCATTGTAAAAGCCAATGGAACTGATGCTGCTCTGGGTACAAAGTTAGGGCAAAATATTGGTAAGGAAGACTGGGAGGAAACATTTGCTCAGGTGGCTAAAGAGTTTTCGCAAATCCTGATAGATGATGCAGAATCCCATGGCATAAAACAAATGAATAATTGCCCCACAAAAGAGCAGAGTAATGTTAAAACTGGACCAGGAAGCTTAGGAATACCCTGGGATCCAGGGGCCATACCCTACCAATCACAAGCAGACAGGAATAGTACCAAAAAACAGAGATATACGAATTCCTACATTGAACCAGGGTTGTCTGGGCATCCATGGGACCGCGGTGGGGTCACAGTTGAAGCTGACAAAATAAGATCGGGTTACGAGGTACGTCAACTTGGACCTAGAGTCTTAGGAATACACTGGGACCCTGGGGAAGGTTGGACAGAATATTCACAGGATGTGGGGTGCATTTGCCCTGCCGCAGGGTTGGTTCATTCCCAACTTACAGCAGACAGAAAGAGACTCAAAACTTGGCAGATATGGGCAGACCAGTCAGGGCGTGAATGGGCTAGGAAGAACCTTGGTCCAATCCTGCGGCACCAGACAGAGAAAAGTTAGGCTTCGCAAAAAAGGGAATAAGAGTCGCTCACGGAAGTCCCCTGAGCAGGTTCGGAATGGTAATATCTTCCTTGAGGACCCTGAATTCAAACACTGGGGTGAAGTCTCATCTGCCGGGAAGCCCCCAGCAGAAATGTAAACTCCTATAAATTAGGAAGCTAAAAAAAAATAGTGCCAACAAATGAAGCCCAACCAAAAGAGATAAACTTGGGGAACAGATTCGGTCTATACCAACAGCTGGGGTTTGAGAGATTCCAGTCCCAAATTAACAGTGTCTGTCATCTGCAGAGAATTAATGGAGGACGTGTTAGCCAAAAACAACTAGGAGTGCCCACTGGTTGGATGAGCTCTTTCCTTCCATACCCTAGAAGGGGAACAGCTACAGGCACCATCTTCTGGGTGTTTGGTATGGAATTGGAGGGTATCCGAGAAAAGGGTAAATCTATGATTCCCTCCATATCCACTGATTCTACTCACTGGAAGTTGGATGGTGTGGTCGAAATTGGTTAGGACAATATTCATTGAGAGCTCCTCTCATCCACCGGGGAATTCCCCAGTGGTAGAGCAGATGTCATGATCTCTTTTAGGCACTTATCGGGATTTTTTATTGCTACATGTTTAGGTCACCCCATTTGGTATAGGGGATCAAAAGATCAAATTCTTAAAGTTTGAGCACACTCTTCTTTCCTGACTTCCCGGAAGTACTCCAGGTCAGTTGGGTTCCCGACAGTTTTTTCTTTGGCATGATAATTTTTGGCTTTTTAAATTAAACGGGGAAGAGTGTTGTAGAATTGCTATATAATCCGACTAGACGTCATCAGAGACAGTCTGTAAACCAAGAAAGACTTTCAGGAGAACTCTCCGGAACCTGTTCCAGCTGTGAAGGTGAATACCACCACTCTGAGGCCTCATGTGAATGGGATTAACCAATTGGGATCAGAGAACAAAGAAGAAGACCAGCCTCTGTCTCTTTTCTGCCAGGCCGCAAAAGCAACAGTTTGAAATTTACATGCAGTTTCGAATTAGGAGTTTTTGACAGGAATAAATGGTAAGAACCTAAGTATTTTACTCGCAAGTTTTACCCAAAGTAGAGATTTACCCAACCTGAATCTACTTTAGGAGGGCCCTGGGTCACAGTCTTACAAAGACTACGTTCAGATCGTACGTTCAGATTCTTCCCATTCAATCCTATAGAAAAAGTTCCCATCAAGTTTTTATGGGAACTCAAAACTCAAAATTAGGAATATATATCAAGCTTTCGTCCTTATTACCGGCTGCAATCGATAGTACACATATTTCCTTACATTTGGGCAGAGTTTATTGATCCAAACTATGTTTTATCCTTTAATTACCGTCATTTGAAGACTTGCAAGGTGTCAACGGAAATTTCGAAACTGGCCATGTTTTTGTTTCAATATAAAACGGTAAAAACAATAACTCCATAATGGCGCCGAAACGAATAGACCTTTTCATAAATGAGGAATCGGAAATTGGATCGCATTTGCACAGAGGGGATTGATAAACTGCTCTGTGCAAATGCAACCGAGTTTGATGACCTCCTCTGCGCGAATGAGATCGAGATTCCGATTCCGCATCAATGAAAAGGTCTATTCGTTTCGGCGCCATTACCGGGTTCTTGTTTTTACTGTTTTAAATTTATACAAAAACATGGCCGATTTAGAAATTTCCGTTGACACCTCGCGAGTCTTCAAATGACGGTAATTAAAGGATAAAACATAGTTTGGATCAATAAACTCTGCCCAAATGTAAGGAAATATGTGTACTATCGATTGCAGCCGGTAATAAGGGCGAAAGCTTGATATATATTCCTAATTTCGAGTTTTGAGTTCCCATAAAAACTTGATGGGAACTTTTTCTATAGGATTGAATCAATGAATGGGAAGAATCTGAACGTAGAGGGGTAGCCACTACGTTCGGATCGCTGAACTAGTTCAGATCGTTGAACTAGTAGTTCAGCAATCTGAACATAGTGGCTACCCCTCTACATTCAGATTCTTCCCATTCAATCCTACAGAAAAAGTTACCATCAAGTTTTTATGGGAACTCAAAACTCGAAATTAGGAATATATATCAAGCTTTCGCCCTTATTACCGGCAGCAATCGATAGTACATGTATTTCCTTACATTTGGGCAGAGTTTATTAATCTAAACTGGGTTTTATCCTTTAATTGTCATCATTTGTGTACTCGTGAGGCGGTGACGGAGATTTCAAAATCGGCCATGTTTTTGTTTAAATATAAAACAGTAAAAACAATAACCCGGTAATTGCGCCGAAACGAATAGACCTTTTCATCGATGCGGAATAGGAAATTCTATCTCATTCGCCCAGAGGAGGTCATCAAACCCGGTCGCATTCGCACAGAGCAGATTATCAAACCCATTCTGCGCAATTGCGATCGAATTTCCTATTCCACATCGATGAAAAGGTCTATCCGTTTCGGCGCCATTACCGGGTTATTGTTTTTACTGTTTTATATTTCAACAAAAACATGGCTGATTTTGAAATCTCCGTCGCCGCCTCACGAGTACACAAATGACGACAATTAAAGGATAAAACCTAGCTTGGATTAATAAACTCTGCCCAAATGTAAGGAAATACGTGTACTATCGATTGCAGCCGGTAATAGCGCGTGCAAAAGCAGCCCGAAGGGCTGCTTTGAAGCAAGCCTAATAGACAACGTGTACGTGAAATTGGAAAAACCAAGGAATGCTATGCCATCCAATCTAAACCAGAAGTAAAAACATGGGGAACCCCAGCTCTCGTTTCCAGAAGCGAACAAATCGAATGACGCCCCCCAAAAAGCGAACGGTGTAATGCGAGATTTCTCCTTAGATCATTCCATGCAGACTGTGAATAATTTATTGAACATGCTTTTCAAAATTAAAGTTTTTCCAAACAAACTCAACTGTCGTTTGCTTTGATGATTAAATGACAGAAATTGTTGAAAAGCTAAAAGTTCCCATACATGTATATGCACATTGGATTTCATTGCCTGCTGGCTGGCTGTTGGGATCCCGCTGTTGTTCAATTCTGCGGAGTATTCTGTCATGTGATTTATCTGTTTTGCATTTGCAAGTGCAAAACGCTGTTCACTTCAAACCAACACTGCGTGTTATTGGAACAAAGTTACCAAATGAAAAGCATCAACAACACGTCCGTTTGTTGTAACTTAAAAGTACGCACAGGTCGGATTGTGGCAAAGGTCGTTTTCATTCAGTTATTACGAACCTAAGATGTCGAAGTGACATACTGTCTGACAAACGTCCACGAATTACCATTTCCAAAACAGAAGTTCCATTCCACAATGTATGCATCCCAGCGAAACAAAAACAATAAATTTTCGACAATACGTTTCGAGGCCAATTTTCAAGCGAAGACGCCTTATCCATCACAATGACTGCATGCATTCTCGTTTCTGACAATTGTAATGTTTTTTCTGTGCGCACAATTTATTGTGCTCGATCATTACTAAAGCTGTCCAACTTGTGAAATTTAAAAACGCCTATTCCCCCCCCTCCACCAAAAAAAAAACAATAAAAATAAATGTTGCAGTGAAACTCTTTTTTTCTTTAAATTCGCACCAGATGAAAATAAAAAAAAACCCAGATAACCTGAAATATTTCTCCATTGTCCAAATAGCTCATATTTAATTCATAATATTGCTGAAAATTTTTCGAAAAGATAATGAAAAAATAAAGCTTCCATTTCTTCCAGAAAAATGTATAGGGTGTGGGTTCACTGCAATCCATTGTTTACTGACAAAGCCCACAACCAACCTGAAGCCTATTTCTTAATCACTACCAAAAATATTCAATGGGTTAGTTTTTGTACTTTTGGATCAGTGAATGTTCAGACTTGATCTAAATAAAAGTCATCACTGCCAATGTTGTGTATCATGTACAAAAAAATGTTCAACCTTTCCCCCCCCCCCCCCCCCCCCTATTTTCTTCACATATTGACTTCACTATAAAATATAATATATTGTAGGTCTGATATGTTTTTAGGGGGAAATAAATCTACAAGACAGCATGTACATGCATTAGTTCACAACGCAAAATGTTTTGTTGGACGACCCCTTAAACACTGTTTTAAATTTTGTTAAGTTTATGTCATTATAATTTGAAAAACACTGAGTTGCGTGCGCTTCTTGATTTTACCAAAGTTCATATTAAGGGCAAAAGCTTGATATATATTCCTAATTTCGAGTTTTGAGTTCCCATAAAAACTTGATGGGAACTTTTTTCGGTAAAACTGAAGAATAGGGGACTTTTCCATTTCTGTAAAAACAACGCACTTTTCTCACCCTTTTTCTACATTTTCCTATTACTAGTCATGTTTTCGATAAAATGACCTAAAGATATTCACTTTTAGGCAATTATAACCGCCCAACGCATGTTTTTTACCGGTGCGATTTGTGACATTCGCGTTTATCTTTCCTCCATGTTTGTGTTTTTCGGTGTCTGCTCTGTGTTTTAGTAGTTTTTGGTACACTTGTTTGTTCTGTTCTCGACATGGTCTAGGGTCAGAGTAGTGAGGGTTAGGGTTAGCTTACCGGTAAGCCAACCCTAACCCTCACTACACTGACCCTAGACCTACAATTGCCAGCCAAAGGGTAAAGCTGAAGAATAGGGGACTTTTCCATTTACGTAAAAACAACGCCACTTTTCTCACCTTTTTCTACATTTTCCTATTACTAGTCATGTTTTCGATAAAATGACCTAAAGATATTCACTTTTACTGGAAATTATAACCGCCCAACGCACGTTTTTTACCGGTGCGATTTGTGACATTCACGTTTATCTTTCCTCCATATTTTTTGTGTTTTTCGGCGTCTGCTCTGTGTATTGGTTGTTTTTGGTACACTTGTTTGTTCTGTTCGCGACATGGTCTAGGGTCAAAGTAGTGAGAGTTAGGGTTAGCTTACCGGTAAGCTAACCCTAACCCTCACTACACTGACCCTAGACCTACAATCACCAGCCAAAGAGAAAGCGAAAGTTATGTAAACGCGCACTTCAAAATGGCGAGAATGCAGAAGAATCTTCGGCACCGCATAAGTGAATATCTTTTGGTCATTTTATCGAAAACATGACTAATAATAGGAAAATGTAGAAAAAAGGGGAGAAATATGTGTTGTTTTTACTAAAATGAAAAGTCCCCTATTCTTCAGCTTTACCACTTTTTCTATAGGTTAATGAGGATTGAATGGGAAGAATCTGAAGCGAAGGTAGAGGGGGTAGCCACTACGTTCAGATCGCTAACTAGTTGAACTAGTTGCATGGCTGTACGGGCTTTCGGTAAATTTGCGTTACCGGACAGAATCAATTACCAGACAAACGACTGTACGAGTTGTCCAATTTTGGGTACGAGTCGTCCAATTCAGAACAAGTCGAGCCACGGCCAGTGTAGCTGTAGTGTAGGGAACTATTATTCTAAATCATATAAATGTCAGTCCTCTACTCGTGTGTTCGCCACCCTTACCGTAATAAAGATAAAAAATTACTTTTTTGTATAAATACTTTGAGTGGTTTTGATTTTATGGGTATTCACGAACCCCAAAATATCTCAGTCACGGCAACAAAACAATCACACCTGCGAGTCTTCAAAGAGGAAAAAGAATTAAAAACACGCCGGAAGTTAGGAAATTGTGTGTGCATTCGATGTACATTTGAAGGACCTGCGAAGTGGAGATTCCATCGAAAGACAAATTCGCCGAAACGGACACACGACAAAAAATATTCTTTCGGTATCTGGGCTATTTATTATTGGGGCGATCTTTCGTCCCCAAATCTTTCATTAAGCATTTTCGATACATCATCATACGGTATCAGGACAACGGTATCAGGACAACTCGTACCCACGGCAACTCGTACCAGTCAAGTCGTACCCAAAATTGGACGACTCGTACCCATTTTCGGCTGGACAACTCGTACCCACAGTTGGACAACTCGTACCCAAGGTTGGACAACTCGTACCCACAGTTGGTCAACATGTACCTGGTCTTTAATTGTATGGGCGAAGGCGAATATTGGCTGAAGGACTTAGGAAGATGAGTGTCTGCTTCCAATGGGTGTGAGTAAAGGCCAAAACTTTCCATTTGTCGCATTTATCTCAGCAGAACAGTCTGAACTGACTTCGCCGAAAGTCAATTTCGCCGGTATGAACATTTCATCAAGAGAGCAATTCGAAGGAAACGTGAAATATTTAAATTATATATTTTTGTATTTATTGATGTTTAAGGTCACATATGCACAATGGCTAATCATGACCGCGACAGTTTTACGGGTGGAGGAAGCCGGAGTACCCGGAGAGAACCACCGAGCAACGACGAGCAGCTGCCAGCTCCCCAACATCGTAACTCCGCACTGCAGCACAGGCAGGGTTAGATTGGTTGAAGACATGCGTACCATCGACGTGCATTACGCCTTAGTACACGGCGTCATCGTGCCCCCACATGGGCAATGGGGGTGAAGTGTCTTGCCCAAGGACACAACGCGGTTGCCGCAGGTGGGATTCGAACCGAGGACCTCTCGGCTTGCAGCCTGCACCTCTACCTACTGAGCCACCGCGCCCCCATATATTAATACAGTGGTGTAGATACGGGAGACGACCCCCACCCCTCCCCGCCCCTCCCCCCAAAAAGAAAAAATCGGATAATCTTTCGCTCTTAGTTAAACTTCTGAGGGCTTTTTTACGTAATATTTTGTTGATCTGGTACCGTGTTGAGGGGGTTAAAGCAAAATCAGATGCGATCGGAGCTCATTCCCCCACCCTACCCCACCCCATCATTGGTTGAAGGATTAATCAGAAGTCCCTTTCCTGGTCAAATTACATCTATACAGACCTGTGCCAATTTTTGTTTCGATCGGTCGAGGCACGAGAGTCAGGTGCCTGTAGAGAGAGAGAGAGAGAGAGAAGAGAGAGAGAGAGAGAGAGATTCACTTTTAGTCACTTTTATAGTCTAATTGCAAACCTTACAAAAATGCTAATTATCATTCAATTTTCATGATTGTCATGGAAGATAATTGTTCGAAAAAACACACCTCCCAACTGGAAGATTAACTTAATTGGCGATAATAATATGCACAGATAATTGGAAGAAAATTAAACACCAATCGATCATAAGGTAATAGATGATAGAAAATAATTCTTCACGATCTCACACCTGTCACTGTCGGGGAAGTCTAAATTAAATGACTGTCGAGTTTTGTGATTGTCATATAATAGTAGTCTATTGTTCTATGCCTTCTTTGATCCCAATACAATTATATCATTGGTTCAAGTCAAAGATAGTGTTAAAACCGGGATGGTCAATTAAATGTGGTGACTGTATACGTGTGTACTTTAAAATTCGTTGAAATTATTTCATTAAATTATGACCAACATAAATTCTAGTGAGTGATCCTTTTAAGCATTTCAGCATTCGCAAACCTAGCGAAAAAACTGAGTTAATTATGCAAAAACGGGCGGTGCTTTTCAATAAATACCTGCGAAATAATTTCAGGTTGTGTCGTAGTGCAGTAGTGTAAGCCATAGTAGACCGTGTGTTAGAATTATTTCGCAATTATTTACTGAGATGCTATTAGGCCCTATTTACAAATGATTTAGGCCTGCCCCCTTCTCCAGTCCAAAAATAACCTCAAATAATGTATTTTAATTTTTGGGGCTTGGTACGTCTTTCAAAGGACGTACCAAATGAAAATTAAAATACGGGCTTTCATGCCATTTTCGTCTACCCCCCCCCCCCCCCACCCCCACCCCTCCAAGTTTCTGACCCCTGTGCTAACGGTTAAGAAGGGGGCTGCATAGTGAATGGAGCTCTGCACTTGACCAACGGTTGTAATTTGTGACTGCGTGATTCTTGAAGTAATAACTTAATTAAATCAACTTGGCGTAATAAAGTTATCACTTCAAGAATTGTGCACTTAAAAGCTATAATTCTAGATCTCTGGATACTCACTGACGAACTTGAGAATTCAAAACATGCTGCTAAAATCGACGGTCCCAAAAAAGAAATAACCTGATTTTTGGGTACCAAAACCCGCCGGAAGTTTCCATTTATAACTGATTTAATTTTTTTTTTGGGGGGGGGGGGGGGGGGGGGGCACCCCTATCATTGATCGTTACTCGCGTCCAACCCAATCAACGTTCGTGCTTGCCTTTGGCATCTGCATCAGTATCCCGACACTTCTGAAAGGAGATCCGTGCCATAATTAACCCTGGGGTCCAAATTTCCATTTCACCGGCACTGGTATTAATAAGCGTTTTCTATATTCATAAGGCACACGCGAAATTAGGGGAGGCACGCATAAATATCGGCCTGCCAGAAGCGGGGATATTTATAATAAATGTTTTGTAAAACAATAAATTTGTTTTAAAATAACATCGCAAGTTTTTTTCAATGGTCAGTCAAGAAACAACAAAGGGGACGTTTTGACCAACTATTGGGGACGTTTTGACCCTGTTGGGGACGTTTTGACTAATATTTGGGGACGTTTTGACCAACTATTTGGGGACGTTTTGACCAAAACATTTGGGGACGTTTTGGTTTGGGGACGTTTTGACTAGGATTCTGTTCTGTGTATCACAGCCGTCATTTAGACGTAAAATTTGTGTATATTTCATTCATATTCACGGAATATCTGACGAAGGAATTCCAAAGTAAACTGATTTCCATTACTATTATAGCACCTTAAACGGATCAAACAAAAGCAAAAACCCCGCTTCTACAGTTTTTAGGCCATTAACTGCCTTCGCCCATACAATTAAACACCAAGTACAAGTTGACCAGCCATGGGTACGAGTTGTCCAACTATGGGTACGAGTTGTCCAATTGTGGGTACGAGTTGTCCAGCCGAAAATGGGTACGAGTCGTCCAATTTTGGGTACGACTTGACTGGTACGAGTTGCCGTGGGTACGAGTTGTCTAGAAACCAGGACAACTCTACGGCAAGCCGGAAGGGAAATCAACTTACGAGTTATGACTTATGACTTACGAGTTACAAGCCGGAAGGGAAATCAACTTACGACTTACGAGTTATGACTTATGACTTACGAGTTATGACTTACGAGTTATGACTTACGACTTACGACTTACGAACGACTTACGACTTATGACTTATGACTTGCGAGTTATGCCACTACAATCGATTAGATCAATCAAAATGCTCTTGTTTATTATGTAAAAAAAGATATTTCTGCTACATACGGAAACACGACAAATTTAAAGTCGCATCTGAAAGTAAAACAGCAGCACGTGTCACTGTTTACTTTTAGAAGGGGTAATTGCCACATTCACTGATCAATGCGGGTTGAACTGGTTTCCCACTTCGATAATTTTGATTACGAATTCATATATAGTATATACCAGTATGTAATATTTTCCAGGCATTTTTTGAAATATGCGATCAAAGCAACTTTCCGTTTGAATTTTGATGTATGAACGCTTGGGGCAAGAATTTTATGTTTGTTGATTGTTTCGCGCGCCGAAGGAAGGCGCCCGGGGTTATAAGCGGGGTTGGGCCCCACTTCTCAAAGTTCTCTTACCCCTTCTTTAACTGTGTACACAATAGAGGCGACGCACAGCCACCAGCGCAGAAAAGGAGGCACGCCGCCAAGAAGACAACCAGGAGGCCAAGTCACCAGCCAGGAGAGGATGACCGCCCACTACCCGCCGCGATGGGGGTTAGGAGCACCCCATTGCAGCGGGCAGTGGCTTGTCATCGGTAGGTCCGGAGCACCAGAACGCGAACCGGCGACCCCCGCCACCATTCCCGAGAGACGCGCCGCCGCAGTGACAGCAACGTCAGCACACCCAGATGGAAAAAACGTACGTAGCAAGAGAAGAAACACCGCAACCGAACCGGGACCTCATCCCCGTGGACCCGCTTCCTAGGTGGTCGCGGAGTCCGAGGGGGGAGGGGTCGGGCAGACTCATAGCATAAATTTAGGGGGCAACGCCCGCTTATGGCCAAGAGGAGAGAGAGCGCCAAAGTTAAGCCATGAATGTTGTGAATGTAATGGATGCCCCGTCCTGTCTACCATGCCGTACACCGTCGGGGGCTATTCATCCATTTGGCAGAAAAAAAAGAAGAAAAGAAGAGGATGAACTACGCGGGTTCACCTGTCCGCCCTGCTTTCTTGAGACAGTTGTTAAATAAAATAAAGAAACGTTTAAGGATCGGGTTGAATTTGGAAAGAAAGTGCGTAGTCACTCCCCTGTGAGGTTGAATGTCAGACTATAGGGCCCCAGTTGCCTCGCCGACGGGGGTGTGTAGCGAGGTCGGGTGGCCAAGACTTGTTAAGCAAGTATGGTACAGCCCATAGCAGACACTCAATTTTCCCAAACTAAATAAACAAAACAAGAGGGGCATTGAACGCAGCAAGAACGTACAAGAACTGACGCCATGATAAGAGGGCGGGGGGTGCACCAAAAATGGTCTATTTGGGAAGCAGGATCACAAGAATTTTACGATGACAATAAAGATATAAGCGGCAACAAATTCCCAATTAATCACAGTGCAGATATAATTTATTTGGGCCGAAAAAGGCATGTGACTGCGAATCGCCAATCCGGCAATGCTGATATAATTTATGTAGCGGGAAATTGTCACTGTCACCACCCATTCACCTTATGAATAATAATACAAGACCGTATTGTACGAAATTAACGTTCATCACGAGTGATCCATTCACAGTTGAAATCAATGAACTCAACTGTTAGAACCACAAAACGCTTTTTTTTCATCATCAACAGTCATCAAACTTATTTTTTTGTAAATTCCAAAACAGAAAACATTTTCAAAACTGGTGTAGCCTGCGCGCACCATACGACCTGAACTCGTTGACATCATTGTTTCATGCAGTGAACTGCATGCAAAAGGTCTAAATGTTTTGCGTCAAAGGATAATAACACTTTGGCCATCCGCTGATTTGTCGCGGTTAAAGCCTATTCGAGTCACATGTCCAAATTCGCCCCCATCACCGACTTCATGAATGCGTGGCGGATTCATGAAGTCGGGGGAGGAGGCAGAATCCTGAAAGGGGCTCTGAGGCGGAAGCAGAATTGGGCTTCTTTCCTGGAAAATGAACAATCACCGACACCGAAACCGAGATTTTTTTTCACTGATTATTATCACCGTCACCTAACGGCTAACCCATAAATTTCATCACCGCCCATCACTAATTTAATTTAATTTACTGTTACATTGTTTCTTACTGACTGTCGTGATCTTCAGTCTGTATGGAGAAACGATTGCTTTACTTCAAATATGCTTCTATGGTTAAACAGTGGCCAAAGAGTTTTTCGGCAAACTGCTGTGTGTTGCAATAGTTTGCTTATTTCAACACTATATTGCGGTAGTATAGTATGGAAGGGTTGTACCCGTTTTGACATGTATGATTCCAATGTGGAAAAAACACAATTGGCTAGAACACTTTAAAGCCTAACCCCATATCTGAACAACATATAGTAATATAGGTGTATTCCATTGTTCAGAAGGTCAAGTATACCCCGGTAGTGTAGAATTGCCTATCATTTGGAACATTACAACAGTAATGGTCAAAAAGACCTTTGATTGGGCCTGTTTCCCTTCTAATGCAAATACTCAAAGCCCTATAGCTCAGCAATAAATAGTCCCAAGGGCCCGTTCCTTTATCCTTGAGTATACTCCGGTAGCGTAGAATAGGTTATCATTTAGAGCATTACACCATTCAGGGGCGGATCCAAGATTTTGAATTAGGGGTGGGGGGGGGGGGAGGACTAACATACAGGGCCGACCATGGTTCGGCCTGTGTGAGAAAATTTTGAAAATAATTGGGAAAAGAAGCGATTTCCTTGATTCTAAGCACGTCATTAGGACATTTAAAATGTCCTAATCACGTGCTTGGAGTCAAGGAAATTTTATATAACAGCTCATATTCTGAATCATTTAGATAACCTGAAGCAAAATGAGCCTGAAGAAGGACTCACTCACAAAACTAATATGGGAAAAATGTTCCAGTGTTTATTGAATGAACCGCAACGTCGAACCCACCAGCGGGAATAGTTTCAGTCGTATAAATACACCTTGTCCCTATTATCTTCAAATAAACCTATCTTCTAGTAATTCAGACGCCAGAAAACACCTTTGGACAAATCGCTCACCCACCCCTTTCTCGAATTCATGGTCTCAATATAATTTTCACGACGAGATGGCTATCGACAATAATATATTGGGGCTTTGAATACGAGAGGGGATGCACAGAATAGACTTGATCTGATGGTCAAGATGTATAATCAGTTGAGCCATTGGTTTGTTTAATGTCATTAAGAAATGGTAGCCCTGGAAAAAATAGGGGGCGTACGCCCCCCCCCCCCCCCCCCCCCCCCCCCGGATCCGCCCTTGCCATTTTTGGCCAAATAGATCATTGACTGGGCCTGGTTCCTTCCTAATTTAACTACTTTAAGCCGTATATTCATGTATTCTATCCCCAATCCTACTATATGTGGACGTGGATACTATGTGTGGATGTGGATACTACTTGTGGAAGTGGACTACTGTCAATAGAAGTCAGAAAATGGTCGTATCCCTAACACTAGCCTACCCATGCCCTAGCCATATCGTAACCCTCGCCTAAATCTATGCCTAACCTGGCCTTATCTCCAGTATAGCCCTACTCCTAACTCTAAGCCTATCTCTGACCCACTACTCCACCCCTAACATAGCCATATCTTTAACGCTAGCCCTATACACACTCTAGCCTATTCCTAAGCCTAGACTATCCCTACCCTAGCTTATCCTTAGCCTCATTTCACAAAGCTGAGGTTCCATGATCATCACGTATCTGGAATGAGGTTCCAGAATGAGGTTCCACAGTGAATTAGGGTATGAGGCCTATGAGGAAATGCCTCAAAGTGTGACTTCTTGAACTACTCTTATTCTCACTCACTAATCCAGATACGTGATGACCATGGAACCTAAATTTTGTGAAATGAGGCTAATAGCCTATGTGACGCATGTGATGTACGCACATTACATACGTCACATAGAAACACATTTATGTGCGGGTGCACGTGTGCGCACACGTGCCCTCATTAGGCTAGCCACCCCACTAACGCACCCCATTCCAGATACGTCGGTGCCCAAGACACCCCAATTTTCTGAAGTGAGGCTAATTGACGTATGTGATGTGCACACATCACACGTGACACAGCTCACAGAAACAGATTTATGTGCAGGTGCACATGTGCACACATCACATAGCTCACATAGAAGCACATTTATGTGCGTTACTTGAAAATTCAGATCAAGCTTCATTCTCATTGGTTGATCAGTTTAAAATTGAACATTCTGATTGGTCAGTTAGAATGACAAACAGAGTAGAAGTACAGAGAAATATATTTTGAGGCTATGATGTGTTGAGGCTATGATGTGGTTAGGGCTACGTTAGGGATAAGACTATGCTAGGAGTAGGACTGCAGTAAAGTTAGCATTAGGATTTAGGCTATGGTTAGCATTAAGGATAAGCTAGGCTAGGGATTGTCTAGGCTTAGGAATAGGCTAGAGTGGGTATAGGGCTAGTGTTAAAGATATGGCTAGCTATGTTAGGGGTGGGGTAGTGGTCAGAGGTAGGCTTAGAGTTAGGAGTAGGGCTATACTGGAGATGAGGCCAAGTTAGGCATAGAATTAGGCGAGGATTACGATATGGCTACGGCATGGGTAGGCTAGTGTTAGGGATACAACTATTTTCTGACTTCTACTAACAGTAGTCATTACTAGTCAACTTCCACCAGTAGTATCCACATCCACCGATAGATGGTTGTGGATACTACCCACATTTTCTGAAATGAGTCGAAGAGTCGTACGAGGAGTCAATCTTAGAGCAATTGCTCCTATGCTCACTTTGCTCATTTTCAAGAAACGTTAGAGCAGTGACTCTGCAAATTTTAGAAAAAGGAGATAACTCTGCATGAGGAAGGGGGACAATTCTGTATATTACTATATCTTAAGGTTAGCATTAGGAATGGGGCTATGATGAGGTTAGCATTAGAGACTAGAAATTAGAAATAGACTAGGATTAGGGATAGGGCTATGTTAGCATTAGTAGTGAGCCTAGGGTTGAGAATTTACCTGAATGAGGCATTTCCTCATAGGCCCCATAGCCTCTTTCGCAATGGCACCCAAATTAGGCACCCCATTTCAGATACGTCGGTGGGCATGGCACCCCCATTTTGTGAAAGGAGTCGAAGAGTCGTTCGAGGAGTCACTCTTTGAGGCATTTCCTCATAGCCTCATTCGATATGGAACCTCATTCTGGTACCTCATTACAGATACGTGCTGGCCATGGAACCTCAATTCGTTTGAGGACTCACTCATTGAGCAATTGCTCATTTTGCTCATTCCTGCTCAGTTTTGCTCATTTTTCGCTCAGTCTTCCTCTTGATTTATGCTTTTTTGAGAAGCTACTCGGCAAATTTAAGAAAGGGGAGATAACTCTGTAAGATTGAACAATTAAATAGACCTATAGCACTACGTGATACATGAATATAGGGGTTTAGTATAGTTAGGCATGGAAACTTCGAGCTAGTTAGAGGTTCATTTGGCTAATATTGTTGTTCTGTTCCAAATGATATGCGATTCTACACTACCTGCGTATATTCTGGAACAATGGAACGTGCCCGTAGTACTATTTGGTGCTTAGATATGGGGTTAGGTTTTCGAGGATTCTGCAAGAATTCCAGTCGGATGAAATTTTTCAGTTATTTTGTCGGGTCTATTTCGGTGATTCACGGGCATTGTTGGGTCGATTTGGGTAATTCTACGCGTCCCGTCATAGAGTCCTACTCATGTACTAGGTAACCACGTGCCACCATAAAGACCAAGACGACGGAAACGCGTATTACCCTAACAACACGTCCTGTGCATGAGATAATTAAGTCGTGCGCACGAGATACCTAAGTCGTGCGCACGAGATACCTAAGTCGTGCGCACGAGATAATATGTTTAGGTTACTGCAAGCATTTCGCATGTAGTGGAATAGCAGGGTTGGGAAGGGGGACAAAACCGTAAAGATATCCACCTTTCGACTGTGTTTTAGAGGTTGTAAATGCCCTCACCCGAAACCCTTATTTTTCTCCGACCGTGACATATCAATTTTATTATGAACTAAGTAGAAGTGTGAGTTATGGTAGAGGAGGAGAAGGGGATTGGGATATGGGGGGGGGGGGGGGGTGCTCGTGAGAAGTAGCCGAGGATTCCCAGTATGATTTGTCTGTTCTGCTACATCTGAAGACGAAATACTAGCGTCTTTCTGGCTGCATATTTTTCATCATACTGGGCCGAACCAGATTTGCCCCAGGGGTGTGGTTCCCCAGTGATTGCCCAGCACGTTGTTTCGCCCTTCCCCCTTCCTTGTAAGATACTTTGGTTGGTTACCCAAAAATACACAGCATATTCCAAGATAGGGTACACGTCTAAGGCGGTGTCCCCCTCTCCCCCTCCAACCCCCAACAAACACAGTCGGAATGCTTTTACGTCCCAGCATCAACCAATGTTTTTTTTGTACAGAACTTCTATATGAAAATTCGGATTTAAATAAATTTTTGTATGAATGTTTAGTAACATGCAATACACATGTACATCACATATAATAGGGTTCTCATGCATAAATTATGCAAATTGGAGAAATTTGGATTTATTCAGTGCTACTAACTACATATACACAGTGAGTGCACCAATCAATACTTCTCGGGCTGGAGGCCGTATTTATGAACCGATCTTCATGAAATATAACTTCCACTTGCAGCTCAGCTGTATTCCACTGGATGCACTTATTTTCCTTGAAACTGCTGCCCAGAGGGAGACATGAATTCAGTGAGTTTGCTTGTTTTGGGTTATGACCCATCCCATGCAGCTGTATGTCTGTTCATTTATGCATGTTCGTCTGTCTTGATTACGATTACCCCATATGCTTATTCCTATATCATAACATAAAAGTCGGCGGGGGATGTGGATGTCGTTAGACTCTCTTGTTCGTAATTGGTATACATCAGCTCTGGGGTGGGGGGGGGGGGGGCAGATGCAAGTTTGTTCAAATCGAGTCCCTGGGTTAATATTCAGGCTCCCTATGGGATCCCGAATTTTAACTTAGTGCAATATGAGAACTATTCTAATCTTTAAAAAGTCCCTGGGTTAATATTTTGGCTCCCTATCGGAGCCCCAATTTTAACTTAGTGCACCACCACCACCCATCCCCCAGGATTTACAGCCATGCGCCCTACTACTATACGATACATATATATATTGTGAATCGAGCCTCTGCTGTGAGGCATATTTAGAAGCGGTCGTCTATCGGGCCGGGTGTCCTATGAGCAAGCGCGGCGGTCCCCACCGAAGCAGGAGACCTAGAAAGTTAACCATGTTGTCTTGTCTGGGCTGGTCATTCTTGGATCAAGAGAGTTTTCTACCTAAGCGGGACACTTTGAAACCTGTGAGAGCTTTTAACCCCTTTTCACCACAAGACGATAACTGGGCGATGGAGTTGGCGGACTTGCAGTGTGTATGTGTGTGTGTGTAGTGGAGGGGGGGGGGGGGGCGCGCTTCTATCCTATTCAAAACAAACTACATTAGTAGGTTAGTAGGCGGCAATGGGGTCAGCCCCGTGGAGCACAACAAATAATCTGGTGTCCCCGTAACTGTTTGGGGGGGGGGGGGGGGGTGACACGTAATCACTGGGAACAGGTTTCAAATTGTCGCGCCCGCTCAATAGATGGAGTAGGTTCCTTAACTGGGAACTTGGCAAATTCTTAACTTGCCAGATCTCCAAGCTGGAATTAATCCAGCTTGAGTTGACTGAAGAAGTCTCACGGGAATCGAGCGACTTAGTATCTCGTGCGCACGACATAGCTATCTCGTGCGCACGACTTAGGTATCTCGTGCGCACGACTTAGCTATCTCGTGCGCACGACTTGACTATCTCGTGCGCACGACTTAGTATCTCGTGCGCACGACTTAGCTATCCCGTGCGCACGACTTAGTTATCTCGTGCGCACGACTTAGTATATCGTGCGCACGACATAGCTATCTCGTGCACACGACTTAGGTATCTCGTGCGCACGACTTAGGTATCTCGTGCGCACGACTTGGCTATCTCGTGCGCACGACTTAGTATCTCGTGCGCACGACATAGCTATCTCGTGCGCACGACTTAGTTATCTCGTGCGCACGACTTAGTATCTCGTGCGTACGACATAGCTATCTCGTGCGCACGACTTAGTAAGTTTGAGGGAGTGGGGTATAGTCTTTACAGATGAGAGGAGACGACTAATTTCCTTCATGTATTGCCTCGCCTGTGGTCCTTGAAGTCGAGAACGTCTCTTCTTTGTGACTCCCTGCTCCCAAATTTGTTCACACACGGGCGAAACATGGCCTTCCCGGGGGTTCCGTGCCCCAATGGTTGCCGTGCGTACCATCTCGCCCAATCTACTTAAGTACATTGGTTGCCACTAATGCATAAGCATCATACATCCATGGTAGGGTGTCAATCTATGACTGTACTCATCCTAAGTTTGAGAGCTTTCTACTTCCTGGCTCAGCAGAAAACACTGAGGACCTCCCATGGCGGGATGGCCTGTCGTAACTTCTATGATATTTCTTCATAGAAGGGCAACCCACCAGAATCGTATCTCGTACTATCTACCCCGAAATATTGGAGGGGGGGGGGGGTTGGTACCACTAAATTTCCCGACGACTATATAGTTATTTGTCCTTGGTCTATTTGAGCCCTATTCATTGGGGCGAGCAAGGGCGGATCCGGGGGGGGGGGGGAACCGGCGTACGCACTCCCCTATTTTTTCCAGAGTTAACAATTTCTGGCGGATTAAGAAACGATCCCCTTGTGAATTACTACATGGTCGGCCCTGTGCATTATTACGCCACTCCCTCTCCGCTAATTTCAAATCCTGGATCCGCCCCTGGCGAGAAGAGGGGTGTACTTTCTGGAATGTGGGACTGGTAGACTTTCCTCCGGGAAGTTTTGAAAGAATAGTCTGAGAGTGATTCTGGAGTAATCTGATTGCTGTTACACCACCACCACCCATCCCCCAGAATTTACAGCCATGCGCCCTACAACTGTTATATGATACATATATATATATTGTGAATCCAGCCTCTGCTGTGAGGCATATTTAGAAGTAGTCGTCTAGTTGGCAGGGTTTCCAATGAGCAAGCGCGGTCCCCGCCGAAGCAGGAGACCAAGAAATTTGACCATGCTGTCTTGTCTGGACTGGTGATTCATGTACGAAGAGAGTTTTTGACCGAAGCGGGACACTTTGAAACCAGTGAGAGCTCTTAACTCCGTTCCACCACAAGACGATAACTGGGTGATGGAGTTGTGGGACTTTGAGTGTGTGTGTGGTGGTGGGGGTGGGGCGCTTCTATCCTATTCAAAAACAAACTCCATTACAAGGCGCCAATAGGTCAGGCCCGTGGAGCAAAACAATCTAGTATCCCCGTAACTGTTTTGGTGGGGGTGGGGCCGTAATCACTGGAAACGGGTTTCAAATTGTCGCGCCCGCTCAATAAATGGAGTAGGTTCCTTAACTGGGAACTTGGCAAATTCCTAACTTGCCAGATCTCCATGCTGGAATTAAAGCAGCTTGAGTTGACTGAAGAAGTCTCACAGGAATATAGAAATACCAGAGACACCCCTCCCTCTTCGTCCATTGGGAGGGCCATTCCATGATTTTCGGGAGAAAGGTGGACGAAAAAGCATTCAGAATGTGTTTGTTGGTGGGGGGGGGGGGGGGTGGAAGGGGAGAGGGGGACACCGCCTTAGAGTGTACCCTGTCTTGGAATATGCTGTATATTTTTTGGTAACCAACCAAAGTACCTTACAAGGAAGGGCGGAACAATGAGCTGGGCAATCACTGGGGAACCACAGCCCTGGGGCAACTCTAGTTCGGCCCAGTATGATGAAATTTTAAATACGCAGCCAGAAAGACGCTAGTATTTCGTCTTTAGATGTAGCAGAACAGACAGATCATACTGGGAATCCTCGGCTACTTCTCACGAGCACTCCACCCCTCCCACCGCCCGCCCATTCTCCTCCTCCACCCTAACACACACAAGTTTCCTCTTAGTCCATAATAAAATTGATATGTCAGGGTCGGAGAAAATACGGGTTTAAATTCGGGTGAGGGCATTTACAACCTCTAAAACAGTCCAAAGGTGGATATATTGACGGTTTTGTCCCCTTCCCAACCCTGCTATTCCAAAACATGCGAGATGCTTGCAGTAACCTAAACATATTATCTCGTGCGCACGACTTAGGTATCTCGTGCGCACGACTTAGGTATCTCGTGCGCACGACTTAATTATCTCGTGCGCACGACTTAATTATCTCGTGCGCACGACTTAATTATCTCGTGCGCACGACTTAATTTTTTTTTTCACACATGTAATTTTTTTTTTCACACATGTAATTTTTTTTCTTCACATGTCCCTAATGGGCTTCCGTAAATAGTAGTATTTTATTTAGTGTAATTTTTAATCCTGATTTTTTGCAAAATCACTCGAGGAATTACCAATTCCCTGTTTCGTATGACTGGCACAACGCATGAAAGGCATCTGAGACTGGGGAGTCTACTAACTACCCTATGTATGATAATAGGACACGCTTACCAGTCTTCAGCTATCGAATCATTCGATAGGAAAGCTTGCGGGGTTGGGGGCATAGGCGTACGGGGTAAAACCGATTTGGTGTGGGGGGAGTACACCGACGATTTTCCCGACAAGACTGGTCAGGACCTGCGGAGCTGCGGCCGCCCACGAGGGCCGAAGGCGCGAAGCCCCCGGGCGGGGGGGGGGGGGGGATGGTCTGGGGGCCCTCCTCAGTAAATGACTGATTGTGGCGAAGCCCTTCGCGTTGTGTTCGATTTTTAGTGTTGGCTGGTCCAGATCATCTAAAACTCCACCACATTTCCACTCTTCACTTCAGCTGGATTCAACTGGAGATTTCTGTCCAAGTTCTTTGGAGTTTGATGCTGCTGTCGTATGTCGTAAGTCGTAAGTCATAACTCGTAAGTCATAAGTCATAAGTCGTAAGTCATAACTCGTAAGTCGTAAGTTGAAATTCCAACTCGTAAGTCATAAGTCATAAGTCGTAAGTCATAACTCCTAAGTCGTAAGTTGAAATTCCCTTCCGGCTTGCCGTACAACTCGTACCCTGGACGATCCGTACCTTTTCTTAGACAACTCGTACCGGCTCCGGGACGTTTCGTCGGAAAACCAGATCGTCCAGGGATGATTCGTCCAAAAAACATTTTCTGACCGGGAGGCGGGACGATTCGTCCTAAATATTAATTTTGGGTTAAATGATCATACATGTATGATTATTTTAAAAATGAATTATCTCGAAAATCGACAATTTTGGAGGGTCAGTCAAGTAGAAAAAAATCACGAACTGTGAAGAAATAATTCAGACCCAACATAATCTTGACAATTAAGAAGCACCAAATTATGCGTCGGTACTGAATGTCCCAATATTTCGGGCCGTAAATAAAGTGTAAATCACAGTGATTAGAGACACAATGTTATTTCTCTCTATTCAAATGAAATAAATCATTGCAATCCGGAGTAAATTCGTGTTTTCCTGAATTGTATTTTCTGCATCGAGGTTAATTGAATTTTAACATGAACTACAGGGTGCAATTCCCCCCCCCCCCCCATCACCCCCCCCCAAATTGGTCATTCCCCCAAATAGTCATCCCCCAAAAGTAGTCATCTTCAAGGAGTGGTTAGGGAATGTAACAGTCTGTATACAGCTATATGGTATCTGTGTGTTATGTGCTATCTATGTAGTTCTACGAATGTGGTAATTTTTCTCACCCCACCTCTTCTGAGTATTATTTTTTTTGTGAGTGTGCTACATTTTATGAGGTTTATTTTATATGTTGAGCATGTTTTGAAGAGAATAAAAGACTTGAAATCATATTTTTTTCACTTTTGAATGATAACCAACTTTGGGGGGGGGGGGGTGACTACTTTGGGCGGGGGGATGACTACTTCGGGGGGATGACTATTTAGGGGGGATATGACTATTTTGGGGGAAATGACTAATTTTTTTTTTTTTGGGGGGGGGTGTTTGGGGGAAATGACCAATTGGGGTGTGTGTGTGGGGGGGGGGGGGTGACGGGGGTTCGTTAGGGGGGAGTGTCTGACATTCGAACTACATGACCATTCACCCAAATCTACTTCTCCTCGTACAACTCTACGATAAAGATCACATGTGATTTTCTGGGTTTTTTTTATTCTCTGTGTTGCCAATTCAGACAAAACATCACACTGTAATGCCTCTTGCCTGGGGCAGACATTCTCACTGTACAAAACACAAGGCGGTTAATTAGGACATACATAGGTGGTCCCTAAAAGATGTTGTCATAATCGGAAACAAGCCGAGTCGAATCAAGTTTCTGGGTGTTAATCTCTTGAACTCTAACCTTACATTATGTAACCTTATGTCGATTCTGAATGCAGGCCAGTGGCCTCGAAGTTCAATTCAATCAGTGACACTTTTATCGTAGATCCCAGTCATGGTCGACGACGCTCTGAAGTGTAAGAATAGTAACTGCTCAGAAAAAACTCATTCCCAAGAAATCGACAAGCTGTACAACGACATTGTAAGTGCTCTCACTGACGCAACTTCGAAATCAATCATAACGAAAAGTAAGTTACTTGACCTGGCGGCATCACAATAAACCTCGCTCAGGACCATTTTACGACCTAATGCGCAAATCGCGCTCCGATTTCAAATATGCATTACAACTCTGTAAGCAATATAAAGAATCATTTGTGTCTGACCTTCTTGCCCAACACTTACATGAGAAGAGATTTTCCCAGTTCTGGAAATCTGTCGTGCTGTCGTAGCTGAAAAGGCCAGCGGTACTTCTGGTGAAAATAATATTGCGGAAATGTGAGCGGACGATTTTCATGTGATACTCAACAGCTTACCCAGCAGTAATAAATACGAGAATTTTTCAGCAGAGCATTTTAATAATGTCACTGTTGATGACTCACTCTTTGTTACTGCAAAGGAGTTAGTAAAATATGTTAAGAACTTTCGCAGTGGGAAGTCCAGCGGACCTGATCTGCTGACCTCTGAACACTTGAGATTTAGTAACTTTAGGTTGTTTGTCATACTGGAAGTGCAGTTCAATGTCATTATCATCCACGGCCACATTCCATCACCCATGGTTGATGTTACACTTATCCCACTGGTTTAAAACAAATCTGGAGATTTTTTCGATAAAGATAACTACAGGCCGATTGCTCCTGCGGCAATTATGTCTAAACTGCTTGAAAAGGTTTTACTCACTAGATGCAGAGACAAATTCTCAACAACAGACTGTCGGTTGGGGTTTAAAGGTCATCACTCCACTGATGGATGTATTTTCGCTCTTAAGGGGATAGCCAGCTATTTTCCAAGTAATAATACTCCAGTGTTTGTATGTTTTCTTGATGCAAAGAAAGCGTTTGACCGAGTCAATCACATTACACTTCTCCAAAAATTACTTAAGCGCAAGGTTCCTATAGCCATAATACGATAACTTCTTATCTGGTTCGAAGCCTAGTAGCTTTCTTTAAGATGGGGTCAAACCATGTCACCAACTTTTAATATCACCAATGGTGTCAGACAGGGTGGGATATTATCGTCTTTCTTGTTTAATATATACATTGATGATATGAGCAGGTTACTGAACAGGCTGCCTGTTGGCTTCAGCCTCGGAACGAAAACCATAAACCATTTGTGTTACGCAGATGATATGTGTGTGTTTTCTCCCTCCGTTATAGGTCTTAGCACTCTGCTGTAGGTATGTCAACTTGAAGCAATGAATGTTGATATGATTTATAAAACTAAGAAAACTGTTTGCATGTCATTCTTACCAAAATTATTTTATTGTTTAACCTTTCCAAAAGTTTACCTTCGTACAACCGAATTATTATTTGTCCCTGAATTCAAGTATCTGGGTCACATAATTCACTCAGACCTCACAGATGATGCTGACATGGCAAGACAATACCATGCAATCTGTATTCGTTCCAATCAGCTTATATTTATTTATTTATTGGTGTTTAAGGTCACATATTTCTGCACAATGGCTAACCAAGACCGTGTCAGTTTTACGGGTGGAGGAAGCCGGAGTACCCGGAGAGAACCACCGAGCAACGGTGGTGAGCAACTGTCAGCTCCCCAACATACCAACTCCACACAAGCAGGGTTAGCATTGGTTGAAGACAGGTGCACCATCGACGTGCAGAACGCCTTAGTACACAACGTCACCGTGCCCCCTCGTGGGCAATCAGGGTGAAGTGTCTTGCCCAAGGACACAACGCGGTTGCCGCAGATGGGATTCGAACCGAGGACCTCTCGGCTTGCAGCCTGCACCTCTACCAACTGAGCCACCGCGCCCCAATCAGCTTATAAGAAAGCTCTCTAAATGTTCACCATGTGTCAAGAAGCCTTTGTTTGTTCAATACATCACCACATTGTACTGTTATCGCATCTGGGTTGATTTTGCACACAAAAACATCCAGAGACTTTCTGCCTTTTACAATAATGCGTTCCGACTTCCTATGGGCTATGCCAAGCTCTAGAATGCCAGTGGCATGTTTGTCCCGAATGACACCCCCCTCCCTCTCTCATGTGCCTAAGGATAAGGCCAGTTTATATTTTTCGCAGGCGATTGCTCTCCAGTACCATCTCCGTTATTAGTGCTATATGCAATTCTGACTTAAGATATGTTTCGCCCTTAATGAAACCGCGGACCTCTTTCTTGTACAACGATTGATTCTGGTGCTCATCCACCACTTTCATCACTTTCTTCAGCTTAATGCTTAGAACCACTCCTTAATTCCAGTTAAATAGATGTGTTCATGTCTTTGACACTGTTTGTTAACCTTATTGTATATTCTGAAACTATTTCATTTTTTTAAAATTTATTTTGTTATATGGATCAGGAGTCTGAAATAAACAATCAGTCAATCAATCAATAATTTTAAAGGTTTCGATCATGTCTCCTCTGAGTCGTCTGAATTTTAGGGTAGGGAGTTTGAGCTTCTTCGATCTATTGCGATAATCCACGTCTTTCAGCGTTAGCGAAAGTTTTGTCAACCTCCTTTGTACATTTTCAATTTCAATGGATTTAATATCGTTTACCTTGTATGGCGACCAAGCACTATTAGCATACTCAAGATGTGGACGAACTAATGCTTTATACAGCAAGGTGAATATATTTTCACCGAGAAGCGAGAACGAACGTCTAATAAGGCCAACAAGTGATGATGCTTTGTTTATCTGGTTCTGTATGTGATCTTCAAAATTTAGCTGTCCGTCAATTGTAACTCATATGTCCTTTTCTCTGTCAATTTCTTCTAGGGTTATTCTTTGTTCATTGTCGTTCCTCATTGTGTAAACTTGTTTAGCTGCTGTTTTTTTTTTTCTTTTTTATTTGTAATAGAGAGCACCTTGCATTTATAGGGATGGAATTTTAAGATCCATTTATTGCTCCAATCTACCAGTCGATCTAAGTCTTGTTGTATGTCTTGTATGTCACTTTAGTATTTGACTTCTGGAAATATTTTGTGTCGTCTGCAAACCTATAAACCTCAGAGCTTACATTTTTTGGCAGATCGTTTTTATAAATCACAAATAATAAGGGGCCTAGTACAGATCCTTGTGGAATACCGCTAGTTACGACATGCCATCTTGAGAAGGAGCCATTCATATGGACTCTCTGTCTTCTGTTGTGTGGGAAGTTTTCAACCCAGTTGCAAATATTTTCATCGATTCTTTAACTTCTGAGTTTCCCTTTTAGTCGCCTGTGTGGAACCATATCAAAGACTTTCATGAAGTCCTTATATATTGTGTTGATTTCATCTCCATCGTCCAGAATTTCAATCCATTTGTTCATGACATTCAGCAGTTGTAATGTGGTGGATCTGTCTAGCATAAAGCCAAATTGTTTACTACTCAAGGGGTCATTTGCTTCTAAGTGTGCAACGATTTGTCGTCTGATTATTTTCTCCATTATTTTGCATAATATGCTGATCAAACTGACGGGCCTGTAGTTTGATGGAAGACTTTTCTTTCCTCTTTTGAATTTTGCGCTAATCTGGGCGCTCTTTCATATTTCCGGTACTGTTCCAGATTTTAATGATGCATTGAATATTATGGATAGAGGTGTGCCTATGATGTCCACAAGCTCTATGATAATTTTTGAGTGGGATCATCTGGACCACAGGCTTTTGAGGGATCTAATTTCTGTGGTAGGGCTTTTACCTCTCCCGCACTTATTTGTTCGTTTGGGGAATTTTTGACGTTGAACCATTCCAATGTTGGGAGTTCTCCAGTGGGCGCACCGGTGAATACACTGGTGAAGAATTTGGCAAGGGCTACTGTAATAATCTGTTAATGAGTTTGCAGGATGATTACGATGGATAATGAGTGATAACATGATGAGGGTCAAATACATGTACATTTAAGGTGGCGCCAATTACATTACTCTCTAGTGGCAACTCATGAACGTTACGACTCACCGAATGAATACACGTATCGCGAACCGCGTTAGAATCATTAATTCACAACATGACATTCCTCTCCGACTTAGATAGAAAGTTTAACTATGGAAGGAATGAATGATTGTCTGCATAGTTTATGAGTTTGTTAAGGTTTCTGATTCACACTCAAAGTCTATTACATCTCTTCGATTAAACGATTAGGTCTTCGTGTATGTCTACGAGGTCGATTAACATCACTGTTCATGACTGGATGATCAGATTGATTGATATCTGTTGATGGTACAGGAATAAAGTCATCATCTGATTCATAATGACTATAGTCAGCATTCTTAGGTAATACTTTGAAATGTGATGCATTACGTCTGATAGAATGTTCATTTCCTTCTGCCACTACATAAGAGCTTTTAACATACACGAAAGTTATTAAGACTGTCAATATACTTCTCCCACCAAGAAGCTAGCGATGTAGAATCATCGAGGTCGAATGGTGGAAAACTGGGCAATGGATCCATTGTGGTTGATGTTTCGATAAATTAAATGTTTATACACTTCAGGATGTCAGAATGATTTATATTCCGGTCCAGAATCTTATCCCATCTTCGTCGCCAATGCAATAATCTGTTAATGGGTTTAAGGATGGTTACAATGAATAATGAGTGATAAAATGATGAGGGTCAAATACATGCACATTTAATGTGTCGCCATTTACATTACTCTCTAGTCGCAACTCAAGAACGTTACGACTCACAGAATGAATACACGTATTGCATACCACGTTAGAATCATTCATTCACAACATGACAGCTTCTGCTTTTCCTTGACCGCTGCAGGCTTTTTAAGTTTTACCTTCTTCGGTTGTTGTCTCCAGTTCTGCGATCCCCGTTTTGACTTTTCTTTTAGAATTGACATAATTCCAGAACAACTTGCTATTTGAGTTTATTGCTTCTGCTATTTTCTACTCATTGTTCTTCTTTTCCATCTTTATCAGCTCTTTAACTTTACTACGAGCTCTGCAGTATTCTTTACATCTAGATTCATTTCTGTTTTCGACGTATCTCCTCCATAATCAATGTTTTCTTTTGATGCTCTCTTGACTGTTTCTTTATTTAATGTGAAGTCTCGTTTCGTGGTATTTTTTAAATTTCTTCAGAACATGTTGTTCGATTGCCGATGAGTACTTTTCCATTAAAATTTTAACAATATCTTCTATATCAATCTCCTTAAATATATTACTCCAGTCCAGCCTTAAGGCCTCTCTTATTTTACTAATATTGATAGCTTTTTACTGTAACAAGACAGGTGCCCCAACAGCTAGGTTGTAGATACACCTGCAAGTGACATTCCGAGAACCTTCTCAGTTATTTCTAGGCAAGTCTTGGCTGCCATACAGGCAGCCAAGACTTGCCTAGACACAACTACAAAGTCACCAAATGTAGTCTGTGAGTGTTCAGTTTGAAGGTAATATTTCTTAAGCTTTGCGTGTTTAACTCCTCCAAAACGATTTCCAGTTGGAGCCTTCATGGTGTGAATTTCCCAACTGCATGGGCCCAAGACCCTTTCACAAACATGGCAGAAGAATCCCTGAACTTACTCCGTCGATGGAAAAGAGAAAATGTTGTGCTGGCACAAAATATCCATCACTAGTTCATTTTATTTATGATGGCAAGTTTGTACCAGAGACAACACTTTTAAATCCAATGGTTTGGGCAAGACAGATTTGTGTTGAGGAAACTTTGGAGAGTCGCCATGCGCACATGCTCTGTCTGGGTTTTTTAAATTGACATGTAACTTTTAGATATGTTGTGCATATTTGAAAGGAGAATAGTTATATTTAAAAGTTTGTTTTAAAACATATATTTTTCTGTGATTTCCTGACAACTTGTTATCACTGAGTCTTTAAAAGTGGTAGACCACCAGTCGAGTACGATCCAGGGCGAGTTCCAAAGATTTTAGCACCAATTAATAACATAGAAGATTAACTTTCACCTTTGTAGTTTTGTATGGCCGGCGAATTTTGTTATGGAGACGATTTACTGAAGTAGGAAGTGAACTGCTTTTCTTTTTAAAAATATCTTTATTTAAGAGAAAGATACAACAATCAAGTTCCCGTGTGGTAATTATGTTTGTTCTTTGGTACCAATAACTCGTCACTTGTAAATGAAATCAGCAGTTGTGGAGGGCGATTAGGCGTAAATTTCTAACACCGAAATTCCCAATGACATCCGTGGAAGGCACTTGATTGTATGTTTGTCATTGATAATTAATGGAAATTTCAGTGTTGAAAATTTTACTCTCAATCGCTCTCTCCTCTTAAGATGAGTGGGGGCAAAATCTTACATCGTACAGTCAGGTTCGTGATATGTTGTTTCTACTTCTCTGTCTTTCAATGGGAAATTCAGTGCTAAGATTATGGGAATGCGATTTTATGTCAGACTGTTTTTCAGGATATCTTGTATCTACTTCTCCGCTTTTTAAAAAAACAAAGAAAAAAAAACCAAAAAGCAAAATGAAAAAAAACAACTGGTCGAACACTTTGTCACAGTTGTTTTTGGTAAAAATTACTGGTGATTGTCAATTAAGTTTTCACATTTTGAAAAGAGTTTTTTTTTCAAAACAATAAATTTGATATAGATACATACAATATTAACATAGCATGTGTGGGGTAGGTGAGAATCATCAACCTTTTTATACATTCTTCTTCATACCCATTTGTTTTAAATAGTTACAATTCTCTATTCTAAATGAGTTTTTTTTCTATTCCCATTTTTTTTATCTCGAGGTGATGTACTTTGTAAATCAGGGTAATCATTTTCTGGACCATTTGTGAACATTTTTTTTCTAACTTATTTAACTTATTTGAATTTATTTGCAAGTGTAGCTTTTCTTGCAATTGTAGCACTAAATGCCGTACTTACATCATCTAATATTATGAGTGAAAGAAAAAAATTAGAATCTGGAATATCATTTAGAGTTTTGTCAAACTTTTTCTTAGTTGAAAATGGGAGGGTCCGCTGAATTTTGGCTTTGCTCCAGTACGAGTGACCTTTTTATAAAAAAATCCGGATTTTCATATCGACTTATAGGCTTATAATCACGGCGGAACATCTTTCCAACTGAGACGTCCAGGTTACACGCCCTTCATCGAAAAAAGCGACAGTCGTACTGGAGCAAAGCCAAACATTCTGCGGACACTCCCATTTTGTGCAGCCTATTTCTCCCATTTAACGGACAGTGACAGATATTGTTCCCGAACAGGACGTCGTGGGGATAGTTGAACTAAAGGTAAATGTGTTTTCTCTGAGAATCTCATAGCATTCTCTGAGAATCCCATATTTACTCTGGGAATCCGGTTTTCGAATGAGCAGTGTGATAGACGACAAAAATTCGCCAATCGCCATAGTGCATTCAGGGTCGTCTACTGGGGAATTCAGTGGTAAGAGGAGAGGGTAATTGTGCGTAAATTTGTTAACACCTAAATTCCATTTGTACGCCCAAGCGCCCGTTGAGTGTTAATGGAATTTGAGTTTTAAATTTTTTTAAGATGTACTCTCTATCGCCCTCTCCAACCACTAGCATCTTTAAGTGCGTTAGAGTTCACTCAAACACAATTATACCGGAATGTATGGCGTACGAACAGGTTCGAAAATAATTATTGAGGTACATACTATATTATTTGAGGTTCATCCTATATTATTTCAGGTTCATCCTATATTATTTGAGGTTCATCCTATATTATTTCAGGTTCATCCTCAAATAATTTTTATGACCCTCTCGTACGCGATCAATAATTTGTCCGACCCTGGATGGACTATAATTATTGTTTCATGTTGAACCAGGTTCGACATAAATATTTCAGGTTCATCCTATATTAATTGAGGATGAACCTAAAATAATTTGTCTTACCCTGGATCGACCATAATTATTGTTTCATGTTGAACCAGGTTCGACATAAATATTTCAGGTTCATCCTATATTCCCTGGTGAATAATTATGGTCGATCCAGGGTCAGTCAAATTATTTTAGGTTCATCCTCAATTAATATAGGATGAACCTCAAATATTTATGTCGAACCTGGTTCAACATGAAACAATAATTATGGTCGATCCAGGGTCGGACAAATGATTTAGGTTCATCCTCAATTAATATAGGATGAACCTCAAATATTTATGTCGAACCTGGTTCAACATGAAACAATAATTATGGTCGATCCAGGGTCGGACAAATTATTTCAGGTTCATCCTCAATTAATATAGGATGAACCTGAAATATTTATGTCGAACCTGGTTCAATATGAAACAATAATTATGGTCGATCCAGGGTCGGACAAATTATTTCAGGTTCATCCTCAATTAATATAGGATGAACCTGAAATATTGATGTCGAACCTGGTTCAACATGAAACAATAATTATGGTCGATCCAGGGTAAGACAAATTATTTTAGGTTCATCCTCAATTAATATAGGATGAACCGGAAATATTTATGTCGAACCTGGTTCAACATGAAACAATAATTATAGTCCATCCAGGGTCGGACAAATTATTAATCGCGTACGAGAGGGTCATAAATATTATTTTAGGATGAACCAGAAATAATATAGGATGAACCTGAAATAATATAGGATGAACCTCAAATAATATAGGATGAACCTCAAATAATATAGGATGAACCTCAAATAATATAGTATGTACCTCAATAATTATTTTCGAACCTGTTCGTACGCCATAGGAATGTTTGATTTTCACAGTTTACGCTCAGAGGAGTAATGGTGGTTGTTATTCCAACAAAATAAACTTAACTCATATAAAAGCCAAATAACTCTGGAAAAAGATCAGACCAAAATGGATGCAAAATTTGTTTACGTGTATAGAACATCGTTTCTAGACTTCAAAATCGTTATAAATATCCTGACAGAACCAGATGAAGATAAAATATCTCTTGTGCCGCCCAAACTTTATCAACAACAGAAAAGGTGCAACTTGTGATCAGTATCTGTGTTGCAACAGAGGAGGCAATGCAATACCAAAGGAAATCCCCGTTATAATAATAATGCAACAGGGAGATAACAAATTAACTCTTTACCTAACATGAAAAGCAGACGACACTTGCAAACAAAATTCTTGAATAACTAATTTTTTTCATTTTTTGTCTCAAAAAGATAGGTTATGACCCCTCATTGGAACGAGCTCGTTCCACAGAGGGGTCATAACCTATGTTTTTGAGACAAAAAATGAAAAAATAATAAAAATTAATTGGCCATTTTTCTGAATAGCGCTGGCCTGTTTTGGCCGTTACGTTGGGTAAAGGGTTAAAAAGGTTTATTGGCGACAAAGTAGGGAATGTAGGGGGATGACGGTTTTAGAACAATGTGCTATTTCTCACATATTAACGATATCGCAAATTACATTGGTGACGCGAGTTTGTTGAAAGGCCACATGGAAATTCTGGACAAAACGAACAAGTTTATACCAGAATTTCGAAGTTGACGTTACTAAACATAAAACAACGAATTTCTAACAAAGAACCAAATACGGTTTAGCAAAAGGCGACGAATGTTAGCACCGCCCACAAGGAATATTGACAGCACAGAATCGAAATCAGATAGAAAAGTAACGATACCTGTCCAACAAAACCAAAAGGTTGACATAGGACGCAGCCAACAATTCGCATCAAATAGCTACGGCAGCGTATTAGCGCCATTTCATTTTTTTAACTTATGTTAAATTCTAATTTAACATAAGTTAAAAAAACGAAATGGCGCTAATTCAACTTAATAAATTGTAATTACAACTTAGCTTAAATTGTAATTACAATATAGTTTAAATTGTAATTACAATATAGCTTAAATTGTAATTATAACTTATTTAAATTGTAATTACGACTTAGCTAAATTGTAATTGCAACTTAATAAATTGTAATTACAACTTAATAAATTGTCATTACAACTTAGCTTAAATTGTAATTACAACTTAGCTTAAATTGTAATTACAATATAGCTTAAATTGTAATTACAACTTATTTATATTGTAAGTTGTAATTACAATTTATTAAGTTGTAATTACAAAATAAATAAATTGTAATTACAATATAAGCTATATTGTAATTACAATTTAAGCTATATTGTAATTACAATTTAAGATATATTGTAATTACAAGTTAAGCTAAGTTGTAATTACAATTTATTAAGTTGTAATTACAATTTAGCTGAATTGTAATTACAATTTGACAATTGAACATAAGTTACGCAAAAAAACGAAATGGCGCTAATAAGCTGCCGTAAATAGCTCATGAGCTAGGGAATTTCGTGTTAGGATATAGTGTTTTCCCTGAACTGAAAATAGTGCTTAGGACATGATGAGTAACTCAAGGAGCACAACTGTATTCTAGACAAAACATTGGTGTTATGTCATGACACAACATTTAACATTGATGACTTTTTCGTTTCTTCTCTGGCAATGAAGCACCCATTTTTTCAACTTAAAGGGAGGTGTAGTATTCCTATCGCGTTTCTTCTTCACGACAAGAAAAATGAGAAATCCCGCGATTCTTTATAGAAATAAAAAGCCGACCACATTCCAAATATTATAAGTTTTTTTTTCCTTCAAATGGCCTGTTTTACTCATGCGTTGGTTGTTTTATTATATGCCAGCCTGTGAATTATCGCAAATTATCTAAAATATATTTCTCGATATCCATCGACTCGATGAATATCAAGAAATACCCCTCGGTTGCGTCCTAAATGACGTCACGCATCGGCGCATAACGTCGCCTTGAGGGAACGATCAGCTGATCTTTGTTATTGTTTTGAAACGTACGCATACATTTGGGGTCGAATTGGAGTAAATATTGCGCAATAAGAAGTCTCGTAGCAAAAAATAAAAAGAAAATCTACCCTACTTTAGTCAGTATCGGGAATTATCTCATGAGAGTGGACCTGGAAGGTTTATTTTTCAAGAGCCCTTGTGTGAGTGAAAAATAATAAAGCGGTCGTGGAAAATAAAACTTTCAGGTCCACACGTTGAATTTTTTCGCTAGCTTCCTAATTTAAAGGGTGTTACGCTTCGACGCATGAAGTACGTCGCCTTGAACGTCGTCTTGAATGAACGATCAGCTGATCTTTGTTATTGTTTTGAAACGTACGTGTTTGCAGTGAAATTGTGCTAAATATCGCGCAGTAAAATGTCACGTAGCATATAACAATAAGAAAATCTACGCTATTTTAGGGAATTATCTCATTCGTGTGGACCTGAAAGTTTTATTTTTCACGAGCGCGTGCGCGATATTCACTAAAACAGCGTAGATATCCTCTATTTATCTTTCTCTTAAATAAAGATATCTTTAAAAAAAAAACAATGTTTTACTCCATTCACTTTCCACTTCAGTAGACCCCCCCCCCCCCCTCTCCCACCCCCACAACAAATTTGTCGGCTACGCAAAACTGGTGACTAGTTAATCTTCTTTCTTGCATGATTAGGTGCTAAGGTATTAATTGCTGCTAAAAGCTTGGGAACACGCTCTGGCGGGATCGGACTCGGTCACTTTTCGTGACTCGATGAAAACAAGTTGTCAGCGCTACATATCTAAATATTACATTTGAATCTTTCAATTTAAGAGCTTAACGCCCAGACACTTGATTCGACTCGGATTTTTTCCGACTCTGACTTCCTCTTTCAGTGACCACCGCAATTTCTTTTCGAGTTTTCGTCAGTTGTTTCGTTAACTTCTTTCATGCTGCTGGCAGATATTCCTGAAAACACACCTATGAATGGTCGTGTCTTTGGAACTTCGCAGATGTGTAAGTATCTGAATACAATGCCATGATGTAACGGGAGTTGGACAACTCGTGCCTTGTACGATTCGTACCTTGGACAATTCGTACCTTTTGCTGGACGAATCGTACCCAGATGTCTGTACAATTCGTACCTTTTCTGTGGACAATTCGTACCTTCTGTCTGGACGATTCGTACCCCTCCTCTGGACAGTACCAGACAGTCGTACCCCTTCTGGACAATCCGTATCCTCCTCTGCAAATTTATACCCTGCTTAATTAAAACCCTGTGAAAAAAATATACATGGAGGTGGGGGTTTGGAGGAGAAGATAAATTTGAAGAAAGAATAAAAAATATGATGTCATTTCCAGTATTTTTTAAAGACGCAAAATATAAGATTTCATGACTAAAAGTGAAAAGGAAGTACAGACACATAAAAAAGATTCAACTTTAGCACGGCAAAAAGAAAATGCTCTATTGAAGGAGACTTAAATTAAAATTATCAAGGCAGCAGACTCTATTGCTTATTATTTGGGGCGTCATAAAATTATTTAACCCTTTACCCAACGTAACGGCCAAAACCGACCAGCGCTATTCACAAAAATCGCCAATTAATTTTCATTATTTTTTCATTTTTTGTCTCACAAACATAGGTTATGACCCCACTTTGGAACGAGCTCGTTCCAAAGAGGGGTCATAACCTATGTTTTTGAGACAAAAAATGAAAAACAATAGTTATTCAAGAATTTGTTTTGCAAGTGTCGTCTGCTTTTCATGTCAGGAAAGGGTTAACAGTAAAGCTGCATCCATTACTGTCTCCTAATTTTCTTTTACTACGTTCCGACTCGAAATCGATAATACTGTAGGTCGCATTTTCATTTATGCTATTAAGCGATGATTCGTCCATTGAAATTTCATTATTCTGCCCTTCTGTCAGTGCATATTGCCCTGTTCATATATCACCTTTTCAGGTGCTTTCAACAGAACATATCATATGATAGCAGGACAATCTGAATGAAGTGGCCATTGATAAGTTGCAAACATACTAAGATCATCGTCAATGAATACTACTCACGAAGAGAAGTCCAGATTGTTTTCCAGAGCTGTTTATAAGTATTTCTTTTTTATTAGTTTTATTTCAGGAAAGTGTAATTATATATTTAGTTTGTATGTGCGTTAGGGGAGGATTATAGGGTGGAATAAGGAAGTTTAGGTAATAGGTTTTCCCGAGTTTGAATTTGTTTACGTTAGTTGCCTTTTTTCGCGTGTCTTGCCGATTTCGGTCACTTCGCCCCACATATATTATATTTGTAAACATGAATGGTAAATGCTTGTCGGGTGTCCAGGCGGAGGTTAGTATGGGTACTAAAAGGGGTCAGTGGGAGGTGAGTCGAGGGGTGCAGGTACAGGTGGGGGAGATTGAGGATACACGGGCGCGCAGGCAGTGTGATATGAGGTATGGTGGTGGTCGTCCAATGGACAGTAGTGGGGTGTGTGCCAACTGCAGGGGTATTTTACAGTTGTTAGAGAAGTGTGATGGATTCGAGCGGGAAATTGCGGAGCTGAAGGGGAGATTGGGGAGGGCTCGTGTATCTGGAGTCACACCGTTGAAGGTTTCCTATGATGGTGAGGTGGAAGGTGGATGGAAGGTCGTTGTGGACTCAAGGAGGAAACTGATAGGCAGGGAACGTGGGGAAGGATGCTTGATGTGTGTGTGTATGGGGAGGGGGCATGTAATCGAGGGGGTGGGGGGTCCAGTCGGAAAATTCGGAAGGTGGAGTCGGGACAGGGCTGCGTAGAGCCAGGAGGCCAGAGTCGGCGTAAGGCTACCAAAGTTGCCAAGCGGTGTCTAGAGAACAGGTTCAGTGTTTTAGATTACGATACCCCTGGGAATGAGAGTGAGAGGGACATTGAGAGGGAAGAGGTGGTTGCTGATGTTGATAGGACAGATGGGATAAGGAGGACGGTGAAGACAAAGAGGGGGCAAGATGCATGCGTGTTGCAGATGATATAGGAACTGGTGGGAGAAGAAGAAAATTAGTTGTAGTGGGGAGTAGCATTGTACGTGGGATTGACAATGTGGTTTGTAGTCCTGATAGTTCTAATCGAACAGTCTTGTGCTTTTCTGGGGCGAAGGTGGAGGATTGGCAAGCTTGGGTGGATGAGGATCAAGGACAGGATAGACTTAATGAAACTCTGCTACCTAAATTATTTGATAAATCTCCCCAAAAACTGATGGTGTAAAGTAATGTTCCAGAGTATTTTCAACTCTGATACCAAGACAGGGTGGATGGTCCAAGTGAGGGAGCTAAAAGAGAACTATTCAATGGAGATCTCGGATCTAGACGTAGGGGCAACCCAGGGTAAAGGAAAATCGTCAGAGAAATAGTTGTCAAGGATGGTAACCTTAATTGGTGAGAGGGGTAAAATCTAAGAGGTCTTTGGGTGGCCTGCGTGATAAAGAGAAGCCCCGTTTCGAGGAGTACCTTGATGGCACCTTTAGGGGCGGGGGTGTGTGTGGGGGGGGGGGGGTCACTTGTTCAAACTGAGGTCGCGGTCCCTGGAGCTGAGGGGAAAATGGGAACAACAGTGAAAAGGAGTACCAAATATGTAATTTAGGCGTGGTGGAGACCCTGAAACACTTTCTTCTAGAATGCCCAAAATACCAGTCTAAAAGAATAAGATTCACTGGGAGTATAATGGGAAAGTGGGATAGGAGAATGAAGGACGCTTGGGTGATGAGTGACTCTGAGGAGAGGGCTAATATGCTAATCGGAGAGATTGGGGAAAATGGGGCAAAGGAAGTCATCAAGCAGTTCGTCTCCGAGTATTGGGAGGAGAGAAGAAGCGTGGGAAATGGCAGTTGGGAGCACAGGGGTAACCAAGGCCTTCTCACCCGAGAACCGCGACAAATCAGCGGCCGGCCAAAGTGTTATTATTATTATTATTGTAGGGCAGGGCACTCCACGCAGGAAGACAAATGAATATATTCTAAATAGAATTATTGAATTTACAAGGGCACCCTGGCCTCCCTTTGCATGGACAGCAGGGCAAATGAACTGAGATGGAAGTTGAACAAGACCATGATATAGCGTGCCCTAGATGTTCATCTCCATTTTGTTAGGCATGGCAACATTCTGGCAAATAATTCCTTGGCAGGGCAGTAGTTGCGTGGGCCACGGACAATGGTAACCGGGTAACCAGCCCTACTCGCTGCCCTTCAAACGGCAGATCTAAATATTCGGGGTGTACCCCCCCCCCCCCCCCACACACACACATACACCTCCCGAGGATTAACGCCCCTTGTCGACGTCTCATTTTCATTTCACTCAATCGACGTTTGATCATTATTAAGTTGTTTGACAAACAAATTTGAAAATTGTTTTTATAGTTTCTTATTCACATTTCTACGGAAGCGTATTAGTGACATGATAAAAAAATAATTTTCAGACCCAGAAAGTCGAAATTTCGACTTTTTATCTCGAAATTTCGACTTTTTATTTCGAAATTTCGACTTTTTATCTCGAAATTTCGACTTTTTATCTCGAAATTTCGACTTGAAATCTCGAAATTTCGACTAAAAATCTGGAAATTTCGACTTGAAATCTCGAAATTTCGACTTAAAATCTCGAAATTTCATCTCGCTAGGCATGCACGTGGTCTTTTGTTCAGTAGCAGTGTGCAATAGATTCCGATACACCAGGTTCTGAATTCTAACAAATTCTCACCTAAACGACAAGACAGGAATGCTGCCCACCCTACCTCCGGCCCTTCAGAGTACCGTTAACTCACTTTTCAATAAAATTTAATACTTGAGGTTCATTGAAGACTTCCCACATGCCCTTGGAAATCTTCCCTGTCGCGCGCCATTATAAACCACAGAGGTCCACTGAAGACTGCCACATGACATGCCCCTGGATCAAGAGCGGAATCGTGACCGGAACATGGAGATAAAGGGGTTGTACTTTTTGCCGGTAAAAAGGACGGTAAGTGTATTAAAACTACGGTTTAAACAGTAAATACGCAACACCGTCGCAGCAGATAGGGCTACCAAGAGTACAATAAAAAGTCGAAATTTCGAGACGAAAAGTCGAAATTTCGCGATTTTATGTCGAAATTTCGAGATAAAAAGTCGAAATCTCGACTTTCTGGGTCTTAGAATTATTTTTTATCATGTCCCTAATACGCTTCCGTACATTTCTGTCTTAAGCTTTAGCCAAAACGTGAGTGAATAACATTTAAATGGTTAATTCATGAGTCAGCTAGTACACGTATACGAGACAACTTATACCTATATAAAGGAGACAATTCGTACCTTTCACTGAGACAATTCGTACCGTTTACGGAGACACTTCGTCGCCTACCTTTTTCGAGACAAATCGTACCTTTTGCCAAGACAATTCGTATCCCCTAATTGTAGTACGAATTGTCCAAGGGGGATCTGGACTATTCGACGAAAGACAAACTCGACGAAATGGACTATTCGACGAAAAGACAATTCGACGGAAGACAATTTCGACGAAATTTTTTTAAAAGGGTCAATTCGACGAATATATTTTTAAAAATTATATTAAAGACGCAATTGACCGAGCAATTTGTTTCTTGCATTTTGTTAAACCGCTCTTTGGAGAACAGTTTCCCAATGTCATAATACAGAGTGGCGTCTTTCATTGGACGCAGGCAGTCTGGAGAAAAGTGCAACAATGTGGTCTTTCAGAGACATATAGGAAACGCACCAACACATACAAGTTTATTCGATGTTTGTTATGTCTTGCATTTCTACCATCAACTCGCATTGTTAGTTACTTTAATTCAGTGAAAGAGCTTTGTGATAACACATCAAACAGTCCTCTAGCCAAACTGCTGGAATATACTCAGAACACGTGGATCGATAATCCTATGTTTCCTGTATCAACTTGGTCTGTCTTTGACCAGCATGTGAGATCTAATAATGAAACAGAAGGCTGGAATCGTCGCCTCACTACAAAGATTTACAGGCCTGGCATGAACTTTTATCTTCTGGTAAATTTTCTTTGGGAGGAGGGTGGGTTAATCCCGACACAAGCATAGCTGGTTTCTGAAGAGTTGCTTCAAAGACATCAAAAATTAAGTTCGCGCAAACGCGAAAACATCATACAAACATAATTTGAAAAGCTCAAACACTCTGAGATAACAACGAAGGAATTTATGGCATCCATCATGATGTCATTGATACATGGTCCAAAAGAAAAATAAATGTTATTCTTTTTTATGTTGCAGCTGTAGTAAATTGTAATTGTGCTAAAAACGTCTCCCAACAGAATTGTGTGTGTGTGTGTGTGGGGTGGGGGGATACATGTATCAATGAATCCATGCTAAAATGTTTACCATTAAAACCGGCTTGTTTAGTCATTTCCACTGAAATTTTTGGCGGTTTTGAAAGGGAAAGAGTTAAATGAAAATTGCAGCCATAATTCTGTTGGGGAAGTTGTTCAAACGTTTGTTCATTTACGTTTCTTCTCCATTATGGTCTTTATTCTGTGCGCTATTGTTAACATAAGATAAGTTTTGTATTACAATTAAAATAAAAACATTGCTACCAATTCATTGTCTGTTATTTTTCAGTAAACTTCATTGGGACGATCCATTCATTCATTAATTGGTTTTATTTTTGACACCCCCGATAATCCTAATTGGAGCCTTAAGTGTGAGCGTCTCATAAATATAGACTATGACACCTTAATTAAGCGTAATTTACGAGAAAAATTCTCAGCTATTCATGCACACACACTATTGCCCCCCACCTAATAAGTTCTGAGATAAAATATGCTATCTTACAACATACTCTACTCAAAGTTATATTGGGTGGGGTATGTTGTAAAAATAACTTCTTTTAATCCGTTGGGGGAAATAAATAAAAAGTTTTCGTCGAACTTGTACTTTTTTATCGTCGAACTGTCCAAAGTTTCGTCGAATCGTCCAAAGTTTCGTCGAATCGTCTAAAGTTTCGTCGAATTTGTTCAGAAGTTTCGTCGAATCGTCCAAAATCTCGTCGAATCGTCATAAAAAAAATTCGTCGAATTTGTCTTTCGTCGATTAGTTCATAACCCGTCCAAGGTACGATTGTCCAAGAGCCGATGCTATGGTTCTAAAAGCCCAATTGCAGACTTGACGCCCCCTGCCCCCCCCCCCCCCCCCCCCCCCCCCCCACACACACACAGAGCAAAACTAGAAATCTTTTGCCACTAAAAACTGAAATAAGTATAATTTGGACACAATTAACCAAATTTCTCCCCTGTAAACTACATGGACTTTTTTATTGAGATAAATTTAGATGAATTTTTCATGATAATTAATCTAGTCATGACTGCTTCAGAGCACTCATGACTAGATTTGATGAAAAATAATTTGAAAATACTAAGCGGGTAAAAGTTCAGCCCTGGCAGTTCCACGCGTAAACTACTCGGATTTTCACGCGGTATCCGGCTTATTCTGACCTTGGCTCTTTCGGACTTTGGCGTTTACGGACCCTGACTTTTTCGAACCTCCGGCTCATTCGGCCCTTGGCTTTTTCGGACCTCCGGCTTTTTCGCCCCCCTCAATTACATATTGATAATTATGACAAGAATTGTAGGAAATTTCAACTATTTTATTACATTTTATCCCAAACAGTCATACATAGAATAAAATGCAGGTTTTAAATATTCAGTTATGAAAAGATAACAATAACAAGAACGTAAAATAATTTCCGGACCTCCGGCTTTTTTCGCCCCCTCAATTACATATTGATGATTATGACGATCATTTTAGACCCATTTTCCACCACTTGGAATGTAATTTGCGTTTCGATGTCATTCAGGTCGCCGTGAACAATCGTCTCATCTTCAACAGATTTCAAAAGAAAAGACACAAAAAGTGAAAAAAAACTAAGGTAATTTGCATTTTCTAATTATTTTCCAATATTACCTCGCCGGGTAGTAATAGATGCGATATCAGGTGCTAAACTAAACAATAAAGTAAACTGTTTTAACGGGTAATCAGTTTAAAGTGCTGGACAAACGGCACATCATCTCGATGTTTTGACAACTGCAGACAGTGTTGTCAAGCCATATTATTTCCAGATATTACATGCTTTGATTGTTATCATTTTCATTAAAATTTAGAGTGAAAAAGACACATAAACGAAAGACACATAAATTTATAACTAAGGTAATTTGCATTTTCTAATTATTTTCCAATGTTTCCATATGCACTAAAGGGAAAATAATGAAAATTAACCAAGAGAAAAATATAGACATTTTTCCTAGAAAAAAGATAGGCAGCTCCCAACGTGTAGTAAAAAAAAAACAATACCGCCGGAATCTTAACAAAAAAAAAACCAAACAAAATAAGTCATAAATAAATGACTAAAGATTTAACAATCCCTTTTAAGGGCTTTTGGTGTGTGTGGAGGTTTTCCCCCTCCTCAGGCAGACCACATGGCCAAGGCTCAGCATCCAGTCTCTCTTATATGCTGATGGGTGACTCCCAGTTTCCAAAACCACATATTGGTGGATTTTTTCCTTTTTGTAACCGTTATGGATAATATGCTGGGGCTGCTCCCAAACAAGCGACTGTTTGGATTTCTTTTTCTTTTTCATAAAACAACCATCAAACTGTGGTTTCAGTTTTACCATAAATATGCCCACGTTTCTAAGCAAACACAGAGCAGAATTCTTGTAGTTATGCACAATTCCTAGTTATCTTCTAGTTCGAGGTTCTCGGGGATCTGAAACATTACCCTACTGCCAGTGAGCACACTCAAAGCAAATAAGGTTATTGGCTCTCGCTTCCGACTCTCGTGGATTTATAAGAAAATAAAGTTGAAATTCCTAAATTCTTGTCATAATTATCAATATTTTACTGAGGGGGCGAAAAAGCCGGAGGTCCGAAAAAGCCAAGGTCCGAAAAAGCCAGGGTCTGAATAAGCCAAGGTCCGAAAGAGCCAAGGTCCGAATTAGACGACATTCCTTCACGCGACCGGAGAGAAAAAGTGAAATATACATACACGTTTAACCACTTTAATTCTTGAAAATCCATAATACGTTGAGTGTTTGTCACAGTTTCAAGAATTGGTAAATTATAACATGATCATTTGGTTTTGTCATATATTTACTTAATATATTATTCCCTAAATTTCTGCAAGTAGCATAATTTCGTGTCAGTCCTCGATAAAGAAAAGGCTGACGAATCACCCAAAACTATATTGCACATGCCCCAAACCGCTTCAAACATTTATAAAACTACGAATGTACTGAATATGATCGCATAACGATTATTTTGTGACCATTTTCTCTGGTAACTCATAATGATAACACAAGCCATGCAGGTGGTTTGTCTGTCCAGGTGAACTGGACAATTCTCACCCATCCCCATGGCGTGGTCATGCCCGGGACTCATGGACATCCGACCCCCCCCCCCCCCCGAATTATATGCTCCGGTGGATGACTCATCCCTGTTTTATACAGCTGGCCTATGGATCAGGCTGTATTAAGATATGGCCATGTCCATCTGCCTGTCTCTTGTTGGTCCATTGGGCCAAGTGAAATAATACTAATAGGTGTGGTTGACGTTTCCCGTCCTGCCCAATTTTTAGCTCACCTGAGAAAAGCTTGGGGCTTTACTAAGCACTTCATCTGTCACTTGTCCGTCCGGCATTAACTTTACATTATCGACTTCTCCTCAGAACTTACTGGACCAAATTGAACCAAACCTGGTGTGTATGTTCCTTATCATACGTCAATTCAGATTTGTTCAAATAAAGTTGCCATGCCCACAGGGGGCACCTGCAACCACAAGTGGCATAATTGATAGTACCCATATATTTGAACAGAAAACATAAAATCTTCTCCAGAACCATCATGAGAGATGGGCGGTATTGGAATTTTGAGTTCGGTATCGGTTTCGGTATTTTTTTGTGGGCATACCACGGTATCAGTTCGGTATTCGGTTTGTGACTTGAGATTCACCAGATAGTACAAAAGGGGAATCCATGTCAGAAAAATACAGAATAAGTTGTTCTTGTATCATTCTATGATTTCTATCATAGTGCTACACATGCCACTGCTAATGAGCTCAACATTCTCATGCTTTTGCCAATACAAATGATATCTACAGTAATTTGGTGACTTATTCTAAACACGCCTTAACCTTTCAAGGCCTGCTTAAGGTGTCTGTAATCGTAGAATGTGTGTTCTGAAGATGTCATCTTTAGGTGGGCTTGATGACAGTAGAAAAATCATCTGGTCAGTGATTTCTAGCCAAGTCTTGGCTGCCTGTTAAGGCAGCCAAGACTTGACTAGAAATCACTGCTAAGAAGGCATGTACAGGTAGTAGTCTATTGAAAATTCAGTTTAACTGCCCAGGCCATTAAGGCATAACAAAACTGAAAAAGAAAATCTGTCACTTCTTTCTTGAAAATGAACACTTCAACTGCAATCAATCCTCAGTAAGGCCTTATAAATAGCGAATGTAGGGGAACTGAAAATACAGATAGTTTTGGTATTCAAAGATTGGTTCAGTTTTTGGCTCACCAAGGTTAGTTGTGTGAGCCTATGGCATAGCCCTCATGTCGGCGTCGGCGTCCGCTCTCAAATATTTTGAACTTTTGTGTACAGGTTTTGATTTTTTGGCTTTTCAAATTTTTTTTTAGTTTCAGCATATTGCTATAGTGGTTCACTATAACATTTAACTCTTTTCCAGGGTATTTTGTCGTAATTTTAACCCTTTGAATCAAATTTTAGACTCATTTTGATGTTTGCGTGCAGGTTTTGATGTTTTTTTTTTCCTTTCTTCCAAGTGGAGATTTACCTTGCAGCATATGTCCATGCTTTCTATTGTATGTATACATGCATCTTAGGGCTATGTTTGTATTATTTAACCCTTTTCCTGCTGAATTACTTCAATTTTTTACTTTTATGTACAGCTTTTGGACTTAGGCTTACAACAGCTTCTTACTTTTATGTACAGGTTGTGATAAAAAAAAAAACAATTTCAAGTGATGTTGACCTCACTGCATATTGCAGTGGTGGTTATTGTAACATTGATATCTTTCCAGTGCATTTTTAAAATTTTTTTAACCCTATGAATAGATTTTTAGACTTATTTTGACGTTTGTGTGCAGGTTTTCATGGGTTTTTTTTATTTTCCTTTCTTCCAAGTGTAAAGTTTCTGCATATTGCTATGGTGGTTCACTATAACATTTAACTCTTTTCCAGGGTATTTTGTCTTAATTTTAACCCTTTGAATCAAGTTTTAGACTTATTTTGATGTTTGCGTGCAGGTTTTGATGTTTTTTTTTCCTTTCTTCCAAGTGGAGATTTACCTTGCAGCATATGTCCATGCTTTCTATTGTATGTAAACATGCATCTTAGGGCTATGTTTGTATTATTTAACCCTTTTCCTGCTGAATTACTTCAATTTTGGACTTTTATGTACAGCTTTTGGACTTAGGCTTACAGTTTCTTACTTCTATGTACAGGTTGTGATGAAAAAAAACAATTTCAAGTGAGGTTGACCTCACTGCATATTGCAGTGGTGGTTATTATAACATTGCTATCTTTCCAGTGCATTTTTGGCTCACCAACGTTAGTTGTGTGAGCCTATGGCATAGCCCTCATGTCGGCGTCGGCGTCCGCTCTCAAATATTTTGAACTTTTGTGTACAGGTTTTGATTTTTTGGCTTTTCAAATTTTTTTTTAGTTTCAGCATATTGCTATAGTGGTTCACTATAACATTTAACTCTTTTCCAGGGTATTTTGTCGTAATTTTAACCCTTTGAATCAAATTTTAGACTTATTTTGATGTTTGCGTGCAGGTTTTGATGTTTTTTTTTTCCTTTCTTCCAAGTGGATATTTACCTTGCAGCATATGTCCATGCTTTCTATTGTATGTATACATGCATCTTAGGGCTATGTTTGTATTATTTAACCCTTTTCCTGCTGAATTACTTCAATTTTTGACTTTTATGTACAGCTTTTGGACTTAGGCTTACAGCTTCTTACTTTTATGTACAGGTTGTGATAAAAAAAAAACAATTTCAAGTGATGTTGACCTCACTGCATATTGCAGTGGTGGTTATTGTAACATTGATATCTTTCCAGTGCATTTTTAAAATTTTTTTAACCCTATGAATAGATTTTTAGACTTATTTTGACGTTTGTGTGCAGGTTTTCATGGGTTTTTTTTTTTCCTTTCTTCCAAGTGTAAAGTTTCTGCATATTGCTATGGTGGTTCACTGTAACATTTAACTCTTTTCCAGGGTATTTTGTCTTAATTTTAACCCTTTGAATCAAGTTTTAGACTTATTTTGATGTTTGCATGCAGGTTTTGATGTTTTTTTTTCCTTTCTTCCAAGTGGAGATTTACCTTGCAGCATATGTCCATGCTTTCTATTGTATGTAAACATGCATCTTAGGGCTATGTTTGTATTATTTAACCCTTTTCCTGCTGAATTACTTCAATTTTGGACTTTTATGTACAGCTTTTGGACTTAGGCTTACAGTTTCTTACTTCTATGTACAGGTTGTGATGAAAAAAAACAATTTCAAGTGAGGTTGACCTCACTGCATATTGCAGTGGAGGTTATTATAACATTGCTATCTTTCCAGTGCATTTTTAAAAAAATGTTAACCCTTTGAATAGATTTTTAGACTTATTTTGACGTTTGCGTGCAGGTTTTCATGGGTTTTTTTTTTTTCCTTTCTTCCAAGTGTAGAGTTTCTGCATATTGCTATGGTGGTTCACTATAACATTTAACTCTTTTCCAGGGTATTTTGTCTTAATTTTAACCCTTTGAATCAAATTTTAGACTTATTTTGATGTTTGCGTGCAGGTTTTGATGTTTTTTTTTTCCTTTCTCCCAAGTGGAGATTTACCTTGCAGCATATCTCCATGCTTCTTAGGGGTTATTATTATATTATTTAACCCTTTAGCTGCTTATTTTCTTTAATTTTGGACTTTTGTGTGCTGGTTTTGATCTTTTTTTTTTACTCCAGCCACCCGTTTACATTGGCCACCTGTTGGTGAGCCACGGGGTACTGATACCCCCTCTAGTTTTGGTATCCCCATGATATCGGAATCGGTTCGGTTTTTCGGTATATTGCCCATCTCTAACCATCATTTGGTATATTATATCTCGAGCGACTTCAAATTTAGGTTTATTCAAAGTTCCCGAGTTAATATTTGGGCTTCCAATAGGAGGTCAAATTTTAACTTAAGTGCAACATAAATAAATTGCTAAAAAATCTTCTTCGTCAGATCCACCAGTCAGAATCCTTTCATATTTGGTATTAAACATCTGTAGAGGGAGGGGGTTGTCGGATTCATTAAAGTTTGTTCTAATCGTGTTCCTCAGTTTACATGTGGGCTCCCGATGGGAGCCTGAATTTGAACTTTGTGCAATATGAGGGAATGTCTCTGTATGGGAGCCTGAATATTAACTCAGTGAAATATGAGGGTATTTCTCTAAAAAGCTTCTTCAGATCCACCAGTCAGAATCCTTTTCATATTTGTTATACAACATCTCCAGGCTAGTCTACAGGAGGGGTAAGGGTCAAATTCAAGTTTGTTTAAATCGGGTTCCTGGTTGATATTTGGGCTCCCTAGGCTATGAGAGCCCAAATTTTAACTCAGTGCAATATGATGAAATTTCTTTAAAAATTTTCTTCTTCAGATCCACCAGTCAAATCACTTTCATATTTAGTATTCAACATTTCTAGGAGGGTCAGATTCAAGTTTTTAAAATCTGTGATCAGGTCCCTGGGGTAATATTTGGGCTCTCTATGGGAGCCCGAATATTAACTTAGTGTGATATGAGGGAATTTCTCTAAAAATCTTCTTCAGATCCCCCAGTAATAATCCTTTCATATTTGGTATACAACATCTCTTGGTGGGGCAGTTTCAAGTTCATTCAAATGAGGTTCCTTGGTTAATATTTAATATTTGGGCTCCCTAAGGGATTCAAGTTTATTCACATCGGGGCCCTGGGTTAATATTTGGACTCCCTATTCAAGTTTGTTCACATCACGTCCTTATGGGAGCCCAAATTTTAACTTAGTGCCATATGAGGGAATTTCTTTAAAAATCATTTTCTTCCGATCCAACAGTCAGAATCCTATCCTATTTAGTATACAGTATCTCTAGGTGGGTCAGACTCAAGTTTGTTCAAGTTGGGTCAGATCCACCAGTCAGAATCCAGTCTATTTAGTATACAACATCTCTCGGAGGGTCAGATTCAAGTTTGTTCAATTCCTGTCCCTGCGAAAATATTTCAGCTCTCTATTGGAGCCCAAAGTTTAACTTAGTGTAACTTAGAGCTGAAATGGTTAAAGGCCTTTCTTGATCGATTAATCACATGTATTTACCTAGGTTAACTGATTAATCAGTTGTCCTGATAGATCACTGAATAGCTGCCACATTGTTGATGATTTACAGTATTAATAATGTCCCATTTTCTGGCTATTGTTTAGTGCTGGGAGGTTATGAAATTTTTCTACAGTTTCGGTTTCTGCTCGATTTTTTATAGTGATGAACCGATTATCAAAACTTGCTATCAACTGATTATTTCTCTGCCGATTATGCCGATTCCGATGGTTGAAATAGGACACAGAAGAAAATCTGTTGGTTCTTTTTATACCACAGAATTTTGTTGATAAATCATCAATTGCGAAAGCTTGATTTCACATAAGTTCTCAGAGTATGCATATTTAGTGCTGGACAATATTAGCCAAAATATTGAAAATAATATTTGCATTTTGGTTGGAGTGTGGGGAAAAGATCATTATTAACGATACAATCACACAATACTGTTCTCGTGAAGATTGTGTTTTATTCCAGTAAATAGTATTAATACGGTTTTGGGTAAGGATACAATACACTTGGCTGTATTAACCAGGAATATACTGAGCACACATACTTTGTGTCTTAAATGAATAATAATTTTGATGTTAATGTGTGCTGTGAAGTTGTATGACGCATGGTTTACACATATGTCAGAATATATTATTCAGTGTTCTTTTTTCAACTTTTACCTCCCTTGATGTGTTTCTCCAATGTTTACATGAACTCTACAATCTACGGGAAATGGTGGTGATCTCGTACTGATTGCAGTTGGTAAATTCCATAATATCTCTGTTCTGCAAATTCCTAAATTTTCTGCTATGCACTACACACGTTTTTAATGGGGAAACTTTATTGAAATGGCCAGATATCAAAGGGATTTTTAATAGTCTGTGTTAAATACAGAATAACTGGAAACTGCCGCTTGTCATAATCGGCCGATGCCCCATAACTGGCCGGTTCCAATTGCCGATTATCGGTTCATCACTATTTTTTTAAAAAAAGAGTTGTGTCCGGTTTTGGTTTCGTTTTTTTTTTAGAGAAAAATATTCAAGTATTAAACACTATAAACACTTGTTTTTTTTCCCCAAATATTAGTTTTAATAAAAGTTCAAAGTGCAAATACCTTCCCCTCTCTCTAAAGTTATGAGATTATATATAGCGCAGCACATGTACAGTGAACCATTAACCCAAAAGACAATGAAGATTGTTCACAGAGCCCTGGATATACAGTTGAATAGTATTGCCCCCCTCCCGACCCCCCACCAAGACATGGAAAATGGTGTGGTAGCAATCACAACTTGGGTAAAACATGCTGAAGATGTAATGCTGTGAAATGTCGGGCCAAAGAAAATAAATCCCTTTGTTCGGGGTACCCCCACCGACCCTAAAAATGTTACACAAAGTAAAAGCTGCTCATTTAGGTCATTGTAACCCTAATTTTTTATCGGACTTCAACTGTGAATTTGAAACCTATTTTGAGGTTAAAGCTTTCAAAAATACATGTAGAAATAAGAAATAAATATATATCGGACAGTATAAATGCGGAGCAAGTGACAAGTTCCTGTTCAACAAACGAAACCGCATTTGATAAATTGATGATTTTACAGATACAGTGTTTTACCATTGGTGTGGAAGGTCATGAAAATTAATGATGATTGTGTTGAGTTTTGTGTATTGATACTGAAAGCCCTGAATTTTGGCCTGTAGTCTTGAAAATGTTATTGGTACAAGTATAGTGTACAACTGTTTTTTTTTAATTCCATTCAAACATATACATGTACATAGAAATTACTGACAGTGGCCAGCAGATGCATGGATATTGCATTCAAGTGAAGTGTATGGTCATTTTCGGAATTCGATGTTTGTTTTATTTTTGTCCAAAGCCAGGTGGCACTTTCAATCTCACACTGAATGTGGTGATTTTTATCATTTCATTCATTTGTCATTCGAAAGAAAGTTTGTTTAATACGTAAATGCAATTATTTTATGGGACCAAAAACGTTATTAAATAGGCCTACAGAGCTCTGATTTTATTCTGTGATTTCCGCCCCTTTTATTTAACACATTACACGAAGTGACAGCATTCAAGATTGTGCAGTTAAGTAACCGTGCATGTCCTGACTGATGGTTATCACACATTCAGGTTGGTCGGTGTTTTAAATAACCAAAACCGAGGTGGATTTTCGGTTAACCTCCCAGCACTACTATTGATACAGTGTAATGTTCACGTGAGGGAACAAGTACATCAACATGCAATTTGCATGCTGTATTCTATTCCGTATCACAGGAATCTTACTAATATGAAAGAGAAACATCGTTCATCATATGACGTCTCACTCATATTTACTAACCCTTTACCTAACATGAAAAGCAGACAATACTTGCAAATAAAATACTTGAATAACTAATTTTTTATCACAAAAACATAGCTTATGTCCCCTGATTGGAACGAGCTCAGCGAGCTCGTTCCAATGAGGGGTCATAAGCTATGTTTTTGTGATAAAAAATGAAAATATAATGAAAATTGGATAGTATTTTTAGCTGACCTGAGCGAAGCTCAAGGGGAGCTTTACTGATCACCTTCCGTCCATCGTTCGTCATTCGTTGTAAACTTTACTAAACCGACTTCTCCTCCAAAACCAATAGCCCAATTTTATTCAAATGTTGGGTGAATGTTTATTATCTAATGCCAATTCGGATTTGTTCAAATGAAGTTGTCCCTCTCCCTGGGTGGTGCCACGCCCTCAAGGGGCACCAAAATCTTTAAAAATCTTCTTTTCATGAACAAGCAGTAGCAGAGACCTGATATTTGGTATGCAGCTTCCTTTTAAGTTGTAGACTCAGATTTGTTCATGGGATATTCGAGGGGCAATATTTGTCATCGTTATGGGAGGGGCAGGAATTTTGGCCATGCCCAAAATTTCTATTTTCTGAACCGAGGAGCGAGGAGCTGATTTGAACCAAATTTTATGTGAGGTATTATTTGGTCATAAGTATTTGATTTACGAAGAAAAAACAATTTCCAGCAGGCCCGTGGGAACCCTACAAGCTAAAAATAGAAAAGAAATTTAAATGCCCATATCTCAAAAACTAAACGGCACTGACAATTCTTATTTGGTGTGAAGCCTTCTTAGGACCAACAGAATGGAATGGTAAAAAAAAAAAATTGCTATCGGTTTTATCATGGGGTACTTTTTTGGGACTTTGAAAAAGTGCTGAGTCAGCATTTTTTAACACTGTGGGTAATGGGAAAAACATTTAACTACTTTTCTCCCAAACCACTGCTCCAAAAGCTTTCAAATTTCACATATAACATCTTTGAAGATTGTTTCACATGTTCATTGAAATCAATTCCCTGGGTCCATATTTGTGCTCTCTATGGGAGCCTAAATGTATAAATTAGTGCAGTAGGAGGAATATTCTTTAAAAATCTTCTTCTTCAGATCTACCAATAAGAATCTTTTGATATTTGGTATGCAGCATTCTTTGGGGGGTGAGATTCACGTTTGTTCAAGCAAAGTCCCTGCGTTCATATTTGGGCTCACTGTGGGAGCCTGAATTATAACTTAGTCCAAAATGAGGAATTTTCTTTAAAAATCTTCTTCTTCAGATCCAGCAGTGGGAATGTTTTAATATTTGGTATGTAGCATCCTTAGGGGGTGAGATTCAAGTTTGTTCAAGCCATGTCCCTAGGTCCATATTTGGGCTCACTGTGGGAGCTCGAATTGTAACTAGTTCAAAATGAGGAATTTTCTTAAAAAATCTTCTTCTTGAGATCCAGCAGTCGGAATGTTTTGATATTTGGTGTGCAGCATCCTTGGGGGGGGGGGGGGGGGGGGGGGGGGGGGGGATTCAAGTTTGTTAAATCCAAGTCCTTGGGTTCATATTTGGGCTCCCTGTGTGAGCCTGAATTATTACTTAGTTCAATATGAGGAATTTTTCTTTAAAACTCTTCTTCAGATTCAGCGGTCGAAATGTTTTGATATTTGGCATGCAGCATTCTAAGAGGGTTGAGATTCAAGTTTGTTCAAGCCAAGTCCCATTGTTGATATTTGGGTTCCCTGTGGGAGCCTGAATTATAAATTAGTTCAATATGAGGAATATTCTTCAAAAATCTTCTTCTTCACATCCACCAGTCAGAATCTTTTGATATTTGGAAACGGCATCCCACTGGAGGTGAGATTCAAGTTTGTTCAAGCCAAGTACCTGGGATCATATTTGGGCTTCCTATGGGAGCCCAAATTATTACTTAGTTCAATATGAGGAATATTCTTTAAAAATATTAATTTTTTTTAGATCCACTGGTCTGAATCTTTGGATATTTGGTATAAGCTTTTCTAAGGAAGGGCAGATGCAACTTGTTGAAATAAATTCCCTGGGTTTTATATTCAGGCTACCATGTCAGGTGAGCGCCCTCAAGTCCTCTGGGGCCTCTTGTTTGTGAATAGTGCTGGCCAGTTTTGGCCATTACGTTAGGTAAAGGGTTAATGGAATTACTGGGACGTACATGTAGCTTTGGTGTGATGTGTTTTCTGTAGCAACTTAAGTGAATGACTTGGCATTGGTGGATCTTTCTATTTTAATTCAGTCTCTTCTTGTTATATTGGTAAGAAAATCTGTATGTACACATGTAGTACATCCTAAATTCTCTGTTTTGTCAAACTCCTTACAGGTTAGCTGAATAGACAGTTACTGCTTTAAATAATAAGACATTGGCAAACTTGACTTTGAGCCCATTTTGGAGCCATGACATACATGTAGTCAGAGATGTTGAAAGTGACCTTAAACACCAATAAATAAATAACCAAATAACTACATAAATAAATAAATATTTATACCACCTCTGTTTAGACCAACAAGTAAATCATCGGTGATTCCTCAAAATAATAGGACCTGAAAAACACCTAAAGTGGACAGCTGGAATTTTCCATAATTGCTTAAACTGACCTGTTATTGCCATGAACCCACTGCACAAGAAACTCATGGCAATAAATTCTATCAACCACACTCTATCTTGATATTATATAAGTTTTCCGAATGAGATTTTCACATCTGCAAAGAAAAAGAATATTGAAATAGGAATTGAATATTCTATTTCTCTGACATATATACTGAGTCAAAAAAGAAAGTATAATAGAAACAAATGTGAAAAAATAGCATAAAGGATGAAATATAATAGTTCTAATGTTGCATGTTTGTGGACAAGAAGTTGTGCAAAGAGCTTAATGACATGTTGTTGTTGTCCACACAAGCGTGTACAATTTGCTACGGATTTCGAAATAGCACATGTTCCCTGAGAATGTCAAATTGAATGGGTGACCGACGATTTTCTTAGTGTTATGTTGTACTAGAGAGCCTGGGTTACTGAAAAAACGCACTAGTTTTTGTCTTCCAACATTTTAAAAAATGCCAAGGTTAACCGAAAATCAGAGGTTGCGTGTCATTGGTATCCATGAGGCTGGGATACCTCCAGATGAGCTCGCTGCTGAGTTTGGAGTCACTGTGGCCACTATTTACCATCTCATTGGAAGGTATAGAACCACTGGATCTACTACTTTCCGACCCCTCCACAAGACGACACATCAGTACGTCTCACTCGCGGGATCGCTTCCTTCTGGTGATGAGAACAGCAGCAATTACTCCTGGTAGAACTAAAAATAGAATTTGTGCACAAACTGTCTGCAACAGACTCACTGAACATGGCATCTGAAGTAGGTGTCCATACCACGGACCAACCCTTACCCAACGTCAGCGTACCGTCAGAATGGAATGGGTACATCGGCGTGTTTGCTGGATTCAGCAGCATTGGAGCACAGTTCTTGTTAGTGATGAATCACGATTTTGTCTACAGCGAGCTGATGGTAGGACAAGAGTGTATCGCCAATGGTTTTTTGATGCTTGCGTGCGGGAATGCAGGAATTTTCTTGCACCATCGAATGGAGTTGATCTTCATCGAACTTCATTGATCTTCATCGATGGTACAGTTAAAACTAGAAGTCCTGTCATAAACTGTGCCCTTATCTTGGTTTCATTGCGCGTAGGAATTGCGCACAATTGCCATATCGAATGGCATCCAAACTTGAAAGCCAGGCAGGTCCTCCTGGTTAGTCATAGCAAACACAGGCCATTTTTCTGCCAATGCACCTCCGGGTTACCCGGAGGTCCATTGGCTGAAACATTGCTTGTGCACAGGCCATATGTATGGAATTTGATAGCCTTACTATGGTCATAACACGTAGATTAACGTGCAGATCGACATGCTTTTTGTGCGCATTTCATGACAGGACTTCTAGTTTTAACTGTAATCTGAATGGACAGCGATATAGGGACGAAATTCTTAACGCTGTTGTTGTCCCATTGTTCAATGCTAACGTCTGTAGAGATAAGACGATTAATTGGATTAACATCGGCACTCGGCTGATAAGCGCCCATCGGTTCACCATCGGCACTGGAGGTTCAACATCGGCCCTCGCCGATTGTCTGAAACTCAGTGAAAGTGTTGTGGATGATCTGTAATGAACTTTCTTCCCCTTCGTGGGACAACAAGTGGCAAGCGATCGGTACATCACTCGTCTGTAACTGATATCAGGCAAGTGATGGTTCGTGAAAGAAAAGGCAGAATATTATATTAAAGATTTTGATTGTGTAACTGTGTACCAAGTTGTTTTTTATCCATCATGTGAATACAGACGCCCTTCACCGCTCAAAATTCTGCAAAATGTCGCAATATATATCTTTCAACCACGTTCATCGTCTCATTAAATATATATTATAGTGGCATTCTTTAATCCCATATTGGACAGATAATTCCTCCATATCAGTAATCCGTGTTAACTGTGAGAGGTTTGGGTGCAATAAGTTTAATATTGGGCCATTCGGGGTGGTATTTATCAACACGAAGCCACTGAATTTTTCTCATGTTGAAGTATGTGGAGCGCGTGCTAAAAATAGATAATGCAGTGCAACGTCATGACTCCTGTGACACAATCCCATATATGGGTTTACCGAAAAGAAACTCCCACTTTAAAACGTGTGGTTCCAATGTTGACTTAAGTTTTGATTTTCACAAAATATTTTCTTTCAAATATATTTATATACATTCAAGGGTGAAAAACCCCTATCATGTAAATATCATTTTTCCATTTGCCTCTTTTTAAATTTTAGGCACACAGGAAATGTGGTACCGGCATTAATTCGTAAAAAACAAAACCACGCTCGTGTTCTTTGTTCTCGGGGTCTGATTTTTTTTTTCAGCTGCGTTTTGAATGCATTTGATACTTAACTTCAAAGACTGTTTGTCTGTGATAGTCGACTTCAAAGTCTGTGTAGGGGGTGATTCAGCAAAGACCCGACTTTGAAATGAATTGTTGCCAGTGTTGATGTAAACTGCATCAAAAGTTCAGAACACAATTTACTGTGACGATGCATGTGATGAGTTCTCGACTCAGTTGTTATATGTTAGCTGTTTATTTTAAATCGAAAATATACTGCACTGATGGTGCTGCATTGACATAAAATTAACCCTTTGATTTTTTATGCCCCCTGACTTAAGTCGGTGGCATATAGTGATTGATGTGTGCGTGTGTCTGTGTGTGTCCAAGCCAATAACTCGAAAACGGTCAGGGCCACAGTCATCAAACTTCACACAATTATAAAGGACCATGGGAGGATGTGTCACACACCATAGCCGGGTTCGTACCTTCAAGGTCAAGGTCACATTTCAAGGTCACACTAAAAATCGGCCAATATTCGTGTCTCAGCCAAAATTCAGAAACGAATCATAGTTCAGTTGTTAAACTTTTTACAAATGTTAAGGACAGTCAGAAGGTGTGTCGCGTATAATAGTTTCAGCCGCATCGGCAAGGTGAAGGTCACAATTGACCTTCATATATTCAGGGTCACAAATTGTGTCTCAAGCATAACTCCAAAACTATTAGGGCTCCAATCATCTAACTTTGCTCAATTATAAAGGACAACAGGTGGATGTGTCACACACCACAGTCAGGTCCGTAAGGTCAAGGTGAATTTTTTTTTTTGGGGGGGGGGGGGGGGTGGGGGAGGGGGAGCATGTCTTACCTTAGTAACATTTTTCTTGTTATTTAACTTGACTTATTTAAGTGAGTATTTAAAGTGTGTTATCTTCCGGGTTGATGGGGATTAATGGCACGTAAATTAAATTCTGATTACTGTAAATCGGCCAGCTTCTGCAGTAAGCTTGAATAATAAAGAAACCATCTGACATCAGCATTCAGCATCGGCCAATTGTTGTCTAAAATAATCGACATTCATCTGATGGGGCATTTTACATCATCTCTAAACGTCGGATTGCAGTTATTCCATCAAGACAATGCCCGATGTCACGTGACTTATTTTGTCGTGACTTTCTTGAGGAGCAGAGCATCGATCTTCTTCCCTAGACCCCACTTTTGCCAGATTTGTCGCCAATCGAGCATCTTTGGGATCAATTGGACCGTCGGGTATGACTTTCAGACTTTAGGCGAATTACGCAATGTTCTAAGGCAGAAGTGGAACGCAGTACCACAGGGTGACATCCAGAGACATATGAGGTCCATGCGCCGTCGATGTCTTGCCATCCAAGAGGCAAACAGTGGACATACATGCTATTGACTGCATGTGTGAACTTTTCATTTCAGCCCATGACTGAATTGCGACGTCCTGGTGAGACGCTGGCAACAGTAAGACATGAAATTATACAAATTCATACAGCTAGACTCGAAATATGAATTTACAATAATTTGTTTTGGATTAAAGTCGATAAAACTGAACAAAATGCTCCTCAAAGTTTAATATACTTTCTTTTTTGACTCTGTATATATTCAACTGTACAGTGTTGGAATTATGTTGCCCCTCACCTCTGAAGGAAGATTCGAGGGGTCATCTAGTGGAGAGCTCCATCCCCCGAACTTTCTGTCCATCTGTCTGTACAAGTGTTTTTGATTGTAATTTCAAAGCCATTGGTATGTTTGGATCTCCTTTGGTATTCTGATAGACTCGCATGGGGAAACGGATTTGCGCCAGGAACTGGTTCTGACAAGTAATTTTCCCCAGAGTTACATGTATGACCATTTTTCACTTGTTCGACATGGAAAATGTTTCTGTCCCAATATACCTTTAAGGCTACTTCAAACATTCCTACAGGTCGGGGGCAGTGGCCCACCTCTTGCCAAGCCCTTGTCTCAAAGTGCAGGTACCACTGCTAAAAAGCATCATATTATCGTTCATGTGCAGTAATTTAGTTGGTACTGATTTTCCTGTCATAATTGTAGGCACTCTCCCATAAATTATATAAAGGCAAAAATACCTGGACCATTTTTGATCACAAAAAATAATTTAGCAATCCACCAGTTAAACAATTAAAAAAACAGTTTTAATATTTGTGTGGTCAACAAGTTCTGCTTGAATGGTGGAATAGGATTTGGTAACCAATTCCAGGTGTGAAAATCCTCTAAATTGGGCAGAATGGCTATAAATCATAGCACAACTTGATGCCATAACTATGTTGTGGTCATGATATACACGCGGCATTTATTGGGGTAACACTCCATGACTATGACCTTAAAGACCAATAGATTTTTTTTTGAAAAATGTATCTATATTGGTATATAGACATGAAGGTACCTTACCTGGGTAGAGGAGCCAAAATGATCTAGTCACACTTCCTCTGAATGGGCCAAGTCAATAGATAGTTACTGCTCTTAATAATAGGACCTGGAAGCCAACGCCTAAAGTGGACAGCAGGGATTTTCTGTTTTGGCAAAATTGATCCTGTTGTTGTCATGATTAACCGCTGCACCAGCAGCTCATGACACTAAATTCTGTCAAGCCTACTGTGGCTTGAGAATGTAAAATTTTATGAATGAGATTTTCACATCTGCAATGGAAAAAGGTCATTGAATTTTGAACTGAACATTCAATTTCTCTTGTACAAATATTAAAAGAATGTAATAAATTTTGAAATATGTATTCATATTGGTATATAGACCCGAAGGTACCCGGGTAGTGGAGCCAAAATTATCTATTCACTCTTCCTCTGAATGGGCCAAGTCAATAGATAGTTACTGCTCTAAATAATAGGACCTGGAAGCCAACGCCTAAAGTGTACAGCAGGCAGGGTATTTTTTGTTTTTAAAAATTTGATTAGCAGTTTCCATCTAGGTTTCAAAAAGTGATGATAAATAGTGAATATAAGGCCAATATGCAAGAAAAATGGTTAGCACTTGGACATATTTGAATAGCATTTTGCGATGCGAATCCAGTTATTAAATACCCTGGCAGGGATTTTCAGTTTTGGCAAAATTGATCCTGTTGTTGTCATGATTAACCGCTGCTCCAGCAACTCATGACACTGAATTCTGTCAAGCCTACTGTGGCTTGATGATGTAAAATTTTATGAATGAGATTTTCACATCTGCAAAGGAAAAAGATTATTGAATTTTGAACTGAACATTTAATTTATCGTGTACAAATATTAAAAGAATGTAATAAATTTTGAAATATGTATTCATATTGGTATATAGACCCGAAGGTACCCGGGTAGTGGGGCCAAAATTATTTATTCACACTTCTTCTGAATGGGCCAAGTCAATAGATAGTTACTGCTCTAAATAATAGGACCTGGAAGCCAACGCCTAAAGTGGACAGCAGGGATTTTCTGTTTTGGCAAAATTGATCCTGTTGTCAAGATTAACCGCTGCTCCAGCAACTCATGACACTAAATTCTGTCAAGCCTACTGTGGCTTGATGATGTAAAATTTTATGAATGAGATTTTCACATCTGCAAAGGAAAAAGATTATTGAATTTTGAACTGAACATTTAATTTCTCTTGTACAAATATTAAAAGAATGTAATAAATTTTGAAATATGTATTCATATTGGTATATAGACCCGAAGGTACCCAGGGACTGGAGCCAAAATTATCTATCAGGGATTTTTCTACCCTTTTTGGGAAAGGGTCCAGGGGCCTTTCCAATTGGGAAAATTAGCGTCGCAGAGGCCACAAGTGGGAATTTATCTGAGCGACTATCAACAAGAAATAAATAAACTTACTAGCATATCCTTGTGAGAAATCAGTCTATTAATCAATGAAAACCTGTTGTATAATTGTATTTACCCACTGGCTGCTTAGAATTATTAAATTGTACTGGTGATTAATCAATCCTAGTGATGAAAAAGGATTGGTTAATGATCACCCACATACATAAGTCCTCACCTAAGCAAGCCAAGTTCAGTCAGCAGGAGTACTTGGCCTGGTGGACGGTTTGGGTAAAATAATTGTGGACGGTTCGTTCTGGGGACGAAAGTCTATTCAGGTTTCATGACATCAGTCAGCAGGAGTATCAGACCTGGGGAACAGTTTGAATAAAATACAGGTTACCAGACAGGATTTCAGACGTGAGCTGAACCTAAAAATTGGTACCGTGCTTTAAGAAGCACGGAACTCGCCTGTAACAAAATTTAGGTACCATTCGTGAGCCGTTATGGTTGACAGCGATGCATTTTGTCACTTTGACTCACGCACTGCGAGTCGCGTCATTCAGTTGTGATTCTATGCACATCAAGGGAGCTAATTTAAAGTGCTGATTCTAGGAACACACTATCAAGGACGCTCCTTGACACTGTCAAATGGTTTCAAAACAACACAAGTGAATACCCTTCGTACTGAAACAATTCACACTGCGAAGTCCACTGGCAAATATTATTCGGTGCTGGTCACTTAAAAATAATCGACTGGTCACACAGAAATGAATTCTCAACTGCCGTGAATTGGGAATTTTTGGGAGCAAATTGGGAAAAAAAAGTGACTGTTTTCGATTGGGAATGGGGCCGATATTCGGCCCCTCTCGTCGGTCAAAAAAACCCCTGTCTATTCACACTTCCTCTGAAAGGGCAAAGTCAATAGATAGTTACTGCTCTAAATAATACGACCTGGAAGCCAATGCCTAAAGTGGACAGCAGGGATTTTCAGTTTTGGCAAAATTGATCCTGTTGTTGTCATGATAACCGCTGCTCCAGCAACTCATGACACTAAATTCTGTCAAGCATACTGTGGCTTGATAATGTAAAATTTTATGAATGAGATTTTCAGTACGCCTCCAGTACATTCTATCAAGCACACTCTATCTCGATATTATAAAAGTTTTCCAAATGAGATTTTCACATCTGCAAAGAAAAAGAATATTGAAATATAGGAACTGAATATTCTATTTCTCTGACATATGTATTCAACTGTACAGTGTTGGAGTTATGTTGCCCCTCACCTCTGAAGGAAGAGTCGAGAGGGTATCTAGTGGAGACCTCCATCTACCGAACTGTCTGTCCATCTGTCTGTACAAACGTTTTTGATTGTAATTTCAAAGCCATCAGTCTGTTTGGATCTCCTTTGGTTTTTCTGATAGACCCGCAGGGGGAAATGGATATGCGCAAGGAACTGGTTCTTTCAAGTAATTTTCCCCAGAGTTATGACCATTTTTCACTTGTTCAACATGGAAAATGTTTCTGTCCCACAATACCTTTAAGGCTACTTCAAACATTCCTACAGGTTGGGGGCAATGGCCCACCTCTTGCATAGCCCTTGTCTCAAAGTGCAGGTACCACTGCTAAAAAGCATCATACTCTGAGTGTGCTTCATATTATCGTTCACATGCTGTAATTTAGCTGGCACTGATTTTTCTGTCATAATTTATGAGATAGTGCTGAAGGCACTCTCCCATAAATTATATAAAGGCAAAAATACCTGGACCATTTTTGATCAGAAAAAATAATTTAGCACTCCACCAGTTAAACAATTAAAAAATAGTTTTAATATTGGTGTGGTCAACAAATTCTGCTTTACTGATGGAATAGGATTTGGTAACCAATTCCAGGTGTGAAAACCCTCTAAATAGGGCAGAATGGCTATAAATCATGGCTCAACTTGATGCCATACCTATGTTGTGGTCATGATATACACGCCATGACTGTGACATTAAACACCAATGAATTGTTTTTTGAAAAATGTTTCTATATTGGTATATAGACCCGTAGGTACCCGGGTAGTGGAGCCAAAATTATCTATTCACACTTCCTCTGAAAGGGCCAAGTCAATAGATAGTTACTGCTCTAAATAATAGGACCTGGAAACCAACGCCTAAAGTGGACAGCAGGGATTTTCTGTTTTGGCAAAATTGATCCTGTTGTTGTCATGATTAACCGCTGCTCCAGAAACTCATGACACTGAATTCTGTCAAGCCTACTGTGGCTTGATGATGTAAAATTTTATGAATGAGATTTTCACATCTGCAAAGGAAAAAGATTATTGAATTTTGAACTGAACATTTAATTTCTCTTGTACAAATATTAAAAGAATGTAATAAATTTTGAAATATGTATTCATATTGGTATATAGACCCGAAGGTACACAGGTAATGGAGCCAAAATTATCTATTCACACTTCCTCTGAAAGGGCCAAGTCAATAGATAGTTACTGCTCTAAATAATACGACCTGGAAGCCAACACCTAAAGTGGACAGCAGGGATTTTCTGTTTTGGCAAAATTGATCCTGTTGTTGTCATGATTAACCGCTGCTCCAGCAACTCATGACACTAAATTCTGTCAAGCATGCTGTGGCTTGATAATGTAAAATTTTATGAATGTGATTTTCAGTACGCCTCCAGTACATTCTATCAAGCACACTCTATCTCGATATTATAAAAGTTTTCCAAATGAGATTTTCACATCTGCATATTCTATTTCTCTGACATATGTATTCAACTGTACAGTGTTGGAGTTATGTTGCCCCTCACCTCTGAAGGAAGAGTCGAGAGGGTATCTAGTGGAGACCTCCATCTACCGAACTGTCTGTCCATCTGTCTGTACAAACGTTTTTGATTGTAATTTCAAAGCCATCAGTCTGTTTGGATCTCCTTTGGTTTTTCTGATAGACCCGCATGGGGAAATGGATATGCGCAAGGAACTGGTTCTTTCAAGTAATTTTCCCCAGAGTTATGACCATTTTGCACTTGTTCAACATGGAAAATGTTTCTGTCCCACAATACCTTTAAGGCTACTTCAAACATTCCTACAGGTCGGGGGCAGTGGCCCACCTCTTGCATAGCCCTTGTCTCAAAGTGCAGGTACCACTGCTAAAAAGCATCATACTCTGAGTGTGCTTCATATTAACGTTCACGTGCTGTAATTTAGCTGGTACTGATTTTTCTCTCATAATTTATGAGATAGTGCTGAAGGCACTCTCCCATAAATTATATAAAGGCAAAAATACCTGGACCATTTTTGATCAGAAAAAATAATTTAGCACTCCACCAGTTAAACAATTAAAAAATAGTTTTAATATTGGTGTGGTCAACAAATTCTGCTTTACTGATGGAATAGGATTTGGTAACCAATTCCAGGTGTGAAATCCCTCTAAATAGGGCAGAATGGCTATAAATCATGGCTCAACCTGATGCCATACCTATGTTGTGGTCATGATATACACGCCATGACTGTGACCTTAAACACCAATGAATTGTTTTTTGAAAAATGTTTCTATATTGGTATATAAACCCATAGGTACCAGGGTAGTGGAGCCAAAATTATCTATTCACACTTCCTCTGAAAGGGCCAAGTCAATAGATAGTTACTGCTCTAAATAATAGGACCTGGAAGCCAACGCCTAAAGTGGACAGCAGGGATTTTCTGTTTTGGCAAAATTGATTCGTTGTCATGATTAACCGCTGCTCCAGCAACTCATGACACTGAATTCTGTCAAGCCTACTGTGGCTTGATGATGTAAAATTTTATGAATGAGATTTTCACATCTGCAAAGGAAAAAGATTATTGAATTTTGAACTGTACATTTAATTTCTCTTGTACAAATATTAAAAGAATGTAATAAATTTTGAAATATGTATTCATATTGGTATATAGACCCGAAGGTACCCGGGTAGTGGAGCCAAAATTATCTATTCACACTTCCTCTGAAAGGGCCAAGTCAATAGATAGTTACTGCTCTAAATAATAGGACCTGGAAGCCAACGCCTAAAGTGGACAGCAGGGATTTTCTGTTTTGGCAAAATTGATCCTGTTGTTGTCATGATTAACCGCTGCTCCAGCAACTCATGACACTGAATTCTGTCAAGCCTACTGTGGCTTGATGATGTAAAATTTTATGAATGAGATTTTCACATCTGCAAAGGAAAAAGATTATTGAATTTTGAACTGAACATTTAATTTATCGTGTACAAATATTAAAAGAATGTAATAAATTTTGAAATATGTATTCATATTGGTATATAGACCCGAAGGTACCCGGGTAGTGGGGCCAAAATTATTTATTCACACTTCTTCTGAATGGGCCAAGTCAATAGATAGTTACTGCTCTAAATAATAGGACCTGGAAGCCAACGCCTAAAGTGGACAGCAGGGATTTTCTGTTTTGGCAAAATTGATCCTGTTGTCAAGATTAACCGCTGCTCCAGCAACTCATGACACTAAATTCTGTCAAGCCTACTGTGGCTTGATGATGTAAAATTTTATGAATGAGATTTTCACATCTGCAAAGGAAAAAGATTATTGAATTTTGAACTGAACATTTAATTTCTCTTGTACAAATATTAAAAGAATGTAATAAATTTTGAAATATGTATTCATATTGGTATATAGACCCGAAGGTACCCAGGGACTGGAGCCAAAATTATCTATCAGGGATTTTTCTACCCTTTTTGGGAAAGGGTCCAGGGGCCTTTCCAATTGGGAAAATTAGCGTCGCAGAGGCCAAAAGTGGGAATTTATCTGAGCGACTATCAACAAGAAATAAATAAACTTACTAGCATATCCTTGTGAGAAATCAGTCTATTAATCAATGAAAACCTGTTGTATAATTGTATTTACCCACTGGCTGCTTAGAATTATTAAATTGTACTGGTGATTAATCAATCCTAGTGATGAAAAAGGATTGGTTAATGATCACCCACATACATAAGTCCTCACCTAAGCAAGCCAAGTTCAGTCAGCAGGAGTACTTGGCCTGGTGGACGGTTTGGGTAAAATAATTGTGGACGGTTCGTTCTGGGGACGAAAGTCTATTCAGGTTTCATGACATCAGTCAGCAGGAGTATCAGACCTGGGGAACAGTTTGAATAAAATACAGGTTACCAGACAGGATTTCAGACGTGAGCTGAACCTAAAAATTGGTACCGTGCTTTAAGAAGCACGGAACTCGCCTGTAACAAAATTTAGGTACCATTCGTGAGCCGTTATGGTTGACAGCGATGCATTTTGTCACTTTGACTCACGCACTGCGAGTCGCGTCATTCAGTTGTGATTCTATGCACATCAAGGGAGCTAATTTAAAGTGCTGATTCTAGGAACACACTATCAAGGACGCTCCTTGACACTGTCAAATGGTTTCAAAACAACACAAGTGAATACCCTTCGTACTGAAACAATTCACACTGCGAAGTCCACTGGCAAATATTATTCGGTGCTGGTCACTTAAAAATAATCGACTGGTCACACAGAAATGAATTCTCAACTGCCGTGAATTGGGAATTTTTGGGAGCAAATTGGGAAAAAAAAGTGACTGTTTTCGATTGGGAATGGGGCCGATATTCGGCCCCTCTCGTCGGTCAAAAAAACCCCTGTCTATTCACACTTCCTCTGAAAGGGCCAAGTCAATAGATAGTTACTGCTCTAAATAATACGACCTGGAAGCCAATGCCTAAAGTGGACAGCAGGGATTTTCAGTTTTGGCAAAATTGATCCTGTTGTTGTCATGATAACCGCTGCTCCAGCAACTCATTACACTAAATTCTGTCAAGCATACTGTGGCTTGATAATGTAAAATTTTATGAATGAGATTTTCAGTACGCCTCCAGTACATTCTATCAAGCACACTCTATCTCGATATTATAAAAGTTTTCCAAATGAGATTTTCACATCTGCAAAGAAAAAGAATATTGAAATATAGGAACTGAATATTCTATTTCTCTGACATATGTATTCAACTGTACAGTGTTGGAGTTATGTTGCCCCTCACCTCTGAAGGAAGAGTCGAGAGGGTATCTAGTGGAGACCTCCATCTACCGAACTGTCTGTCCATCTGTCTGTACAAACGTTTTTGATTGTAATTTCAAAGCCATCAGTCTGTTTGGATCTCCTTTGGTTTTTCTGATAGACCCGCAGGGGGAAATGGATATGCGCAAGGAACTGGTTCTTTCAAGTAATTTTCCCCAGAGTTATGACCATTTTTCACTTGTTCAACATGGAAAATGTTTCTGTCCCACAATACCTTTAAGGCTACTTCAAACATTCCTACAGGTTGGGGGCAATGGCCCACCTCTTGCATAGCCCTTGTCTCAAAGTGCAGGTACCACTGCTAAAAAGCATCATACTCTGAGTGTGCTTCATATTATCGTTCACATGCTGTAATTTAGCTGGCACTGATTTTTCTGTCATAATTTATGAGATAGTGCTGAAGGCACTCTCCCATAAATTATATAAAGGCAAAAATACCTGGACCATTTTTGATCAGAAAAAATAATTTAGCACTCCACCAGTTAAACAATTAAAAAATAGTTTTAATATTGGTGTGGTCAACAAATTCTGCTTTACTGATGGAATAGGATTTGGTAACCAATTCCAGGTGTGAAAACCCTCTAAATAGGGCAGAATGGCTATAAATCATGGCTCAACTTGATGCCATACCTATGTTGTGGTCATGATATACACGCCATGACTGTGACATTAAACACCAATGAATTGTTTTTTGAAAAATGTTTCTATATTGGTATATAGACCCGTAGGTACCCGGGTAGTGGAGCCAAAATTATCTATTCACACTTCCTCTGAAAGGGCCAAGTCAATAGATAGTTACTGCTCTAAATAATAGGACCTGGAAACCAACGCCTAAAGTGGACAGCAGGGATTTTCTGTTTTGGCAAAATTGATCCTGTTGTTGTCATGATTAACCGCTGCTCCAGAAACTCATGACACTGAATTCTGTCAAGCCTACTGTGGCTTGATGATGTAAAATTTTATGAATGAGATTTTCACATCTGCAAAGGAAAAAGATTATTGAATTTTGAACTGAACATTTAATTTCTCTTGTACAAATATTAAAAGAATGTAATAAATTTTGAAATATGTATTCATATTGGTATATAGACCCGAAGGTACACAGGTAATGGAGCCAAAATTATCTATTCACACTTCCTCTGAAAGGGTCAAGTCAATAGATAGTTACTGCTCTAAATAATACGACCTGGAAGCCAACACCTAAAGTGGACAGCAGGGATTTTCTGTTTTGGCAAAATTGATCCTGTTGTTGTCATGATTAACCGCTGCTCCAGCAACTCATGACACTAAATTCTGTCAAGCATACTGTGGCTTGATAATGTAAAATTTTATGAATGAGATTTTCAGTACGCCTCCAGTACATTCTATCAAGCACACTCTATCTCGATATTATAAAAGTTTTCCAAATGAGATTTTCACATCTGCATATTCTATTTCTCTGACATATGTATTCAACTGTACAGTGTTGGAGTTATGTTGCCCCTCACCTCTGAAGGAAGAGTCGAGAGGGTATCTAGTGGAGACCTCCATCTACCGAACTGTCTGTCCATCTGTCTGTACAAACGTTTTTGATTGTAATTTCAAAGCCATCAGTCTGTTTGGATCTCCTTTGGTTTTTCTGATAGAGCCGCATGGGGAAATGGATATGCGCAAGGAACTGGTTCTTTCAAGTAATTTTCCCCAGAGTTATGACCATTTTGCACTTGTTCAACATGGAAAATGTTTCTGTCCCACAATACCTTTAAGGCTACTTCAAACATTCCTACAGGTCGGGGGCAGTGGCCCACCTCTTGCATAGCCCTTGTCTCAAAGTGCAGGTACCACTGCTAAAAAGCATCATACTCTGAGTGTGCTTCATATTAACGTTCACATGCTGTAATTTAGCTGGTACTGATTTTTCTCTCATAATTTATGAGATAGTGCTGAAGGCACTCTCCCATAAATTATATAAAGGCAAAAATACCTGGACCATTTTTGATCAGAAAAAATAATTTAGCACTCCACCAGTTAAACAATTAAAAAATAGTTTTAATATTGGTGTGGTCAACAAATTCTGCTTTACTGATGGAATAGGATTTGGTAACCAATTCCAGGTGTGAAATCCCTCTAAATAGGGCAGAATGGCTATAAATCATGGCTCAACCTGATGCCATACCTATGTTGTGGTCATGATATACACGCCATGACTGTGACCTTAAACACCAATGAATTGTTTTTTGAAAAATGTTTCTATATTGGTATATAAACCCGTAGGTACCAGGGTAGTGGAGCCAAAATTATCTATTCACACTTCCTCTGAAAGGGCCAAGTCAATAGATAGTTACTGCTCTAAATAATAGGACCTGGAAGCCAACGCCTAAAGTGGACAGCAGGGATTTTCTGTTTTGGCAAAATTGATTCGTTGTCATGATTAACCGCTGCTCCAGCAACTCATGACACTGAATTCTGTCAAGCCTACTGTGGCTTGATGATGTAAAATTTTATGAATGAGATTTTCACATCTGCAAAGGAAAAAGATTATTGAATTTTGAACTGTACATTTAATTTCTCTTGTACAAATATTAAAAGAATGTAATAAATTTTGAAATATGTATTCATATTGGTATATAGACCCGAAGGTACCCGGGTAGTGGAGCCAAAATTATCTATTCACACTTCCTCTGAAAGGGCCAAGTCAATAGATAGTTACTGCTCTAAATAATAGGACCTGGAAGCCAACGCCTAAAGTGGACAGCAGGGATTTTCTGTTTTGGCAAAATTGATCCTGTTGTTGTCATGATTAACCGCTGCTCCAGCAACTCATGACACTGAATTCTGTCAAGCCTACTGTGGCTTGATGATGTAAAATTTTATGAATGAGATTTTCACATCTGCAAAGGAAAAAGATTATTGAATTTTGAACTGTACATTTAATTTCTCTTGTACAAATATTAAAAGAATGTAATAAATTTTGAAATATGTATTCATATTGGTATATAGACCCGAAGGTACCCGGGTAGTGGAGCCAAAATTATCTATTCACACTTCCTCTGAAAGGGCCAAGTCAGTAGATAGTTACTGCTCTAAATAATAGGACCTGGAAGCCAACGCCTAAAGTGGACAGCAGGGATTTTCTGTTTTGGCAAAATTGATCCTGTTGTTGTCATGATTAACCGCTGCTCCAGCAACTCATGACACTGAATTCTGTCAAGCCTACTGTGGCTTGATGATGTAAAATTTTATGAATGAGATTTTCACATCTGCAAAGGAAAAAGATTATTGAATTTTGAACTGTACATTTAATTTCTCTTGTACAAATATTAAAAGAATGTAATAAATTTTGAAATATGTATTCATATTGGTATATAGACCCGAAGGTACCCGGGTAGTGGAGCCAAAATTATCTATTCACACTTCCTCTGAAAGGGCCAAGTCAATAGATAGTTACTGCTCTAAATAATAGGACCTGGAAGCCAACGCCTAAAGTGGACAGCAGGGATTTTCTGTTTTGGCAAAATTGATCCTGTTGTTGTCATGATTAACCGCTGCTCCAGCAACTCATGACACTGAATTCTGTCAAGCCTACTGTGGCTTGATGATGTAAAATTTTATGAATGAGATTTTCACATCTGCAAAGGAAAAAGATTATTGAATTTTGAACTGAACATTTAATTTCTCTTGTACAAATATTAAAAGAATGTAATAAATTTTGAAATATGTATTCATATTGGTATTTAGACCCGAAGGTACCCAGGTACTGGAGCCAAAATTATCTATTCACACTTCCTCTGAAAGGGCCAAGTCAATAGATAGTTACTGCTCTAAATAATAGGACCTGGAAGCCAACACCTAAAGTGGACAGCAGGGATTTTCAGTTTTGGCAAAATTGATCCTGTTGTTGTCATGATTAACCGCTGCTCCAGCAACTCATGACACTAAATTCTGTCAAGCATACTGTGGCTTGATAATGTAAAATTTTATGAATGAGATTTTCAGTACGCCTCCAGTACATTCTATCAAGCACACTCTATCTCGATATTATAAAAGTTTTCCAAATGAGATTTTCACATCTGCATATTCTATTTCTCTGACATATGTATTCAACTGTACAGTGTTGGAGTTATGTTGCCCCTCACCTCTGAAGGAAGAGTCGAGAGGGTATCTAGTGGAGACCTCCATCTACCGAACTGTCTGTCCATCTGTCTGTACAAACGTTTTTGATTGTAATTTCAAAGCCATCAGTCTGTTTGGATCTCCTTTGGTTTTTCTGATAGACCCGCATGGGGAAATGGATATGCGCAAGGAACTGGTTCTTTCAAGTAATTTTCCCCAGAGTTATGACCATTTTTCACTTGTTCAACATGGAAAATGTTTCTGTCCCACAATACCTTTAAGGCTACTTCAAACATTCCTACAGGTCGGGGGCAGTGGCCCACCTCTTGCATAGCCCTTGTCTCAAAGTGCAGGTACCACTGCTAAAAAGCATCATACTCTGAGTGTGCTTCATATTAACGTTCACGTGCTGTAATTTAGCTGGTACTGATTTTTCTCTCATAATTTATGAGATAGTGCTGAAGGCACTCTCCCATAAATTATATAAAGGCAAAAATACCTGGACCATTTTTGATCAGAAAAAATAATTTAGCACTCCACCAGTTAAACAATTAAAAAATAGTTTTAATATTGGTGTGGTCAACAAATTCTGCTTTACTGATGGAATAGGATTTGGTAACCAATTCCAGGTGTGAAATCCCTCTAAATAGGGCAGAATGGCTATAAATCATGGCTCAACCTGATGCCATACCTATGTTGTGGTCATGATATACACGCCATGACTGTGACCTTAAACACCAATGAATTGTTTTTTGAAAAATGTTTCTATATTGGTATATAAACCCGTAGGTACCAGGGTAGTGGAGCCAAAATTATCTATTCACACTTCCTCTGAAAGGGCCAAGTCAATAGATAGTTACTGCTCTAAATAATAGGACCTGGAAGCCAACGCCTGAAGTGGACAGCAGGGATTTTCTGTTTTGGCAAAATTGATCATGTTGTCATGATTAACCGCTGCTCCAGCAACTCATGACACTGAATTCTGTCAAGCCTACTGTGGCTTGATGATGTAAAATTTTATGAATGAGATTTTCACATCTGCAAAGGAAAAAGATTATTGAATTTTGAACTGTACATTTAATTTCTCTTGTACAAATATTAAAAGAATGTAATAAATTTTGAAATATGTATTCATATTGGTATATAGACCCGAAGGTACCCGGGTAGTGGAGCCAAAATTATCTATTCACACTTCCTCTGAAAGGGCCAAGTCAATAGATAGTTACTGCTCTAAATAATAGGACCTGGAAGCCAACGCCTAAAGTGGACAGCAGGGATTTTCTGTTTTGGCGAAATTGATCCTGTTGTTGTCATGATTAACCGCTGCTCCAGCAACTCATGACACTGAATTCTGTCAAGCCTACTGTGGCTTGATGATGTAAAATTTTATGAATGAGATTTTCACATCTGCAAAGGAAAAAGATTATTGAATTTTGAACTGTACATTTAATTTCTCTTGTACAAATATTAAAAGAATGTAATAAATTTTGAAATATGTATTCATATTGGTATATAGACCCGAAGGTACCCGGGTAGTGGAGCCAAAATTATCTATTCACACTTCCTCTGAAAGGGCCAAGTCAGTAGATAGTTACTGCTCTAAATAATAAGACCTGGAAGCCAACGCCTAAAGTGGACAGCAGGGATTTTCTGTTTTGGCAAAATTGATCCTGTTGTTGTCATGATTAACTAACCGCTGCTCCAGCAACTCATGACACTGAATTCGGTCAAGCCTACTGTGGCTTGATGATGTAAAATTTTATGAATGAGATTTTCACATCTGCAAAGGAAAAAGATTATTGAATTTTGAACTGTACATTTAATTTCTCTTGTACAAATATTAAAAGAATGTAATAAATTTTGAAATATGTATTCATATTGGTATATAGACCCGAAGGTACCCGGGTAGTGGAGCCAAAATTATCTATTCACACTTCCTCTGAAAGGGCCAAGTCAATAGATAGTTACTGCTCTAAATAATAGGACCTGGAAGCCAACGCCTAAAGTGGACAGCAGGGATTTTCTGTTTTGGCAAAATTGATCCTGTTGTTGTCATGATTAACCGCTGCTCCAGCAACTCATGACACTGAATTCTGTCAAGCCTACTGTGGCTTGATGATGTAAAATTTTATGAATGAGATTTTCACATCTGCAAAGGAAAAAGATTATTGAATTTTGAACTGAACATTTAATTTCTCTTGTACAAATATTAAAAGAATGTAATAAATTTTGAAATATGTATTCATATTGGTATATAGACCCGAAGGTACCCGGGTAGTGGGGCCAAAATTATTTATTCACACTTCTTCTGAATGGGCCAAGTCAATAGATAGTTACTGCTCTAAATAATAGGACCTGGAAGCCAACGCCTAAAGTGGACAGCAGGGATTTTCTGTTTTGGCAAAATTAATCCTGTTGTTGTCAAGATTAACTGCTGCTCCAGCAACTCATGACACTAAATGCTGTCAAGCCTACTGTGGCTTGATGATGTAAAATTTTATGAATGAGATTTTCACATCTGCAAAGGAAAAAGATTATTGAATTTTGAACTGAACATTTAATTTCTCTTGTGCAAATATTAAAAGAATGTAATAAATTTTGAAATATGTATTCATATTGGTATTTAGACCCGAAGGTACCCAGGTACTGGAGCCAAAATTATTTATTCACACTTCTTCTGAATGGGCCAAGTCAATAGATAGTTACTGCTCTAAATAATAGGACCTGGAAGCCAACGCCTAAAGTGGACAGCAGGGATTTTCTGTTTTGGCAAAATTAATCCTGTTGTTGTCAAGATTAACTGCTGCTCCAGCAACTCATGACACTAAATGCTGTCAAGCCTACTGTGGCTTGATGATGTAAAATTTTATGAAGGAGATTTTCACATCTGCAAAGGAAAAAGATTATTGAATTTTGAACTGAACATTTAATTTCTCTTGTACAAATATTAAAAGAATGTAATAAATTTTGAAATATGTATTCATATTGGTATTTAGACCCAAAGGTACCCAGGTACTGGAGCCAAAATTATCTATTCACACTTCCTCTGAAACGGCTAAGTCAATAGATAGTTACTGCTCTAAATAATACGACCTGGAAGCCAACACCTAAAGTGGACAGCAAGGATTTTCAGTTTTGGCAAAATTGATCCTGTTGTCATGATTAACCGCTGCTCCAGCAACTCATGACACTAAATTCTGTCAGGCATACTGTGGCTTGATAATGTAAAATTTTATGAATGAGATTTTCAGTACGCCTCCAGTACATTCTATCAAGCACACTCTATCTCGATATTATAAAAGTTTTCCAAATGAGATTTTCACATCTGCAAAGAAAAAGAATATTGAAATATAGGAACTGAATATTCTATTTCTCTGACATATGTATTCAACTGTACAGTGTTGGAGTTATGTTGCCCCTCACCTCTGAAGGAAGAGTCAAGAGGGTATCTAGTGGAGACCTCCATCTACCGAGCTGTCTGTCCATCTGTCTGTACAAACGTTTTTGATTGTAATTTCAAAGCCATCAGTCTGTTTGGATCTCCTTTGGTTTTTCTGATAGAGCCGCATGGGGAAATGGATATGCGCAAGGAACTGGTTCTTTCAAGTAATTTTCCCCAGAGTTATGACCATTTTTCACTTGTTCAACATGGAAAAAGTTTCTGTCCCACAATACCTTTAAGGCTACTTCAAACATTCCTACAGGTCGGGGGCAGTGGCCCACCTCTTGCATAGCCCTTGTCTCAAAGTGCAGGTACCACTGCTTAAAGGCATCATACTCTGAGTGTGCTTCATATTATTGTTCACGTGCTGTAATTTAGCTGGTATTGATTTTTCTGTCATAATTTATGAGATAGTGCTGAAGGCACTCTCCCATAAATTATATAAAGGCAAAAATACCTGGACCATTTTTGATCAGAAAAAATAATTTAGCACTCCACCAGTTAAACAATTAAAAAATAGTTTTAGTATTGGTGTGGTCAACAAATTCTGCTTTACTGATGGAATAGGATTTGGTAACCAATTCCAGGTGTGAAAACCCTCTAAATAGGGCAGAATGGCTATAAATCATGGCTCAACTTGATGCCATACCTATGTTGTGGTCATGATATACACGCCATGACTGTGACCTTAAACACCAATGAATTGTTTTTTGAAAAATGTTTCTATATTGGTATATAGACCCGTAGGTACCCGGGTAGTGGAGCCAAAATTATCTATTCACACTTCCTCTGAAAGGGCCAAGTCAATAGATAGTTACTGCTCTAAATAATAGGACCTGGAAGCCAACGCCTAAAGTGGACAGCAGGGATTTTCAGTTTTGGCAAAATTGATCCTGTTGTTGTCATGATTAACCGCTGCTCCAGCAACTCATGACACTGAATTCTGTCAAGCCTACTGTGGCTTGATGATGTAAAATTTTATGAATGAGATTTTCACATCTGCAAAGGAAAAAGATTATTGAATTTTGAACTGTACATTTAATTTCTCTTGTACAAATATTAAAAGAATGTAATAAATTTTGAAATATGTATTCATATTGGTATATAGACCCGAAGGTACCCGGATAGTGGAGCCAAAATTATCTATTCACACTTCCTCTGAATGGGCCAAGTCAATAGATAGTTACTGCTCTAAATAATAGGACCTGGAAGCCAACGCCTAAAGTGGACAGCAGGGATTTTCAGTTTTGGCAAAATTAATCCTGTTGTTGTCATGATTAACCGCTGCTCCAGCAACTCATGACACTAAATTATGTCAAGCATGCTGTGGCTTGATAATGTAAAATTTTATGAATGAGATTTTCAGTACGCCTCCAGTACATTCTAGCAAGCACACTCTATCTCGATATTATAAAAGTTTTCCAAATGAGATTTTCACATCTGCAAAGAAAAAGAATATTGAAATATAGGAACTGAATATTCTATTTCTCTGACATATGTATTCAACTGTACAGTGTTGGAGTTATGTTGCCCCTAACCTCTGAAGGAAGAGTCGAGAGGGTATCTAGTGGAGACCTCCATCTACCGAGCTGTCTGTCCATCTGTCTGTACAAACGTTTTTGATTGTAATTTCAAAGCCATCAATCTGTTTGGATTTCCTTTGGTTTTTCTGATAGACCTGCATGGGGAAATGGATATGCACAAGGAACTGGTTCTTTCAAGTAATTTTCCCCAGAGTTATGACCATTTTTCACTTGTTCAACATGGAAAGTGTTTCTGTCCCACAATACCTTTAAGGCTACTTCAAACATTCCTACAGGTCGGGGGCAGTGGCGCACCTCTTGCATAGCCCTTGTCTCAGAGTGCAGGTACCACTGCTAAAAAGCATCATACTCTGAGTGTGCTTCATATTATCGTTCGCGTGCAGTAATTTAGCTGGTACTGATTTTCCTCTCATAATTTATGAGATAGTGCTGAAGGCACTCTCCCATAAATTATATAAAGGCAAAAATACTTGGACCATTTTTGATAACAAAAAATAATTTAGCACTCCACCAGTTAAACAATTAAAAAAAAGTTTTAATATTGGTGTGGTCAACAAATTCTGCTTTAATGATGGAATAGGATTTGGTAACCAATTCCAGGTGTGAAAACCCTCTAAATAGGGCAGAATGGCTATAAATCATGGCTCAACTTGATGCCATACCTATGTTGTGGTCATGATATACATGCCATGACTGTGACCTTAAACACCAATGAATTGTTTTTTGAAAAATGTTTCTATATTGGTATATAAACCCGTAGGTACCTGGGTAGTGAAGCCAAAATTATCTATTCACACTTTCTCTGAAAGGGCCAAGTCAATAGATAGTTACTGCTCCAAATAGTAGGACCTGGAAGCCGACGCCTAAAGTGGACGGCAAGGATTTTCAGTTTTGGCAAAATTAATCCTGTTGTCATGATTAACCGCTGCACCAGAAACTCATGACACTGAATTCTGTCAAGCCTACTGTGGCTTGATGATGTAAAATTTTATGAATGAGATTTTCACATCTGCAAAGGAAAAAGATTATTGAATTTTGAACTGAACATTTAATTTCTCTTGTACAAATATTAAAAGAATGTAATAAATTTTGAAATATGTATTCATATTGGTATATAGACCCGAAGGTACCCTGGTAGTGGGGCCAAAATTATTTATTCACACTTCTTCTGAATGGGCCAAGTCAATAGATAGTTACTGCTCTAAATAATAGGACCTGGAAGCCAACGCCTAAAGTGGACAGCAGGGATTTTCTGTTTTGGCAAAATTGATCCTGTTGTTGTCATGATTAACCGCTGCTCCAGCAACTCATGACACTGAATTCTGTCAAGCCTACTGTGGCTTGATGATGTAAAATTTTATGAATGAGATTTTCACATCTGCAAAGGAAAAAGATTATTGAATTTTGAACTGTACATTTAATTTCTCTTGTACAAATATTAAAAGAATGTAATAAATTTTGAAATATGTATTCATATTGGTATATAGACCTGAAGGTACCCGGAGAGTGGAGCCAAAATTATCTATTCACACTTCCTCTGAAAGGGCCAAGTCAATAGATAGTTACTGCTCTAAATAATAGGACCTGGAAGCCAACGCCTAAAGTGGACAGCAGGGATTTTCTGTTTTGGCAAAATTGATCCTGTTGTTGTCATGATTAACCGCTGCACCAGCAACTCATGACACTGAATTCTGTCAAGCCTACTGTGGCGTGAGAATGTAAAATTTTATGAATGAGATTTTCACATCTGCAAAGGAAAAAGATTATTGAATTTTGAACTGAACATTTAATTTCTCTTGTACAAATATTAAAAGAATGTAATAAATTTTGAAATTTGTATTCATTTTGGTATATAGACCCGAAGGTACCCGGGTAGTGGGGCCAAAATTATTTATTCACACTTCTTCTGAATGGGCCACGTCAATAGATAGTTACTGCTCTAAATAATAGGACCTGGAAGCCAATGCCTAAAGTGGACAGCAGGGATTTTCTGTTTTGGCAAAATTGATCCTGTTGTTGTCATGATTAACCGCTGCACCAGCAACTCATGACACTGAATTCTGTCAAGCCTACTGTGGCGTGAGAATGTAAAATTTTATGAATGAGATTTTCACATCTGCAAAGGAAAAAGATTATTGAATTTTGAACTGAACATTTAATTTCTCTTGTACAAATATTAAAAGAATGTAATAAATTTTGAAATATGTATTCATATTGGTATATAGACCCGAAGGTACCCGGGTAGTGGAGCCAAAATTATCTATTCACACCTCCTCTGAATGGTCCAAGTCAATAGATAGTTTCTGCTCTAAATAATAGCACCTGGAAGCCAACGCCTAAAGTGGACAGCAGGGATTTTCTGTTTTGGCAAAATTAATCCTGTTGTTGTCATGATTAACCGCTGCTCCAGCAACTCGTGACACTAAATTCTGTCAAGCCTACTGTGGCTTGATGATGTAAAATTTTATGAATGAGATTTTCACATCTGCAAAGGAAAAAGATTATTGAATTTTGAACTGTACATTTAATTTCTCTTGTACAAATATTAAAAGAATGTAATAAATTTTGAAATATGTATTCATATTGGTATATAGACCTGAAGGTACCCGGAGAGTGGAGCCAAAATTATCTATTCACACTTCCTCTGAAAGGGCCAAGTCAATAGATAGTTACTGCTCTAAATAATAGGACCTGGAAGCCAACGCCTAAAGTGGACAGCAGGGATTTTCTGTTTTGGCAAAATTGATCCTGTTGTTGTCATGATTAACCGCTGCACCAGCAACTCATGACACTGAATTCTGTCAAGCCTACTGTGGCGTGAGAATGTAAAATTTTATGAATGAGATTTTCACATCTGCAAAGGGAAAAGATTATTGAATTTTGAACTGAACATTTAATTTCTCTTGTACAAATATTAAAAGAATGTAATAAATTTTGAAATTTGTATTCATTTTGGTATATAGACCCGAAGGTACCCGGAGAGTGGGGCCAAAATTATTTATTCACACTTCTTCTGAATGGGCCACGTCAATAGATAGTTACTGCTCTAAATAATAGGACCTGGAAGCCAATGCCTAAAGTGGACAGCAGGGATTTTCTGTTTTGGCAAAATTGATCCTGTTGTTGTCAAGATTAACCGCTGCTCCAGCAACTCATGACACTAAATTCTGTCAAGCCTACTGTGGCTTGATGATGTAAAATTTTATGAATGAGATTTTCACATCTGCAAAGGAAAAAGATTATTGAATTTTGAACTGAACATTTAATTTCTCTTGTACAAATATTAAAAGAATGTAATAAATTTTGAAATATGTATTCATATTGGTATATAGACCCGAAGGTACCCAGGTAGTGGAGCCAAAATTATCTATTCACACTTCCTCTGAAAGGGCCAAGTCAATAGATAGTTACTGCTCTAAATAATACGACCTGGAAGCCAACGCCTAAAGTGGACAGCAGGGATTTTCAGTTTTGGCAAAATTGATCCTGTTGTTGTCATGATTAACCGCTGCTCCAGCAACTCATGACACTAAATTCTGTCAAGCATACTGTGGCTTGATAATGTAAAATTTTATGAATGAGATTTTCAGTACGCCTCCAGTACATTCTATCAAGCACACTCTATCTTGATATTATAAAAGTTTTCCAAATGAGATTTTCACATCTGCAAAGAAAAAGAATATTGAAATATGGGAACTAAATATTCTATTTCTCTTGACATATGTATTCAACTGTACAGTGTTGGAGTTATGTTGCCCCTCACCTCTGAAGGAAGAGTCGAGAGGGTATCTAGTGGAGACCTCCATCTACCGAACTGTCTGTCCATCTGTCTGTACAAACGTTTTTGATTGTAATTTCAAAGCCATCAGTCTGTTTGGATTTCCTTTGGTTTTTCTGATAGACCTGCATGGGGAAATGGATATGCGCAAGGAACTGGTTCTTTCAAGTAATTTTCCCCAGAGTTATGACCATGTTCTTATCAACCTACTCACAATTGTTTACTACAGGCTTGCACTACAGTGGAAGTCCCTAACTCGGATAAAATACTCTCTATTTTTGTCTTTCCCAAGCAAGTTGGGAAAGAAAAGTGGTGCAAAAGCACCAATAAAAATAAGCCAAAACTGGGTCGAGTGCAACCGGCGCAGACCCAGTACGGGACGCTCTCTCCCAAGTACAACTCCACGACTTCCGTTGCCAGTGCGCATATACCGTCTCTAAAGACTCATTCTTTTTAAAATCCGCTTCGTGTCGAGATGTTTTTGCACGCTTATCAGTGTTCCACCAGCTCGATGTTTGATGATTCCTGATTCATTATACCACAGTGTATCCTTTGTATTCTCAGGAACAGTGTTTTATATATTCTCTTTTCTATTATATGTCCATAATGTATATTTATTTGCTCTCTCTCGAGTCGCGCGCGAATTTCGCGTGCCATGCGGTTCGGACTTAGATTTTTTCACAATTATTGTTAATGCTTTTTTTGCAAAATTTTCTAATTGTGTTAGAGTTAGGTGTCAGCGGGGTACCACTCCTGCAGTGTTTCTTCTTTCTTTTGAGAGTAGTCTTCCTGTTGGGTGGTTCCCGGTCGACCTTCTGGGGTCTTTGTTTCTGTCACCTTTCTCTCTTCTTTGGGGGTGTTCTGTTTTCTCATCTCACCTTCTCTGCTCTTCTCACCTCTATCATGCCCAGGACAATTCCCTGTGGGCAATGTCTGCTGCCAAAGCATGTGGACGATGTACATTCGTCTTGTTCCTCCTGTAATGGGTGTTCGGCCGAGCGGCCGTCTGGTGTCTGTGGAACATGGTCTTCCACCTTCTGGGCGTCAGTAAACCGTGTCGTTCGTTCTCGTGGCCGTGCCTCCCGCTCCTGCGGGAAAGGAGAACGTGGTCGTTCGGGGCCTCCCGAGTCGACTTTGTCTGGTGAGAGTTATTCCTCCTCCGTGGGGGATGTGCAGTCTTTTCCTGTGGTGGATACTGCGGGAGCCGTTGAGTGTTCTGGTGTAGAGATGCCTGGTTCCGGGACCTCGGTCCCCCTCCAGTCGACATCTGAGGCTGTCACTAGGGTTGTGACTCCTCCTTCGGAGCCGAGCCGGTGTGCTCTCTCCATTATTTCACCAGCCTCAACGACTCTCGACGTATCTACTACTGCTGCTGGCCCGTCTGCTTCATTATCTGTTTCAGCCGGCCTCGGCTTTTCGCTGCAGGGGACTGCAGGACTGTCCGATACTGTAGACGTGGGATATCGGCCTCAGCCTTCCCTGACTTCAACTCGGCGAAGTCGGAAGGGGCTGCCGGCCGAGCCCATCGCTGTGGTCTCTTCGCCGTCGAGCACCACAGTTGTGTCTTTGGATTCGGATGTTCGTAGTGGAAACACTATGAACTCCGTGGCGTTTCCGTCTACTCACTCTGGTCACACGACCAGTTTTGGGGGACCAACGCCTTTTGTGCAGCCTGGACCTTCTGCCCCGCAGAGGTCCGCGGTGACTCTCATGAGTTCTCGCAATATTGATCCTCGGGGTGCATCGTACCCCTATACACGTCTGCATTCAGATGTTTCGGCTGCCGCCCGTCGTCCCGCGTTGGGTGTTTTGGAGGATCGTGACCCTTCGCTGGTTAAGAGGGTCAGAGGTGAAGCCACTTTGCCGGTTCGCTCCCCTGTCGAACCGGTCGGTACAGGCAGTGAGCTTAGGGAGGCCCTCTCCTTACTCACTCAGGTTCTTTCTAAGAGCCTTCCTGTTGCTTCCAGCGAGGCTATGGGTGGTTTCCAGGTGCCTCCTATGGCGCCGCCTCCCGGGATTGGAAACAGGCCGGTTTCCGATTCCTCTGGTGTCCCGACACCATGGGAGGCGTCGGCTGGTTTGCCCACGATGGGCTATGTGTCTTCTGACTCTGGGGAGGAGTCCGACATGCTTGAGGTCGAGGGCCAGCAGTCTTCGGACTTGGGGGCGGCTCTTGACTTTGTGTTTGGGTTTCTGCCTGAGCTCAAACCTGCTAACCAGCCGACAGAGTCAGCCTGGCCGCGATCATCGGTCGCGCGCCAACAGCCTATGGAGCAACCTGCTTCTGGGCGCCTTCGACCGTGCCAGTCGGTACAGGTGGTTGAGGCTTTTTCAGCATTGGATGCCAAGCTGAATTCCAAGGCTTCGAAGACTTCGTTCTTCACCAGGGTTGACACCTTTTTGCCTCCTGTGCGTTATCGTTCCTACGATTCCGCCAATCCGTCAGTCTGCCAGGCTTTGACGGTTCTGGATCAGGACTCCACTTCCCTCGGCTTTCCAAGCCCAAGTCTGCCGTCATTCCAATGACGACTCTGGAGTCCACGTTGGGCTTATCTAGAGAGATGCTTGGCATGCTTTCTCTCTCAGATCACGTCGTCTCAGCTTTGGCTGCTTATCTGCCTCCAGATAAGTTTGACGAGGTACAGGCTCCTTTGCGTGTGCTGTCCAAGGCGCTTATGCACCTTACTCACACGCATGCCTGTAACACAGCCAATTTGGAATTAGTTCGAAGGGACGCTGTGCTGGACACAGGACGATCCCTTCCCGAGGAGCAGCGTGCTACTCTTCGATCTGCTTCTTTGGCAGGTCCGCAACTTTTCCATGGTTCCGTGTCGACGGGCCGGGATGACGTCCTACGTCATTCCAAAGATCAGCTGCTGTTTCGTCAGCTTGATCAGCCTTCTCGGGGAGGCAAGGGCCGTTCCAAGCCTAACAAGTACCCTTCTGCTTCCTCTGTGAAGCAAAAGGCTGGTCCTTCTGCCGCCGCCTCTACTTCTTACTCACGGGGTAAAGGTAGGGGTCGGCAGAATCGAGGGAAGTCTCAGGATTCTTCATTTAGCAGAGGAGGTGGTTTCTCCTCTCGCGGGCCTCTTCGGGGCTCGAAATGAAGGTCCTCACCTCGACTCGTCCCAGGTTGGAGGAAGGATAGCAGAGTTCGCAGACCATTGGACCACCATCACATCCGATCCATGGGTGTTAGATGTTGTTCGGTCCGGGCTGCGCATATCCTTTCGACGGCACCCCACTCTGTCAAGGGTGCCTCTTCCAACCACAGTTCCTTCAGACATTTTACGTCGGGAACTTTTGTCCACGGAGATTGCCAATCTCCTGGCAAAGGGGGCGATCGAGGTCGTCAAGAACGTTCAGTCAGTGGGTTTCTATTCCCGCCTGTTCTTGGTGCCAAAGAAGGACGGCCGACTCCGACCGGTTATCGATCTGAGTATCCTGAACCAGTCTATCATTGCTCCCAAGTTCAGCATGGAGACTTTCAGGTCGGTCCGCCAATCAATTCACCAGGGAGATTTCGCAGCCAGCATCGACCTGCGAGACGCTTACTTCCACGTTCCGATGCATCGGGCGTCACGGAAGTATCTCAGGTTCGCTTTTCTGGGGCGAGTTTACCAGTTCAAGGCCATGCCTTTCGGCCTCAACCTGGCTCCTTGGGCGTTCACCAGACTGATGTTGCATGTGATAGCGTTCCATCGCACACATTCCAGGGTGACTACTTCGGCATATCTGGACGATATCCTCCAGAGGCATTCCAATGCTGCCTTACTGGAATCAGATGTCGCCACTCTGTTGAGCTTGCTCACGTCGCTAGGATTCAGAGTCAACGAGGAGAAGTCGGACCTGGTCCCTTCTCAGTCGTTTTGTCATCTGGGGATGTCTTTCCAAACCAAATTCAATTTGGTGGCTGTTCCCCAGGCCAAGGCAGTGATTCTCTCAGCTTTTGCTCTGACTCTGTCCCAGTCCAGGTCCGCGACCGCTCGGAGTTTTCTCCGGCTGATCGGTCTCTGCGGTTCGGTGACGGATCTCATTCCTCTAGGTCGGCTGCGTGTCAGACCTCTCCAACACTTTCTGCTCAGTCGTTGGAGACCGAATGTAGATTCTCTGGATCAGGTGCTTCCGTTTCCGGACTCTCTGTATCCTCACCTTCTTCCCTGGACAGATGTTCAGTGGATTACGCAGGGTGTTCCGCTGGACTTACCCACGTCCGACGATCGCGTTCTGACGGCAGATGCCAGCGATCTCGGATGGGGTGCGACGTTGGATCCTCTCGGTCTTTCCCTACACGGGATGTGGGACCAGGATCAAGCAGCTCTACACATCAACCAGAAGGAGCTTCTTGCTCTTCTTCTGAGTTTCAGGCAGTGGATCCCTCACCTGTCGAATCGCCAGGTACTTCTACTATCCTACAATTCGACAGTGGTTGCTTACATTCGGAACCAGGGCGGCACGCACTCGCTTCCGATGTACGAGTTAGCTCGGGATCTTTTACTGCTCGCTCAGGATGTTCACGCCGGAGTGGTTGTTCGTCACATTCCCGGTCGTCTGAACGTCCTAGCCGACTCCCTGTCCCGACAGGGCAGGGTTATTTCCACCGAGTGGATGCTTCACAGGGCAGTGTTTCAGTCGCTTTGCGATCTCTGGGGACGTCCCCACATCGACCTCTTTGCGACTCGTTGGAACCATCAGGTGGACACTTTTGTGTCCCTGTGTCCAGATCCTCTGGCTTTTGCCGTGGACGCTCTGTCACTCGATTGGAACGGTCTAGTCGGCTACGCCTTCCCGTCGGTTCTGATTCTTCCTCAGGTTCTCGCCAAAATTCGAACCTGCAGTTGTCGAATCATTCTGATCGCTCCCCTGTCGCCTCAGCGGGTGTGGATCAATCAGCTCCGCTCGCTGATGGCGGCGGTTCCGGCACGTCTCCCGCTACGTCGCGACCTTCTTTGTCAAGGTTGCCCGAGGAGGTTTCACGTCGACCCGACTTCATTGTGCCTTCACGCATATCTTTTGTCAGGTCCTGTCTCCTCCGTAGAGGTTTTTCGAGACGAGCAGTGGAGTGCATTTCTTCTTCAAGGAGGCACTCCACTGGTTTAGCTTATGCAGCTAAATGGAAGGTCTTCTGTCGATGGTGTGCTGATCACTCTGTTGATTATGCCAATCCTTCGATTTCACAGATTGCGGAGTTTCTGGTATATCTGTTTGATTCTCGGGGTCTCCAGCCTGTTACCATCAAGGGTTACAGGTCTATGCTTTCAGAGACTTTTTCTTATGTGGGGAAGCGTCGCATCGGCACTAATCCTTACCTCTCCAAGCTTGTTCGGCACTTTTCTTTGAAAAGGCCTCGGACTTTGCAGCTTACTCCACGATGGAATCTTTCGTGGGTGCTGCTTTGCATGGGGGGGGGGGGGGGGGGGGGGGCGCCGTTCGAACCTTTACCCCAGGTGGATATGCATTTTCTCACATATAAGACGGCTTTTCTGATGGCATTTGCTTCGGCCAGACGGGTTAGTGAGCTTCACGCCCTCTCGGTTGACCCGGCCTTTTTTAGGAGCTCTCCCAACAGTGTTACTTTTACCACTGATTGCTCCTTTTTGGCTAAGAATCAGTTACCAGATACTACTCCTCCTCCTATCTGTATTAGGGCTCTTCCCTCTGTTGAGGGTACTCGCCCTTTGCTCTGTCCGGTCCGTGCTATTCGCATTTATCTTGATCGGACACGCTTCATACGGAAGGGCAGAAAACGTTTTTTTTCTGTCTCTCATTCCGGGTCGACAGAAGATCTCTCCTCAATCCATTTCTCGATGGATTTGTCTTGCTATTCGTACGGCTTATAGTCGTTTAGCAGCTGGCGATTGTATTACCAATCGTATTTCTGCCCACGAGGTGTGGGCACTGTCTACCTCTTGGGCTTATTCTAACTCCGTCAAGTTGTCGGGTGTTATGCAGGCAGCCTACTGGAGAAATGCTTCTACTTTCTCCACCTTTTATTTACGCCAGTTGCAGGAGCAGTCGGAGGACCTTTTTGCCCTGGGTCCTCTTTCTTCTGCTCAGGCTGTTATCTGCCATAGCCATTAGGCTTCTTGAAGGTCAGTTTCAGCCTTGTGCCGTTACTGTCCTTTTTCTGTCTGTGTGTCACACAGGCTCATATGTCTCTTTTCATTGTCCTTTACCAATGATTGCGACATTATGGTTGATAAGCCTCGGGACCTCTTCCTTCTACTTCACGGTTCCAGTGCACTAGGGTTATGTGGGGGTTGGTTATGCGATTCCCTCCAGCCTTTTGTCTATTCAGCCTGTAGTAAACAATTGTGAGTAGGTTGATAAGAAATCTAAATTTTATAGTAAATTTCCTTTCTTATTATACCTACCACAATTGTTTACATGGAGGCCCTCCCGTCTTCTTTACGGGTAAAGAATCTTTCCTCCCCGCTGATCACATAACTCTAACGTTTACGGATTCAAAAAGAATGAGTCTTTAGAGACGGTATATGCGCACTGGCAACGGAAGTCGTGGAGTTGTACTTGGGAGAGAGCGTCCCGTACTGGGTCTGCGCCGGTTGCACTCGACCCAGTTTTGGCTTATTTTTATTGGTGCTTGTGCACCACTTTTCTTTCCAAACTTGCTTGGGAAAGACAAAAATAGAGAGTATTTTATCCGAGTTAGGGACTTCCACTGTAGTGCAAGCCTGTAGTAAACAATTGTGGTAGGTATAATAAGAAAGGAAATTTACTATAAAATTTAGATTTTCACTTGTTCAACATGGAAAATGTTTCTGTCCCACAATACCTTTAAGGCTACTTCAAACATTCCTACAGGTCGGGGGCAGTGGCCCACCTCTTGCATAGCCCTTGTCTCAAAGTGCAGGTACCACTGCTAAAAAGCATCATACTCTGAGTGTGCTTCATATTATCGTTCACGTACAGTAATTTAGCTGGTACTGATTTTCCTCTCATAATTTATGAGATAGTGCTGAAGGCACTCTCCCATAAATTATATAAAGGCAAAAATACCTGGACCGTTTTTGATCACAAAAAATAATTTAGCACTCCACCAGTTAAACAATTAAAAAAAACAGTTTTAATATTGGTGTGGTCAACAAATTCTGCTTTACTGATGGAATAGGATTTGGTAACCAATTCCAGGTGTGAAAACCCTCTAAATAGGGCAGAATGACTATAAATCATGGCTCAACTTGATGCCATACCTATGTTGTGGTCATGATATACACGCCATGACTGTGACCTTAAACACCAATGAATTGTTTTTTGAAAAATGTTTCTATATTGGTATATAAACCCATAGGTACCCGGGTAGTGAAGCCAAAATTATCTATTCACACTTCCTCTGAAAGGGCCAAGTCAATAGATAGTTACTGTTCCAAATAGTAGGACCTGGAAGCCGACGCCTAAAGTGGACAGCAGGGATTTTCAGTTTTGGCAAAATTAATCCTGTTGTTGTCATGATTAACCGCTGCACCAGCAACTCATGACACTGAATTCTGTCAAGCCTACTGTGGCTTGATGATGTAAAATTTTATGAATGAGATTTTCACTCCTGCAAAGGAAAAAGATTATTGAATTTTGAACTGAACATTTAATTTCTCTTGTACAAATATTAAAAGAATGTAATAAATTTTGAAATATGTATTCATATTGGTATATAGACCCGAAGGTACCCGGGTAGTGGAGCCAAAATTATCTATTCACACTTCCTCTGAATGGGCCAAGTCAATAGATAGTTACTGCTCTAAATAATAGGACCTGGAAGCCAACGCCTAAAGTGGACAGCAGGGATTTTCTGTTTTGGCAAAATTGATCCTGTTGTTGTCATGATTAACCGCTGCTCCAGCAACTCATGACACTAAATTCTGTCAAGCATACTGTGGCTTGATAATGTAAAATTTTATGAATGAGATTTACAGTATGCCTCCAGTACATTCTATCAAGCACACTCTATCTCGATATTATAAAAGTTTTCCAAATGAGATTTTCACATCTGCAAAGAAAAGGAATATTGAAATGTAGAAACTGAATATTCTATTTCTCTGACATATGTATTCAACTGTGCAGTGTTGGAGTTATGTTGCCCCTCACCTCTGAAGGAAGAGTCGAGAGGGTATCTAGTGCAGACCTCCATCTACTGAACTGGCTGTCCATCTGTCTGTACAAACATTTTTGATTGTAATTTCAAAGCCATCAGTCTTTTTGGATCTCCTTTGGTTTTCTGATAGACCCGCATGGGGAAACGGATATGCGCAGGGAACTGGTTCTGTCAAGTAATTTTCCCCAGAGTTATGAACATTTTTCACTTGTTCAACATGGAAAATGTTTCTGTTCCACAATACCTTTAAGGCTACTTCAAACATTCCTACAGGTCGGGGGCAGTGGCCCACCTCTTGCATAGCCCTTGTCTCAAAGTGCAGATACCACTGCTAAAAAGCATCATACTCTGAGTGTGCTTCATATTATCGTTCACGTACAGTAATTTAGCTGGTACTGATTTTCTTGTCATAATTTATGAGATAGTGCTGTAGGCACTCTCCCATAAATTATATAAAGGCAAAAATACCTGGACCATTTTTGATCACAAAAAATAATTTAGCACTCCACCAGTTAAACAATTAAAAAAAAGTTTTAATATTGGTGTAGTCAACAAAGTCTGCTTTACTGATGGAATAGGATTTGGTAACCAATTCCAGGTGTGAAAACCCTCTAAATAGGGCAGAATGGCTATAAATCATGACTCAACTTGCTGCCATACCTATGTTGTGGTCATGATATACACGCCATGACTGTGACCTTAGACCCGAAGGTACCCGGTAGTGGAGCCAAAATTATCTATTCACACTTCCTCTGAATGGGCCAAGTCAATAGATAGTTACTGCTCTAAATAATAGGACCTGGAAGCCAATGCCTAAAGTGGACAGCATGGATTTTCTGTTTTGGCAAAATTAATCCTTTTGTTGTCATGATTAACCGCTGCACCAGCAACTCATGGCACTAAATTCTGTCAAGCCTACTGTGGCTTGATAATGTAAAATTTTATGAATGGGATTTTTAGTAAGCCTACAGTACATTCTATCAAGCACACTCTATCTCGATATTATATAAGTTTTCCAAATGAGATTTTCACATCTGCAAAGAAAAAGGATATTGAAATATAGGAACTGAATATTCTATTTCTCTGACATATGTATTCAACTGTACAGTGTTGGAGTTATGTTGCCCCTCACCTCTGAAGGAAGAGTCGAGGGGGTTTCTAGTGGAGACCTCTAACCACCAAACTGTCTGTCCATCTGTCTGTACAAAAGTGTTTGATTGTAATTTCAAAGTCATCGGTCAGTTTGGATCTCCTTTGGTATTCTGATAGACGTGCATGGGGAAACGGATATGCACAAGGAACTGGTTCTGTCAAGTAATTTTCCCCAGAGTTATGACCATTTTTTAGTTGTTCAACATGGAAAATGTTTCTGTCCCACAATACCTTTAAGGCTACTTCAAACATTCCTACAGGTCGGGGGCAGTGGCCCACCTCTTGCCAAGCCCTTGTCTAAAAGTGCAGGTACCACTGCTAAAAAGCATCATACTCTGAGTGTGCTTCATATTATCGTTGACGTGCAGTAATTTAGCTGGTACTGATTTTCCTGTCATAATTTATGAGATAGTGCTGTAGGCACTCTCTCGTAAATTATATAAAGGCAAAAATACCTGGACCATTTTTGATCAGAAAAAATAATTTAGCACTCCACCAGTTAAACAATTAAAAAAAAGTTTTAATATTGGTGTGGTCAACAAATTCTGCTTTACTGATGGAATAAGATTTGGTAACCAATTCCAGGTGTGAAAATCCTCTAAATATTGCAGAATGGCTATAAATCATGGCTCAACTTGATGCCATACCTATGTTGTGGTCATGATATACACACCATGTTTGTGACCTTAAACACCAATAAATTGTTTTTTGAAAAATGTTTCTATATTGGTATATAGACCCGTAGGTACCCAGGTAGTGGAACCAAAATTATCTCTCCGTGGGAACCCCGGGAAGTAAGCAGCACTTGTTTACTGTGGTAAACCAGTTCCGCTTTACTAGTAAAATAGGACCCAGTAACCAATGCTTGGGGTGAAAGTCCTCTAAAATGGGCAACATGTTGATCAACGATTGACTAAACTTGACTTCATCTCCATGTTGTGTCACGATTAGCCATGGTGCATAAATATGTGACGTTAACCACCAACAAACAAACAAACAAACCAAAATTATCTATTCACACTTCCTCTGAAAGGGCCAAGTCAATAGATAGTTACTGCTTTAAATAATACGACCTGGAAGCCAACGCCTAAAGTGGACAGCAGGGATTTTCTGTTTTGGCAAAATTGATCCTGTTGTTGTCATGATTAACCGCTGCTCCAGCAACTCATGACACTAAATTCTGTCAAGCATACTGTGGCTTGATAATATAAAATTTTATGAATGAGATTTTCAGTACTCCTCCAGTACATTCTATCAAGCACACTCTGTCTCGATATTAAAAAAGTTTTCCAAATGAGATTTTCACATCTGCAAAGAAAAAGAATATTGAAATATAGGAACTGAATATTCTATTTCTCTGACATATGTATTCAACTGTACAGTGTTGCAGTTATGTTGCCCCTCACCTCTGAAGGAAGAGTCGAGAGGGTATCTAGTGGAGACCTCCATCAACCGAACTGTCTGTCCATCTGTCTGTACAAATGTTTTTGATAGTAATTTCAAAGCCATCGGTCTATATACCAATATGAATACATATTTCCAAATGCCAAGACGTTTGTCAGACTTTTTACCTGTTATTGTTAAAAATGTTTACCACGGCCCCTACACAAACTCAAAAAAAATGGAATAACCGGTTAGGTCTTAGTTTACAACCAGACAACTGGAAGCTAATATAGAAACATTCATTTTCATTCACTGATGATACATACCTGAAAAACCTGCAGTATAAAATTCTACATGGTATTTTATATACCAATTCAAAACTTTTTAAATGTATACTTTCAGAAACCGAACTTTGCACCTTTTGTAGTACAGCGGAGCCCACTTAATTGGATATCTCTTAACTGAATAAACCTGTTAACTGAATATAATTTCCCAACACAAAGCCATTTACTATACCTCCATTACAAATTTGACCTGTTAATTGAATATAGGTTATAGAGTAACCTCCTGTTAATTGAATAAAAAATCCTGCAACCTGCCGAGAAATTACCCTGACTGAACCCAGTTTTCCTTTGTTTATAGTGCTATTTAGCCTCAGTCCATCCAATACAGGCATTTCTGTGCGGAGAGAGACACACTCCGTGCAGGCTAAAGATCCCTTCATAGTATTCGAGAAGAGCTAGGCTGCAAAGTTGCCGCTGTGAAGGTCATCCCACACACCTACGCCATTGGGCCAAGGAGAGGCGTTAATATAAGTTGCATAACTTGTTTGCCAATCTATGAAAAACAAATAAGATTAAATAAAAAAAAAAAAATACAGGCATTTAATCTATTATATTTTGTTTGACAGAGCTCATGGAGCTCTGTCAAACAAGATATAATAGAATAAATGCTAAGTTTATCTCTAGAATATAGAAAAGTGACACAATCCCTGTTGATTGAATACTTCTGTTAATTGAATAATTTTCATTGGCAAAATGGCTATTCAATTAACAGGGTTCCACTGTAATACGCGAGAGACTGTTTGGCTCCTTTTCTTTGAATGCACCTGTGTAAAGACAATTTTGTTACTACTTCAAGAACAATTAAGTGAGAAGTGCAATATGTCACTTTCGCTTACACCAGAATTTATTAACACTATCGAGGAAATAATAAGTTTACTTATACTTCTTTTTAAGAAGTACATTTATTCCTGTGAAGTGGGAGGATTCAAACCAAATTACACGGCCCTTATTGAAGAAGTTAAATATTGTCAAACATTTGAAATGCTATCGCATTATGAACACCAAACAAAAAAATCAATGACTATACGAGAATGATGGGCGAAAATAGTTCCGATTTTTAATTATAACACATAGTCTTTTAAAATTGAGTTGGTGTAGTGAAGGTAGAAAGCAATTAATTTTGTCTCTCCGCCTTCTTAGCAATAAAATGAAACAAATACAAATTTTTTGTTTGTTTTTTGTAACACATGTAAAAGTTAACACAAATCGAGCTACTCCCGTACTCATATATAAAAAAAAATAGAAAATGGTCTAATACCTTAATGGAGATATTCAAGAAATACCCGACAGGTTTCTTCTTTCTCTTTTCTGTTTGTACGCCCCTGTGTCTCTTTTTTGTTTTTTTATAACCATATTGCATATTTTTGGCAGTTACTCCACTTAAATAATCCATTTGTCTGTTAATGTATGGAGTTATATATAGAGTAAAATTATCGGCGGCTGACTGGAGATGAGCTGATTAGTAAAATGCCCCATCAGACGAATGCCGATTATTTAAGCCAACAATCGCCGATGCCAAATGCCGATGTCAGATGGTTTCTTTATTATTCAAGCTTACTGCAGAAGCTGCCTGATTTACAGTAATCAGAATTTAATTTACGTGCCATTAATCCCCATCATCCCGGAAAGATAACACACTTTTAATACTCACTTAAATAAGTTAAATAATAGACATCAAAGGGTTAATTTTATGTCAATGAAGCACCATCAGTGCAGTATATTTTCGATTTAAAATAAACAGTTAACAACTGAGTCGAGAACTCATCACGTGCATCATCACGGTAAATTGTATTCTGAACTTTTGATGCGGTTTACATCAACACTGGCAACAAGTCATTTCAAAATTGTGTCTTTGCCAAATCGCCCCCTAGCTGCAGACGGAAAATTCACATTTACATAAAGCGGTTTTTCACCTTTGAATGTATATATATATATCTGGAAGAAAATGTTTTGTGAAAATCAAAAGCCGTCGTTGGAACCACACAGTTTGAAGTGGGAGTTTCTTTTCGGTAAACCCATATATGGGATTGTGTCACACGAGTCATGACCTGGTACTGCATTACCTATTTTTATCACAGCTCCACACATTTCAACATGAGAAAAATTCAGTGGCTTCATGTTGATAAATCCCACCCCGAATGGCACGATATTAAACTTATTGCACCCAAACCTCTCACAGTTAACATGGATTGCTAATATGGAGGAATTATCTGTCTAATATGGGAATAAAGAATGCCATTATATATTTAATGAGACTATGAGCTTGTTGAAAGAAATATTGCGACAGTTTGCAGAATGCAGTACAGTTTGGGCAGTGAAGAGCATCCGTATTCACATGATGGATAAAAAACAACTTGGTACACAGTTACACAATCAAAATCTTTAATATAATATTCTGCCTTTTCTTTCACGAACCATCACTTACCTGATATCAGTAACAGACGAGTGACGTACCGATTGCTTGCCACTGGCTGTCCCATGAAGGGGAAGAAAGTTCATTACAGATCATCCATAACACTTTCACTTCCACTGAGTTTCAGACAATCGGCGGGGGCCAAATTTGAACTGTCGAGTGCTGATGGTGAACCGATGGGCACTTACTGGCCAAGTGCTGATGTTACACCGATTAATTGTCTCATCTCTACGGCTTACTGGTGGCCAGGACTTCAAAGAAGTCGTACTGGCAGTTATTCAAATGATAGGGTTACTCCCATATTAAATGGTACAAAACCTCTCTGCAAGACCAAGGAGATCAGAAGGGAAAGTATACATCAGCCATATACATATGTATATAAGTCCCCTGACTACTTGTTTACAAAGGTTCACAAGGACTCCATCAGTTGTATTTGTTATTGTTAGCTCACCTGAGCGAAGCTCAGCGGGAGCTTTACTGATCGTGATCCGTCCGTCGTCCGTCCGGCGTTAACTTTACATTATCGACTTCTCCTCCTAAATCACTAGCCCAATCTTATTCAAATGTTGGCTAAATATTTATTACCTAATGCCAATTCAGATTTGTTCAAATGAAGTTGCCCCTCCTCCTGGGTGGGGCCACGCCCCCAAGGGGCACCAAAATCTTTGAAAATCTTCTTCTCAAGAACCAGCAGTAGCAGACACTTGATATATGGTATGCAGCTTCCTTTTGAGGTGTAGACTCAGATTTGTTCAAGAGAAGTTCGAGGGATAATATTTGGCATTGTTATGGGAGGGGCAAAAATTTTGGCCCCACCCTAAATTTCTATTTTCTGAACCGAGAGGCCGATTTGAACCAAATTTAATGTGAGGACTTATTGGGTCATAAGTACTTGATTTATGCCAAAAAAAATTTTCCCGCAGCCCCGTGGGAACCTTAGGAGCTGAAAATAGAAAAAATTTAAAACGCCTATATCTGCAAAACTGCACGGCACTGAGAATTTTTATTTGGTGTGAAGCTTCCTTAGGACCAACAGAAAGGATTGGTAAAAAAAAATTGTCATCGGTTTTATCATAGGTTACAGTTTCGGGACTTTGAAAAAGTGCTGAGTCAGCACTTTTTAACACTGTAGGCAATGGGAAAAACATTCAAGTATCTTCTTTTTTAGATTCACCAGTCAGAATCCTTTCATATTTGGTATACAACATCAATAGGGTGGTCAGATTTATGTTTGTTCAAATTGAGCCCCTGGGTTAATATTTGGGCTCCCTATGGGAGCCCGAATTTCAACTTAGTGCAATATGAGGTCTATTATTTAAAAATCTTCTTCTTCAGATCCGCCAGGCAGAATTCTTTCATATTTGGTATACAACATCAATAGGGGGGTCAGATTCAAGTTTGTTCAAATCAAGGCCCTGGGTTCATATTTGGTCTCCCTATGGGAGCCTGAATATTAACATAGTGCAATATGAGGATTATTCTTTAAAAATCTTCTTCTTCAAATTCAACAGGCAGAATTCTTTCATATTTGGTATACAGCATCTCTAGGGGGGTCAGATTCAAGTTTGTTCAAATTGAGTCCTTGGGTTCATATTTGGGCTCCCTATGGGAGCCCTAATTTTAACTTAGTGCAATATGAGGTCTATTATTTAAAAATCTTCTTCTTCAGATCCACCAGGCAGAATTCTTCCATATTTGGTATGCAACATCAATAGGGAGGTCAGATTCAAGTTTGTTCCAATCGAGCCCCTGGGTTAACATAGTGCAATATGAGGATTATTCTTTAAAAATTTTCTTTTTCAGATCCACCGGGCAGAATTCTTTCATATTTGGTATACAACATCTCTAGGGAGGTCAGATTCAAGTTTGTTCAAATCGAGTCCTTGTTTAATATTTGGGCTCCCTATGGGAGCCTGAATTTTAACTTAGTGCAATATGTGGAATTTTCTTTAAAAATCTTCTTCTTCAGATCCACCAGTCAGAATCCTTTCATATTTGGTATACACCATCTCTAGGGGGATCAGATTCTCGTTTGTTCACATCCAGTCCCTGGGTTAATATTTGGGCTCCCTATCTGAGCCCGAATTTTAACTTAGTGCAATATGTAGAATTTTCTTTAAAAATATTCTTTTCCAGATCCACCAGTCAGAATCTTTTCGTATTTGGTATATAATATCTCTAGGGGGATCAGATTCAAGTTTGTTCAAATCAAGTCCCTAGGTTAATATTTGGCCTCCCTATGGGAGCCCGAATTTTAACTTAGTGCAATATGTGGAATTTTCTTTAAAAATCTTCATCTTCAGATCCACCAGTCAGAATCTTTTCATATTTTGTATATAACATCTCTAGGGGGGTCAGATTCAAATTTGTTCAAATCAAGTCCCTGGATCAATATTTGGGCTCCCTATGGGAGTCTGAATTTTAACTTAGTGCAATGTGTGGAATATGCTTTAAAAATCTTCTTCTTCAGACCCACCACTCAGAATCATTTCATATTTGGTTTACAACATCTCTAGGGAGGTCAGATTGAAGTTTGTTTAATTCGAGTCCCTGGGTTCATATTTGAGCTCCCTGTGGGAGCCCGAATTTCAACTTAGTGCAATATTAGGTCTATTCTTTAAAAATCTTCTTCTTCAGATCCACCAGTCAGAATTCTTCCATATGTGGTATACAACTTATCTAGGTGTACCAGATTCCTGTTTGTTCAAATCGAGTTTCTGGGTTTATATTTGGGCTTCCTGTGGGAGCCTGAATTTTAACTTAGTGCAATATGAGGATTATTCTTTACAAATCTTCTTCTTCAGATCCCCCAACCAGAATCATTTCATATTCAGTATATAACATCTTTAGGGAGCTCAGATTCAAGTTTGTTGAAATCGAGTCCCTGGGTTCATATTTAGGCTCCCTATGGGAGCCCAAATTTTAACTTGGTGCAGTATGAGGATTATTCTTTAAAGATCTTCCTCTTCAGATTCCCCAGTCAGAATCATTTTATATTTGGCATACAACATCTCTAGGGAGGTCAGATTCAAGTTTGTTCAAATCGAATCCCTGGGTTAATATTTGGCCTCCCTATGGGAGCCCAAATTTTAACTTAATGCAATATGTGGAATTTTCTTTAAAAATCTTCTTCTTCAGATCCACCAGTCAGAATCTTTTCATACTTTGTATATAACATCTCTCTGGGGGGTCAGATTCAAATTTGTTCAAATCGAATCCCTGGGTCAATATTTGGGCTCCCTATGGGAGCCCGAATTTTAACTTAGTGCAATATGTGGAATATGCTTTAAAAATCTTCTTCAGATCCGCCAGTCAGAATCATTTCAAATTTGGTTTACAACATCTCTAGGGAGGTCAGATTCAAGTTTGGTATTATTCTGGGAACTGAATATGTGCTAAACAAAGTGACCCCCCCCCCCCCCCCCCCCCCTCCCCCCTTCAGAAATTGTGTGTCTTATAAATGAAGGAAATTACAAAATTAAGTTATGCAATGCTGTACTTAATAATAATGATGATGCTCAGTTGAAAACTGGAAACCGATAATTAGGCAATACATAATTTATTTCATAACGTCCTAAATAAATTATCATTTCCTGTTAGCTCAACTTGACAACCTCAAGTATGAGCTGTTGGGATGGGTTGCGATCTGCCATACATTAGTTCTTCCTCTGTCCATTGGGGCGTGGTGGCTCAGTAGGTAGAGGTGCAGGCTGCAAGCCGAGAGGTCCTCGGTTCGAATCCCACCAGCAACAACCGCGTTGTGTCCTTGGGCAAGACACTTCATCTCCATTGCCTGTGTGGGGGCACGATGACGCTGTGTATTAAGGTGTACTGCACGTCGATGGTACGCATGTCTTCAACCAATATAACCCTGCCTGTGCTGCAGTGCAGAGTTACGATGTTGGGGAGCTGGCAGCTGCTCGTCGTTGCTCGGTGGTTCTCTCCGGGTACTCTGGCTTCCTCCACCCGTAAAACTGTCACGGTCATGATTAGCCATTGTGCATAAATATGTGACCTTAAAACATCAATAAATAAATTCCTCTGTCCATCCACAATCCCTTTAGCACACCCTACAGGCCGCAGCTCTCACCCGATCAGTTCCAAATTTTATACATGGCTTTGGCGCAATGTCTGGATGGGAGCTAATTTTTCCGAATTTTGTTTGAAAACATGGCTGCCAGTGGCCATCTTGGATTTGGCATATGAATTGTCAACAACTCCCATTATAACACCCAACCGGCTGAATCCCTCACCCCATCTTTTTAGAATTTCATATGTTGCTTTGGTGTGATGTCTAGATGGGGGCCTTCAATTTTTTCTGAATTTCAGTGAAAAACATGGCTGGCAGTGGCCATCTTGGATTTGGCATTCAAGTTGTCAACAATTCCATTTGACACCTTACAGGCCGCACCTCTCATATGATCTTTATCAAATTTTATTGTAATTTTGGTATGGTGTCTAGATGAAAGTTATCAAATTTTTCTGCATTTCATTAAAAACTTATCTGTCTTTGATTTGACACATAAATTGTCAACAATTCCATTAGTACACCCAACAGGCCACATGCCTCCCGATATTTTTCAGATGTCATTATGTAGCTTTGGTGTGATGTCTTTTCTGTAGAAGCTTGTGTGAATGACTTTGCATTACTGAATCTTCCTATTTAGTTCAGGCTCTTCTTGGACAAGTTGAGCTGCAGTGTTGACACGTTCATTGCTACCTTTTGTTGCATTCTTGACTGATTTTAGTTGCGAAATTTATCAAGGTAGTGTGGGGAAAGGCACTTAATCCTGATTGCCCACATGCAGTGTTCTCGCTGGCATGTGCCAGATGTGCCAGATGCACATTTTAAAAAATCTGGCACATAAATGTGTGCGTTTGGCACAAAAATTTGGCACATAAATTCAAAATCACGAACCTGGTATATTCTTGATTTTCATCCAACCTTTGACCTTATGGCAGCCATTTCCCACTTTGTAAAACCAGGTATATAATACTACATTTTCTCCTAGTAAAACGAACAAACAATAAGTTAAATGTATCTGTATGAATGCCCACATCATTAATTACAGAAAAGTAATCTCGATCACATACACACATACACACAATGGCCAGTCACTCTCCAATTGTCCTTACCAGTGACCTTGGATTAAGAAGTCATATATTGTGTAAACAACGCATGCTTTGTTTCTTCACCAGCAAACAATAGACCTGATTATCAATTGTCTTTAATTGTTGGTGGTACTTTCCGCATTAACCAAAATCCAAAATTCACCAAAATCCATAGATTAACATGGACATAAAGTGACAAAAGGCTATGGTTTCAGTGCCACATGTGTATCAGTTACCGTTTAGATCGTGAAGGTGCGAATTTCTATTGATCTGTTATATGTAGGACTGTATATGTTTAATGATATTTTATTTTATATTCCATTTTATGCTTTTGATCTTTCTTAAATAAAATATGAAAAAGTTTTTATAGTTCTCCTACATAAAATACCCATGGCACAAAAAAAATCACATTTGGCACAAAATATTCTGATTTGGCACAAATAATGACAAAAAATATTCAGCTTTGGCACATTAAAATATTGAGCCAGTGTGAACACTACCCACATGGGGGCATGGTGGCATTGTGTACTAAGGCGTACTGCATGTCGACGGTGCACTTGTCTTCAACCAATGCTAACCCCCCTTGTATATTGGGGAGTCTGACAGTTGCTGGCCATTGCTTGGTGGTTCTCTCCGGGTACTCAAGTTTTTCCACCCGTAAAACTGTCCGACACAAGGTGACCCTTGCTGTCGAAAGTGTCGTTAAACTCAAATAAATAAAATAAATATCAAGGTAGTGGAATTTTTTTTTTAGATTTGAAAAGAGGCACATAATGATATCATCATTAGAAATACATCTTCTCTCCAAACGTCTACATCTACAAGAAAAACTGTTATATGCTATTTGTTGTACCAAGCGTCATGGGTCATCTTTGAGGAGGAAAGTTTTGAAAAGAGAAGATATCAAGGAACAAGTAATCCAGTATGCTGGAGAGAATGCCAAAAGAGCACAGCGCATCTATGTGTGGGGTTATGCTGCTACGGGTGCCCTTGGTAAAGTAAATTTTTTACATATATATATAGGTTACCATATCGATGTGAAAGCACTTCTTAGTACACATAAAACTTCAAGCAACACCAGATTCTATATTGAATCAGTTTTCAGTTCTTTGACAATGTTTCTTTAAAACCTAAATTTTCTTTGATGCTCCCCGTGCCCTTACCCACCTGTAGGACTGCATAGAATACTGGACAGGTTTGATTTTGTGTGTGGTGCGATAAATATTATCTGAGTTGCAGCCCCTTTTTATATGCCCGTTTTGAAAAACTGGTCGTATTATGTTATACTGCTGTCCGTCTGTCCATCTGTCCATCCGGTCACACGTCGTACGATAACTCAAGAACGCTTTGAGAGATTTTCGCGATTTTTGGGTTGGTGGTGTATATCGATGGAGGGAAGCTCCCTTTCGTTTAGTGTCACCGTTCAATTAGTCATTCCAGAGTTATGGGACTTTATTACTTAGAAAATTGTTGATTTTTTACACGTACGATAACTCGAGAACGCTTTGAGAGATTTTCGTGATTTTTGGGTAGGTGGTGTATATCGATGGAGGGAAGCTCCCTTTCGTTTAGTGTCACCATTTGTTTAGTCATTCCAGAGTTATGGGACTTTATTACTTAGAAAATTGTTGATTTTTTACACGTACGATAACTCGAGAACGCTTCGAGAGATTTTCACGATTTTAAAAAAATATGGGTTAGGTACACATGTAGACTCATATTGTGTGCTTCTTTCTTTTTATTAACAATGGGTGTATCATGTGCTCAAATTGCAGCTGTTTATTGGACTTTGTTAACCACTAAAATATAGTGTTTTGTAAAGCTTGGGCATTAGAGTCCCATGGACACGTTTGGTAACCTGCTGTAATTTGGTGCTATGGTTTAATGGAGATAAGATAATATAAGATATTTATTAATTCAATATCAAAAAAGACAAATGACTAGAAACTTATGCTTGTTATCCCCGCATTTTAAAAAATGCGGGGATATTGTCATGATCTCCATCCGTACGTCCGTACGTCCATACGTCCGTACTTCCATACGTCCGGTTTTGTAATTCGAAACGCTGTAACTTTCTACAGTTGTTCGATAGGGTCTGTGCAACCCAAAAATACAACTTTTAAATTTTTGTGCCACCAGGTGGCTTCTGTGGAGCCACTTAAAAAATGCGTTATTTTTTCACTTTTTTGCTGAATAGTCCCAACCTATGTAATTCGGAGTTCTAAAATTACACTAGGGTGTTGCTAAATGATCTGTAGATATGTAGGAAGGTTTCGGATTTTTCGGGTGCCACGTGGCTGTGCCACCGTAGCCACTTTTGTGTTTTCTTAGACCGTTTCCGGCAAAAGGCTCGTAGGATATGTAATTCGAAATGCTAAATCCATGCTCAGATGTTGCAGTAGGGTCTATAGATGCGCACGAAGGTTTCGGATTTTTCGGGTACCACGTGGCTGTGCCACTGTAGCCACTTTTGTTTTCTTAGACCGTTTCCGGCAAAAGGCTCCTAGGGTATGTAATTCGAAACGCTAAAACCATGCTCAAATGTTGCAGTAGGGTCTGTAGAAGTGCACGAAGGTTTCAGATTTTTCAGGTGCCACGTGGCTGTGCCACCATTGCCACTTTTGTGTTTTCTTAGACCGTTTCCGGCGAAAGGCTCCTAGGGTATGTAATTCGAAACGCTAAAACCATGCTCAAATATTGCAGTGGGGTCTGTAGATGCGCACGAAGGTTTCGGATTTTTCAGGTGCCACGTGGCTGTGCCACCGTTGCCACTTTTGTGTTTTCTTAGACCGTTCCCGCCGAAAGGCTCCTAGGGTATGTAATTCGAAACGCTAAAACCATGCTCAAATGTTGCAGTGGGGTCTGTAGATGTGCACGAAGGTTTCGGATTTTTCAGCTGCCACCTGGCTGCGCCACCATTGCCACTTTCGTGTTTTCTTAGACCGTTTCCGGCGAAAGGCTCCTAGGGTATGTAATTCGAAATGCTAAAAGCACGCTCAGATGTTGCAGTAGGGTCTGTAGATGCGCACGAAGGTTTCGGATTTTTCAGGTGCCACGTGGCTGTGCTACCGTTGCCACTTTTGTGTTTTCGTAGACCGTTTCCGGCGAAAGGCTCCTAGGGTATGTAATTCGAAACGCTAAAACCATGCTCAAATGTTGCAGTGGGGTCTGTAGATGCGCACGAAGGTTTTGGATTTTTCAGGTGCCACCGTTGCCACTTTTGTGTTTTCTTAGACCGTTTCCGGTGAAAGGCTCCTGGGGTATGTAATTCGAAATGCTAAAACCATGCTCAAATGTTGCAGTGGGGTCTGTAGATGTGCACGGAGATTTTGGATTTTTCAGCTGCCACCTGGCTGCGACACCATTGCCACTTTCGTGTTTTCTTAGACCGTTTCCGGCGAAAGGCTGCAAGGGTATGTAATTCGAAATGCTAAAACCATGCTCAAATGTTGCAGTAGGGTCTGTAGATGTGCACGAAGGTTTCGGATTTTTCAGGTGCCACGTGGCTGTGCCACCATTGCCACTTTTGTGTTTTCTTAGACCTTTTCCGGCGAAAGGCTCCTAGGGTATGTAATTCGAAACGCTAAAACCATGCTCAAATGTTGCAGTGGGGTCTGTAGATGCGCACGAAGGTTTCGGATTTTTCAGGTGCCACGTGGCTGTGCCACCGTTGCCACTTTTGTGTTTTCTTAGACCGTTTCCGGCGAAAGGCTCCTAGGGTATGTAATTCGAAACGCTAAAACCATGCTCAAATGTTTCAGTGGGGTCTGTAGATGTGCACGAAGGTTTCAGATTTTTCAGCTGCCTAGTGGCTGTGCTGTTGCCACTTTCACATTTTCTTAGACCGTTTTCGGTGAAAGGCTCCTAGGGTATGTAATTCGAAATCCTAAAACCATGCTCAAATGTTGCAGTAGGGTCTGTAGATGCGCACGAAGGTTTTGGATTTTTGGGGAGCCACGTGGCTGTGCTACCGTTGCCTCTTTCATGTTCTCTTAGACCATTTCCGGCGAAAGGCTCCTACAGTATGTATTTCAAAATGGTAAAATCATGCTCAAATGTTGCAGTAGGGTCTGTAGATGTGCACAAAGATTTCGGATTTTTCAGGTGCCACGTGGCTGTGCCACCATTGCCACTTCCGTGTTTTCTTAGACCGTTTCCGGCGAAAGTCTCCTAGAGTATGTAATTCGAAACGCTAAAACCATGCTGAGATGTTGCAGTAGAGTCTGTAAATGTGTAGGAAGGTTTTGGATTTTTTGGGTGCTAAGTGGCTGTGTCACCGTTGCCACTTTTGTGTTTTCTTAGACCGTTTCCAGTGAAAGGCTCCTAGGGTAAGTAATTCGAAATGCTTAACACATGCTCAAATGTTGCAGTAAGGTCTGTAGATGCGTATAAAGGTTTCAGATTTTTCAGATGCCACGTGGCGGTGCCACCGTTTTTCTTTCGTGGTTTCTTAGATCATTTCCGGCGAAAAGCTCCCAGAGTATGTAATTTGAAATGCTAAAACTATGCTCAAAAGTTGCAGTAGGGTCTGTAGATGTGCACGAAGGTTTCGGATTTTTGGGGTGCCACCGTTGCCACTTTCATGTTTTCTTAGACCGTTTCCGCCGAAAGGCTCCCAGGGTACATGTATGTAATTCGAAACGCTAAAACCATGCCCAAATGTTGCAGTGGAGTCTGTAGGTGCGCACGAAGCTGTGTCACCTGTGCCACTCAATATGATTTTAGTGTGTCATATAATACATTTCTTCTTTGTATCAAGCATTCATACAAAGTCAAGGATGCAAATGCGGGGATACACTATAGTGTGCTTTGCGCACAAGTGACACCATCTAGTTTTATATGTCCTAAACCCTTTCACAGTTCTGCATTTGAAAAAAATCAGTATGTTGTTTCCATCAATTTGCATTTCCGGGAGCATCTATTGGCTGTGCCAACTTTTTACTTGTGTAGCTTTGTGATGTACTCTGCACACGCAAAAGCCCATCACTGCTATGATCCTTTAGTAGTATTATTATGTTATTTGTACATATGGAAACTCCTTTTCTGCGCATTCACGATGTGTTCAAGTTAGTGGTCTTTTACTTAGAGGTGAAAATAGAGCTTTTGTCTGGTATTTTGTTCAGTTTCAGCAAAATAAAATATGTCTTGATCTTAGTGAGAAAAAATAAGAAAAACGAATTTGTGGATTAAAAAAAAAAACAATCCAAGAACACCTCAAACATACGTCTTAGGAGGTACACACTGTTGGGATCACTACCCATCCAGTAACCTTTGTAGAAGAGACCATGTTATTCTGACACGATGTCACATTGGTCACACACGACATACACATTCCTTTCTTTAGAGGGCAATTTGCGACCAGAATGTGTTCCATGTCAGCAGGTGTTGTCAGTGGAGCACTTTCTCTTAAATTGTACTGATTTTTATCTTGTTTGAGGGCAGTACTTCACAGTTGGATCCCTTAGAGTTCTGTTTTACAATACGAGCCCACATAAAATTGTATCATTTTTGAAAGTAATCAACCTTTTTAACAAATTTTAAAATTGTTTTTATTCTTTTAACTGGTTGAGTGCTGGAAGCCACTATCATGGCTTTCAAGAAACATGAGGGTACCATACTAAAGTCTTCATATTCTTTACACAAATTTCCTATTCAGTCATAAGCAAATGTAATTGTGTTCATATAGATTTGCATTATTAAAAGTTATTGGAGAGTGCCTTAAGTAGTGTGTATACAAACGAACGTTGTCGAGTACTCCGCAACGTTCGTTTGTATACACACTATGGAATAGTTTCAGATTCTGGAGTTATCAACATAGAAATACTTAGTTTGTGGTTATGCTGCATCTTATTTTCACTCATAAAATACATATTGAAGAAGTCGCCTGCTTAATTTCAAGATTTTTAGCATTCACATGGTTTCTGTGATTACTCATTACTCACAGAAACTGCCGATCATTAATGAAGTCTTGAATGCCAAAGTTGATTATGTCTCAATATATACAACTCGGCTTCGATGTGTAATCTATCACAAAGGAGAAGCAGCAGATTTACTACGTTTTAAACGTGGAATGATGATCACTATTGATATTTCGGATAACCGGTTGATGGTTTTTCTAATCAGTAGCTAACTGTTTCAAACCGATTATCCAGTTAACCATTTCAGTACTACTACATATGCATGGCAATTGAGACTATGCCCTGCCCCTGATGATTTTTACACAATTGAACAGGCTTCACAACAATTGCCATAGAAGCATCAGTTTTCCTCAATTTTTTTGCCGAGCAAACAACACTGATATTGTTAAACAAATCTTCATCATCATTATAAACCCAAATGTGGTTATTTACATACATTCTGATGCTAAATTTGGTATTTTTTTTATCATATTCTTTGACAGAGTATGTGTAACTCTTTCCAATAAGATATAACAGAAAAAATGCTTCTGTTGGAAGTACTAAGAAATAGAAAGGTCTGGAAATCTGCGGAATGTAACTTTATGCATTTGGGACTACAAGGCCTTTTTTGGGGGGAAAGTAAGAATTTTGATTTTCAGGTACCGGGGGTACATGTATCGCAAACAAATATGGACTGGTGAAATAATTTTGCACCAAGGTTAGGAGAAATGACACATGTACATTGGAACCCAGTTTATGGGATATCTTATAATTGAATAACCCTCTTAAATGAATATCACTTCCAAATACAAAGCAATTGCCATACCTTCAGTACAAATTTAATAATAATTTTAATAATTGGTAATTATATATAGGTTATAGAATAAACTATAATTGAATAAGTGAATAAAAAAACTTGTAATATGTCGAGAAATTACCTTAACAATTAACTACTTCTCCCATGTCATTGCCCTATTTGGCCTCAGTCAGACCATAACCCTTTACCTAATGAATCGCCCGCATCCACCCACGTAATTTGCAAATTGAGCAGTTGAAAAAATATATATTTTTTTTGGTAATATTTCAACAAAACCATATCATGTGACCCCTCATTGGAACGAGCTCGATGAGCTCGTTCCAATGAGGGGTCACATGATATGGTTTTGTTTAAATTTTTTTAAAAAGTTTAAAAAATAGTAATTAAAATAATAAATTTTGATATTCTCTGCGCTGGGTAAAGTGTTAAAAATTCACTAAACTCACACCGGTAACTGGTATCCCTGAATTACTCGAATGTTCTCAAATTAAAGAGAATAATGCATAGCACGGTTTGTGTTTCAAGTTTTTTGTTCAGTTTCATAAAAATTCATTTAACCCTTTACCCAACGAATTGCCCACATCCGCCTGCGTAATACACAAATTCAGTAGTTGAAAAAATATTATTTTTCAAAAAATTTCAACAAAACCATATCATGTGACCCCTCGTTGGAACGAGCTCGTTGAGCTTGTTCCAATGAGGGGTCACATGATATGGTTTTGTTGAAATTTTTTGAAAAATTTCAAAAAATTATATTTAAAATAATAAATTTTTATATCGTCTGCGTTGGGTAAAGGGTTAAGCTGAAAAAGCCTGGAGATTTGTATACATTCTTGCTACACAATAGCAGTCTGTATCCTGTTTGCAGTTGTTTCTTGGCAAGTCTTGACTGCCTATATAGATAGCTTAGACTTTTCTTGAAACAACTGCCAGGGTATTTATAATGGGGCTGTCTCGACTATCAATTTTCGAAGTTTAGTCGTTTCTCAAAAAATCAAAAACAGTCTCTCTCACTTGCAAAAGAAAATTAAAACTGACGATTTTTTGAATGTGTACACTTCAGTTTTGAGGTAAAATGGAAACACTAAAATATCTTCGATTGGTCTGAAGAATTTAAACAGAACATTTGTGGAACTGTTTCATTTCTTTTACTAATTTCCAGAAATTTTGGAACATAAACCTACCTCCATTTCTACACAAGTTACAACTTAGTACATGTACAAGGGAACTGACTGTTGTGAGTCTTGTGACAATTTTCTCACTTTTGAGTTGATTGATAGGACATTTTTGAAAAACATATTGCGATTAGAATCCTGTCACCACTTTATCCCAAAAGCCGAAGAACTCGGCATGCAAAAATCGAGGTCTTTTATTCCTTAACCCATTGAACCCTGGTGGTATCTTCCATGTCAGTTCAAATGCAACAATTAGAAGAGTCCATATTCATTATTTGGGGGTAGACAAACCAATATTTTCAACGTGCAGCCACAGGGCTGCACACTGAAAATATTGGTTGGTCTACCCCACACATTCACTTAGCAGCCATCTTTAATGAAATAATTGTGTATCATGCTTCTGGCCACTCAGTTTCAAAGGGTTAATTGGAAATTTGGATAGAATGTGCGGTAAACTATCAGTTGTTGAAAATATATGTAATTGAGGTATCACTGAACTAAATATTTGAATTGATTACCTGTCTTGAAGGGAGGACGGTGGCTCAGTAGGTAGAGGTGCAGGTTGCGAGCCGAGAGGTCCTCAGTTCGAATCCCACCTGCGGCAACCGCGTTGTGTCCTTGGGCAAGACACTTCATCTCCATTGCCCGCGTGGGGGCACAATGACGCCATGTACTAAGGCGTACTGCATGTCGATGGTACGCATGTCTTCAACCAATCTAACCCTGCCTGTGCTGCAGTGCGGAGTTACGATGTTGGGGAGCTGGCAGCTGCTCGTTGTTGCTCGGTGGTTCTCTCCGGGTACTCCGGCTTCCTCCACCCGTAAAACTGTCATGGTCCTGGTTAGCCATTGTGCATAAATATGTGACCTTAAAACATCAATAAATAAATAAATAACCTGTCTTGAAATGTTGAACATAGCATGATACAATCACTAAAAATAAGCACCCTTAGGAAAATATATTGTTTCAAAAAAAGTTTGAAACATTCTATTGATATCTTGCAGCATTGTTGAATATTCCAGATAAAAAAGAGGGTGTTTTGATGACTTTTGGACCTAGAAAATACAATTTACTTTTGGTGTGTTTTTGTTGGAAATTCCTGAAAAATATGTGCATGTGACCAGTACTGCCCTTCCTGTCAATTTTTTTCTCTTATTTGTTGCATAACCCCCTGTCTTCAGATCAGAAAAGGTTTGAAGGGTTATTCTTGACAAAGATATTTGAATAGGAAAATTAAAGTGATGCAATTATATTTTTTTTCACCTGAACGTTATAATGGTCGCCTATGGGAAAATATTTAGTTCCATGATACCTAAAGAGGGGAAGTCAGATTCTATTCAGAAAGATCCAATTAACTGGGCACGTTTTTAGTCTTGATATTCCAAAATGTCTCCCCATGGGAACCCGGGAAGTGAAGCAGTACTTGTTTACTGTAGTAGACTAGTTCCATTTTACTGGTAAAACGGGACCCAATAAAAAATGCTTGGGGTGGAAGTCCTCCAAAATGGCCAACATGGGTATAAACGATTGACAAAACCTGACTTTATCTCCATGTTGCAGTCACGATTAGCCGGTCACGATTAACCATTGAGCAAAAACATCTTGCCTTAAATGCCAATAAATGAATGAATAATTCCAGAATGTCATCTCTGTTTCTCTTTTTATAGGTATTCAATCTTATTTAAGACCCAAGAAACACCAGAGAACTCTTCCAGTCCAACAAAGACCTGCTCGATTAAAATACATAGATATTCATCGAATTCAGGTTAGCAACGAACTATATCTTTGTTTGCGAAAAAAGGCTGTGTTTTTTAAAGAGCATAATACAGTGGAGCGCTCTTAATTGAATATTTGTCTTTTACCAAAATGTTGGTGTACGTCAATACAAATACAATTATAGCAGCCGGATCGGACCCACAACCTCCCATAATGGCCTGTTCCACACTTACACTCAATTCTAATCTACTAAGTATTATTTCCCAAAGCCATGCATATGTTAATGTATGTGTGAATCAGCCATGGAGGGAGCCTGTGAGTCATCAGTGGAGGAGATAACGTGAAGATTGCATAACAATACTCCCATGTGACTTTACAGTATTGGATTATGCCCCTATGATACCATGGAATACCCAAGCACACACCCCACCAGCATCCACACTAATGAGCAGACATGGTTACCTATGAAGGCATATGCCACACCAATGCATGCACATGTGTGTCTGTGAGCGTGTGCTTCACACACTGATGTATATGCACTTGTGTGTGCAGGTACGTATTACAGGTGTTTATTTTGGAGCTCATGGAGGTGAAGCAAATAATTTATTCACTTGACGAATATACCCGAACATTAATTATATGCATGTTTCCAGAGTTAAAAAGATCCATAATCTTTTGCAAATTGGGTCTATCATAATAATACCTATTTTTATAGTGTAGCCGGAGTAGCTTTAATTTATCGCATACAGAGACATGACAAAGGGGGTGGGGGTGTAACCCCTCCAATCCTGGCCAAAATTTCCTATAGTTGGAAATTCAAAGGGCAAGTCATGAGTAGTTGGAAATTCCATCTATCTTGGATTTTAGAGATTATTTGGCGATGCTGATGTCTCCTTTACTTCCCAAAATTCCAACTCAGTTTCAAATCGGCAAAAATTCTAACTGTTACTATTTACAGCTACAGTGTAATCAATAAGTATGCATGATGGCAGATTTGTATAGTACGTTTACTTGTCGTAAAAAAAAAAAATCCTCAAAATGCACTTCCAGAAAATCACATCATGTAAAATCGTTTTCCTGAGATAATTCCATCATTCGCAGCAGCTACAAAATGATGAAACATCAAAAATTCATCATTCCTGCATAAGATCTGATTTAATGTTAGGACAGTGTGAATTGTTCAAAGTTCTCAGCTTGAGCATTTGTTTAGCACATATTCAATTCTCAGAAGAAACACAATTAATAATAACAAGATAATTCTATCATAAATGTGTTGGCATTTCAGTTACTAGAATCAATTTTATGCCCCCTTTCATGGCTTCATTTTCAAAATCTTTCTCGGTAGTGAATTTCCACCTATGGGGAGGGCCTGGGAGGGGTGTTTCTCCCTCCCAGTCCCTCCCCCAGTTGGAAATTCACTACCCCCCACCCTCTACCCCAATCAGAAACCTCTAGCCACATCCCTGATCGGATACTAAAAACAAGTGACATTCATCTCCTTTTTCGTTCTGGCACAGTGGACATATCTTATCGGTGAATTGTGTTCTCTATCAAGCATCAGTTTCAACTGGTAGGTGGTGATTTCGTATTCAAAATTTTATCATCCATCACTTCTGAAGTCTAAAGATGTGAGTTTAGTTATGTACGGTTCGGTATGAAAGGCTGTTTTAAATGATCTATAAATTTATAAGTTATTGTGATGAATTGAAGGTAACATGGTCTGAGGTTTGCGGCTCGGAGCATATGTTCAACTGTCGAGGTTGAACATACGCTCCGAGCCGCAAACCTCAGACCATGTTACCTTCAATTCATCACAATAACATATATGTTCCAATAGATACTACCCATAGTCCAACACCTACATTGTGAAACACGACAGGTTTATTTACTAAACTTGTGATCGTTAAAAGTTGCCTTGACCAAGGCAACTTTTAACGATAACAGGTTTAGTAAATAAACCTCTCGTGTATCCATGACGGCATTGGATAAATAATCAATAAACCAGATAAACTCGTTCCATCTTAGTTCAAATCGTAAATCGGTTTGTAATTTAAACAACATTTCACCCAGAACACCGTCTGCTGCACACGTGAAACTGAAGCGGCTTGCTAGTCACTCTGTTGATAAAGCAGTTATGAAAGGAACAACGTCATTGCAAATATTTTGCGTTGTGACGTCAGGTGGTAACATTTGCCACTTGAGCCGTAAACATAGAATATACTAAGCAAGCTGTGGTCCAATCAGAGGGGGAGGATTTTAGTCTTGTTGGAACATTAATTTTTAGCTCAACTTTGGCAAAGCCAAATTTGAGCTTATGTCCGTCTACAATTCAATACGGCTCGGGCTAGAGGCCGTATTTATGAACCGATCTTTACAAAACTTCTTGGGTACCTTTGTTATCACCGTGGGACGAGAACGAGTGTTTTTGGGTCCGATCTGAGGTTCAAGTTGGCCGCTGGCAGCCATTTTGTACAAAATTAGGTGCAATCAGATTTTTGCGCAGAACTTCCATATGAAAGCGCTGATTTGAATAATTTTTTTGTATGAATGTTTAGTAACATGGGATACATCACATATAATACGTTTTTTTTTCTCGTGCGTAAATTATGCGAACTTGACTTTGATGTTTTTTGGTGTTATTTTCAGCACTGTAAGTGCAAATGCCAATACGGCTCGGGGTAGAGGCCGTATTTATGAACCGATCTTTACGAAACTTCTTGGGTACCTTTGGTATCACCGTGGGACGAGAATGAGTGGTTTTGGGTTCGGTCAGAAATTCAAGATGGCCGATGGCAGCCATTTTGTACAAAATTAGGTGCAATCAGATTTTTGCACAGAACTTCCATATGAAAGCGCTGATTTGAATAAATTTTTGTGTGAATGTTTAGTACCATGGGATACATATATAATACAGGTTTTTTTTCTCGTGCAGAAATTATGCAAATTAGATGAACTTTGATTTTTTCAGTGCTTCTTTCACACAGTAAGTACACATGTCAATACGGCTCGGGCTAGAGTCTGTATTTATGAACCGATCTTCACGAAACGTCTTGGGTACCTTTGTTATCACCTTGGGACGAGAACGCGTGTTTCTGGGTGGGGTCAAAAATTCAAGATGGCTGCCAGTGGCCATTTTGTACCGTAATTAGGTCTAATCAGTTTTTTTGTACACAACTTCTATACGGCTCAGACTAGAGGCTGTATTTATGAACCGATCTTTACAAAACTTCTTGGGTACCTTTGTTATCACCGTGGGATGAGAACGAGTGATTTTGAGTATGGTCCAAAATTCAAGATGGCCACCAGCAGCCATTTTGTACCAAAATTAGTGCGATCAGTCTTTTGTACAGAACTTCTGTATGAAAGTTCTGATTTGAATAAATTTTTGTATGAATGTTTAGTAACATGGAATACATCACATATAGTACGGGTTTTTTCCCTTGCAGAAATTATGCAAATTAGATGAACTTTGATTTATTCAGTGCTACTTATACACTGTAAGTGCACATGCCAATACGGCTCGGGCTAGAGGCTGTATTTATGAACCGATCTTCACAAATCTTCTTGGGTACCTTTGTTATCACCTTGGGACGATAACGAGTGTTTCTGGGTGCGGTCCAAAATTCAAAATGGCTGCCAGTGGCCATTTTGTACCGAAATTAGGTCCAATCAGTTTTTTGTCACAACTTCTATACAGCTCGTATTTATGAACTGATCTTCACGAAACTTCTTGGGTACCTTTGTTTTCACCTTGGGACAGGAACGAGTGTGTTTTGGGGTTCCTTTGTTATCAATGTGCTGTGAGAACAAATATTTTGGGGTTCAGTCAGACGCACTCTGGGACTCAAAGATTTCTTTTCTAGTTTAGCATCTGACTGTCACCCACCTTTACAATACTTTACCTATACATTTGTTACAGGCTACGGTCAGTATTTATATACAGACCGTTACAATACTTTATTAGGGCCCCGCCGTACGGCGGACGCCCTATAGTGATCGCTCTGTCTGTGCATCCATCCGTGCATCCGTCCGTGTGTCCGTCCGTCCGTAACAAAACTTGTCCGGGCTGTAATCTTTCTCTCTTAATAGATAAGGTTTTGCTATTTGACATGTGGGTATATTATCTCAAGACGATGTGTCGCATACGAAGGTTGCCATGCTTTGACCTTGAACTTTGACCTCAAGGTCAAATTATTCCGTTTTCGGGGTTCTTTTCTGACAAGTTCGTGTCTGGTCTGTAACATTCAGAATTTTTTTTTTTTTTCTGACAAGTTTGTGTCCGGGAAGGGATTTTAATCAGATTTTACCTATTGCTTGAAATATTTTAGTATTACGGTTCACATCAGTTTATACCTAACATCAGTTAGTTGCTGCAGGGCCTGCAGAGATGGATTCCATCTCCGTGATATCTAGTATGTACCTTTGTTATCAGGTCATTACCTAGATGTTTGTCATTGCTGTGTCACATACTATACATGTACATGTCTTAACAAGTTGAGCTACAGTGTCATTGACATTTTCATTATTCTAAGTATTCAAGGTTGTATTCCATTCTTGTGTATACAGGTCAAGAAGTTTACGTCTGCTGGTTGTTCGAAACCGCTATGTATATTAATTATATCTTGTGATATCCAGAGATTGGGCATGCCAATTTCGATAAGGATATTTTTTATTTGGTCTATCCATTGGAAATAGGTGTTTCCATTCGAATATTCTTGCAGAAGTGTCGGGTATAATGAGTATGAGATTTTAGATTTTATTACCGCTTATGATATTTGCCAAAAAGTTATGGTATCTCACTTTAATTTTGTTGGAGATTGGGAATAATCCGAGTTCTCCGTAAATGAAAGCCGATGACGTTGATTTTTTCAGGACTCACACAAAGTAAAGAAACCACAGAGTTTTGAGTCAAGTATTTCATTGTTCACAGTTCCTGAGGTTTCACAAACATAGATTGAGATTGGGACAGTCATTTTTAGCTTAACTTGACATAGTCAAGATAAGCTATTGCCATCACGCGTGCAGAAGTCTGTTAGTCTGTGACGTCTGTTCACATTTTCCTTTAGCACGGGCTACACCCCGCAGTTCTTGTCTGATCATCACGAAATTTCATATGCAGGTTTGGGGTCATGTCTAGATGAGAACGTCCCCTTTTGGTCGTGATCGGGCAACCGGTATGGCTGCCCGAGCCCAAAACCCGAAAACCATTAGCACAGTCTACAGGTTGTATTTATGAAGGGATTTCATAGTAACTTGGTAGGATGCCTCTGCATAATGCCTAGATGAGAACATCCCCTTTTGGGCATGATCTATCAACTGTGATGGCTGCCCAAGCCCGAAACCCAAAAACTTTTAGCACAGTCTGCAGGTCATGTTTAATGTGGAGGGATTTCATTGTAACTTGGTAGGATGACTCTTTATGATGTGTAGATGAGAATTTCCCCATTTGGGCATGATCTGCCAACTGTGACGACTGCCCGAGTCCAAAACCCTAAAACCTTTACCACAGTCTACAGGTCATATTTATTGAGGAATTTCATTGTAACTTGGTGGGTTGACTTCATACAATGTCTAGATGAGAAAGTCACCTTTTGGGCATGATTGGGCAACTGTGACGGCTACAGGAGCCCAAAGCCCGAAAACCTTTAGCACAGTCTAGAGGTCATATTTATGAAGGGATTTCATTGTAACTTGGTAGGATGACTCCAAATAATGTCTAGATGAGAACGTCCCATTTTGATCGCGATCATGCAGCCTTGATGGGTGCCCGAGCCCAAAAACCTTTAGCATAGGCAAAATGTCATAATTATGGAAGTATTTCATTGTAACCTGTTAGGTTGACTCCATGTAATGCCTAGATGATGACATCTCCTTTTGGTCGTGATTGGTCAGTTGTGATGGCTACTAGTGCCTGAAGCCCGAAAACCTTGAGCACAGTCTACAGGTCATATTTATGAAGGGATTTCATTGTAACTTCTTAGGATCACTCCAGATGATGCCCAGATGAGATTGTCCCCTTTGGTTGCGATCATTCAACCATGATGGCTGCCCGAGCTCGAAGTCCGAAAACCTTTAGCACAGTCTTCAGGTCATATTTATGAAGGGATTTCATTGTGACTTGGTAGGTTGACTTCATATAATGTCTAGATGAGAACGTCCCCTTTTGGACACGATTGGGCAACTGTGACGGCTTCAGGGGCCCAAAGCCCGAAAACCTTTAGAACAGTCTACAGGTCATAATTATGAAGGGATTTCATTGTAGCTTGGTAGGATGACTCCAAATAGTGTCCAGATGAGAATGTCCCCTTTTGGTTGTGATCATTCAACCATGATGGCTGCCAGAGCCCAAAGCCCAAAAACCTTTAGCACAGTCTACAGGTCATATTTATTAAGGGATTTCATTGTAACTTGGTAGATTGACTTCATATAATGTCTAGATGAGAACGTCCCCTTTGGACGCAATTGGGAAACTGACGGCTACAGGGGCCTGAAGCCCGAAAACCTTTAGCACAGTCTACAGGCCATATTTATGAGGGCATTTTAATGTAACTTGATAGGATGACTCGTTTTGGAATAATTTCACTGTAACTTGGTAACTTTTGTTGATATACGTTAACTGTGAGGGCCACATACATTAACTGTGAGGTCATATTAACCCACCCCACAGCTCTTTAGTACAGTGTACACCTCATATTATTTTTATCATAAACATAGCACACAGGGAACAGAAATGAACATATTCCCAATTATCACAATTCTTGTCTTATTTCAAAATCCTTTCATAAACATTGAACATTATCCTTTTCATCAAACACAACACACAAGTTAAGCTACAGTGTCATTGACACTTTCATTTTGTACCTTGTTTTTATATGAACCGGTAATTTATTTTTTCAAAATCAAGCTGAGCTATTCTGTCACTTCTCGCCCGTTGGCATGCATCCGTACATATGTCCACAATTTCCTTGGGCACACTGCACAGGTCACATTTATGAACGGATCACTTTGAAACTTGGTGTGCTTGTTTGGGGGGTGACCTCTAGATAGGAGCTATCGATTCTTTCATTTCTGTCCAAAAACATTGCCGCTGGCAACGACCATTGAACTTAGTTTAGTTACTCATCAATATTCCATTGGCACACCCCTGCACAGTCCTTTCTTGGAGACGTGCCTGAGTGCGAATGTGCCTGTAAGCGCTCACAAATTGGAATTTACAAGCACTGAAAATTGTGACTGCAAAAATGTAGAGTGTGACTGCTAAACAACTGATTTACATGGTGCACAGAATTAATGGGTAACATTTTTCCAACCATTCCAATAAATCTTTGTCCGTTAAAAGGTGAATTTAAGCTTTCAAGAGTTATAAAAAACTATAGTTTTAATACAACTCTGTACATAACATGCAGTTTACAATACACTCGCATGTCTGTTCAAGGTTTTGAAAATAAACTGGATTTCCCCATTCATAACTGTGAAGTGTGTCTACTACGCAGAAGGTGATTCGTCGACATTGTCAAATTTCTTCCATCTCAAGAATGACCACTAATCACAATGAACATTTTATTCTGTATGCTAATTAGGTAACTCTCTTTTTGGCTTAACTTGACAAAGTCAAGAAGAAGCTATTGCCATCACGTGTGCGGAAGTTCACATTTTTCCTTTAGCACAGGCTACACCCCATAGTTCTTGTCCAATCATCACAAAATTTCATATGTAGGTTTGAGATGTCTAGATGAAAACGTACCCTATTGGTCACGATCAGTCAACCATGATGGCTGCCCAAGCCTAAAACAGGAAAACCTTTAGCACAGTCTACAGGTAGTATTTATAAAGGGATTTCATTGTAACTTGGTATGATGACTCAGTATAATGTCCAGATGAGGACATTGTATTTTGGCAGTGATCGGTCAACTGTGATGGCTGTGACCTAGATTTGTTTAGCATGGTCTACAGTTCATATTTATGAAGTGATTTCATTGTAACTTGGAAGGATTACTTGATATAATGTCTAGATGAGACTTTCCTATTTTGGTCACGATCAGTCACAGGCCTGAATATTTCAAAAATCATGGGAAACCATATTTCGTTTCCGTCATTTTGCATCATGGGAAATGACCGATAACGATTTTCCGGTTCCGTCAAATGTTTGACTGGGTAACGATTTTGACAATAGGCCCTAATAATCAAATAGTTTTAAAATCATAATGCAGGTCTTCTGTCGTGTTTATGCTGTACTGACTCATGTTGAAGCCCATACTTGTGCCGAAACCCACCCCCCCCCCGCCTTTTCAGATTTGTGAACCAGGGTGCCCTACTCGCGTCAAAGCCCACCCGCCCCAAGTTTCAAATTGGAGAATGGACGAAAGTTGTTTGAGACAAGATGTCAAATTTACAGGCATCAAATGGAAAAACAGGTGACTTGTTGCAACACTGTACTTACCAAACAGAACTGTAATACTGTATTATGTATATTTTTTGGAGTTGAGATTTTTTTGTTGTTAAATTCGTCTTTTGTGTAATACATTATGTCTGTGTTCAGTCTAAGAAGTCTTTATTAAAAAATTATATATCACAAGGAAAATTGACTTGTTTATTTTTTTGTCGACCTCGTTTTGGAAGCTGTCACTTGTTTCAAATGAGTGTGCAGGCTGCTGTCAATAGTTGTCTGAAACATGCCCACAACATATAGTTTTCACAGTGGTTGAATATCACCAGAAAGATACTGATTGAACACTGTCACTTTCGAGCGGTGCACAGCTCATTGTGAAAGAACACTGCCACTTTCGAGCGTGCACAACTCATTGTGAAAAACGGGTGTTCAGAAATTAATGAGAAAGTGGTAATTAAAAATAAAAAATAATTACAACTCAGGTATTTGAGAATTATATAACAATATAACCAGGGATATGATTTATGACTTATTGGTTCAATAAAACATGCTCATTTATCATTTCATCATGCTCTGCAACATGTGAAGTTATGACTTTCAGTGTAAAATCAATTTTTCGAATGCTTCCAAGGGAGGCAACTATTTTGTTATTCATATTCCGCTGTATAAATTTTATCTGGTCTGCATATTATGATTTTTTTTATTGATTTTGTGTGAAGCTATATTTTGTTTTATTCGCAATGAATGTACTTTAAAAAAACAGCTATTTTTAAACAGACTATGTTTGGCGGTTTTCAAGGGGGTGGCTTGCAGTGTTGATTGACATACTTACGTCCATTTCTGGCTTCGAGAGTAACCTGCACAAAAAAAAATGAAAACAACACCGCATGGTTTTGTGTTTGTTTTATTCATTAAATTGAGTTTTAAATCCCTAAATCTGAAAATGAAACGTATGTACAAGATAATTATGTGAATTTTTGAAGCAAATTCTATAAAACTGGTAGGCGGTTTCCAAAGAAACGTAACATACCCAGAGGATACTTACTTGTCTTATATCGCCAATTGAATTTCCGACGCACCCCAACGTGACTTGCAACCACTATTACTCAGCCCCTGGGTATCGACCTGAGTCAGTATGGTAGTTTCCCCACGTAGTGTCTTTCTGTCACAAGGTCCTTTAAATTAAATAGTACGATTTTGAATTGGACACCACATTCCTATAAAATTATGAACAGATGCCACGTCCGAGTGTGCATAAAATGCATGGGAAACGAAAAATCGTTTCCGTGTTTTTGCTGTGACGGTAACGACACGGAAACGGAACGATCGTTACCGTGAAATATCCAGGCCTGAGTTAGTCGTTACCATCGCCTGGTCACTCGACCTGGATTCATTCAGTACTGTCTACAGGTTCTTTTATAAAGGAATTTAATTGTAACTTGATAGGATAATTTGATATGATATCTATATGAGACCCCTATTTTGGTCATGATCGGTCAACTGTGACTGCCGAGCTGTCATGTGACCAAGATTCCTTAGCAAAGTCTACAAGTTATATTTATGAAGGGATTTCATTGTAACTTGAAAGGATGACTCGTTTTGGAATAATTTCACTGTAACTTGGTAACTTTGGTTGACATGCATTAACTGTGAGGGCTACATTAACCCACCCCTCAATTCTTTAGTACAGTCTGCACCTCAAATTATTTTTATTGAAAACATAGTATACAGGGAACAGAAATTAACATATTCTCAATTATCACAATTTTTGTCATATTTCATAATCCTTTCATAAACATTGAACATTATCCTTTTCATCAAACACAACACACACTCAAGTTAAGCTACAGTGTCATTGACACTTTCATTAATTTCGTTGTTTGATGATGGTTTGTGACTTTAAATTCAGTCGTACAGTTTTTCTGATTGGTTGGGAAACGATCTTATCTGCATCGATCAATTTGATCAACCAGTCGTATTTTAAGTTGTACATAATTTGAATACTATGACCTACTGAATTTTACTCAAGCGGCAAGATCAAAACGCACACTTGTTACTTTAAATACTATTATTTTTGTGTTTAAATACAAGCAGCATGCCAGTGTTATTGTCAACACTTCAAGTGGTTATTCAAAGATTTGATGGGTTATGATACCCACTTTAATGAAATGACAGGAAAAAGCTTTGTTGAAAAAATTTGGTGCAAAATATGTGCCAAGTATACTGACCGTATATGGACTAATTTGAGGGAGAAGCCTTACAGTAAAACCACAATAATAAACTGGACGAGTGATTCTGTAGAATCACAGGCTTTTCCTGGCAGACAAAAACGTTAAGCCCTTTGAAGAAAATGTACAAAGTTTCAAAGTTTCAGCCCCCATATCTCTGAACATGTAGTGTGCATTCGTTTATTTATTGGGGTTTAATGATACTTTTGACAGCCAGGGTCACCTCGTGTTGGACAGTTTTATGGGTGGAGAAAGCTCAAGTACCCAGAGAGAACCACTGAGCAATGGCGAGCAACGGTCAGCTCCCCAACGTACTAACTCCACGCAAGCAGGGTTATCATTGGTTGAAGACAAGTGCACTATTGACGTGCAGTACACCCTAGTAAACAACGCCAGCATGCCCCCATGTGGGCAATGGGGGTGAAGTGTCTTGCCCAAGGACACAACACGGTTGGCGCAGGTGGGATTCGAACCGAGGATGTCTTGGCTTGCAGCCTTCACCTCTACCTAATGAGCCACCATACCCTGTACAACAGTTTAGATATTACCCGTTCAAAATGCCCTCAGTATAAATATGATGTTTGTTTTTATTAGCTTAACGTGACAAAGTCATGGTAAGCTATTGTCATCACGTGTGCAGAAGTCTCTCAGTCTGTTAGTCTGTCAGTCTGTTCACATTTTCTTTGGCACGGGCTACACTCTGTAGTTCTTGTCCGATCAGAAACCCTTTAGCATAGTCTAGAGGTTGTATTATAAAGGGATTTCATTGTAACTTGATAGGATGATTCTGTATAATAAAGCTGGGAGGTTAACTGCAACCATGGGTTGGGATTGGTAGTGAGGGACTACCCAAAATTGTAACTGCACTCCAATAAACCCAACCACAAATTTGGTTTTAAAATTCCAGCGCGTTTTAAGATACTGTGTGTAATATTGAATTACCAGAGTGATCACATAATTCACTTTATAATAAATGGGTATCTACGAATCTGCTGGCCACCGTCAAATAATTTCTGCATAAGTTTGAATGGAATTAAAAAACAAAACCGTTGTTCACTATTCTTGCACCAATGACATTTTCAAGACAGTAAGCCAAGATTTGAGGCTTTCACTATCAATAGACGAAACTCTGCATGATATTCATTAATATTCATGACCTGTCAACACCAAGGCTGAAGCATTGAAAAATGTTCATCAGTTTATCAAATGCAGTTTCCTCTGATGAACTTTAACTTGCCACTTGCTCTTCATTAAAACTGTCCAATATATTTATTTCTACATGTAATTTTGAAAGCTTGAACATCAAAATCTGTTTCAAATTCACGGTTGAAGTCGGATGGAAATTTAGGGTTACAATGACTTATATGAGCGACTTGAGAAAATTTTGAGGGTTGGCATAATTTTTTAGGTTCGATCGGATTATCCTAAACACAGTTTAGGTTTTTTTTGGCCCGACATTTTCCAACATTACAGGCATAGATATGTTATAATTATTTATTCAACTGATACAATCAACAGAAGATGCCTTGTTAGTTGTGAGTGGAAAATGTAATCATAGGGCCAATCTGATAGGTATATACAGATAGTTTCTATATGATCATAGATAACCAAAACTGCAACCATATCTAGGGTTTTTAGCTTACCGAAGGGAGCTAAACTTATCACTTGCCCTCTGTCGTCCGTTGTCGTTGTCCGTCTGGCGTCGTGAACATTTTTCAAACGACTTCTCCTCTGAAACCGCTAGGTCGATTTGCTCAAAACTTGGTATGGATATTCATTACCATTTGTCAATTCAAGTTTGTTCAAATGAAATGGACATGCCCACTTGGGGCTCTATAGGGGGCATAACTCCGATAACACCCTATGTATATTAGAGAAATTACTAAAAAATCTACTTCTCCCGCACAAGTGGGCAGAATCATTTGATATTTGGTATACAGCATTATGGGGTGGATCTGATTCAATTGTGTTCAAATCGGCCCCCTGGATTCATATTTGGGCTCACTACAGAAGCCCAAATTCATGCTTAGTGCATTTCAGGCAAATTTCTTAAAAAATCTTCATCTCCAGATCCAGCAGGTAGAATCTTTTGATAGTTGGTATGCAACATTAGGGATGGATCTGATTCAAGTTCGTTCAAATCGGCCCCCTGGATTCATATTTGGGCTCACTATAGAAGCTCGAATTCGAACTCAGTGCATTTCAGGCAAATTTCTTAATAAAATCTTCTTCTCCAGATCCAGCAGGCAGAATCTTTTGATATTTGGTATGCAACATTGTGGGGTGGATCTGATTCAAGTTAGTTCAAATCGGCCCCCTGATTTTATATTTGGGCTCAGTATAGGAGCCCAAATTTGAACTTAGTGCATTTCAGGCAAATGTCTTTAAAAATCTTCTCAAGATCCAGCAGGCAGAATATTTTGATATTTGGTATGCAGCATCCTAAGGGGGGTGAGATTCAAGTTTGTTCAGTCCATGTCCCTAGGTCCATATTTGGGCTCACTGTGGGAGCCCGAATGATATATCACTTAGCTCAAAATGAAGAATTTTCTTTAAAAATCTTCTTCAGATCCAGCAGCCAGAATGTTTTGATATTTGGTATGCAGTATCCTTAGGGGGGTGAGATTCAAGTTTGTCCAAGCCATGTCCCTAGGTCTATATTTGGGCTCACTGTGGGAGCTTGAATTGTTCGATATGAGGAATTTTCTTAAAAAATCTTCTTCAGATCCAGCAGTCGGAATGTTTTGATATGTGGTGTGTAGCATCCTTAGTGGGGGTGAGATTCAAGTTTGTTAACGCCAAGTCCCTGGGTCCATATTTGGGCTCCCTGTGGGAGCCCGAATTATAACTTAGTCAATATGAGGAATTTTTCTTTAAAAATCTTCTTCAGATTCAGCAGTCAGAATGTTTTGATATTTGGCATGCAGCATCCTTAGGGGGTGAGATTCAAGTTTGTTCAAGCCAAGTCCCTGGGTTCATATTTGGGCTAACTGTGGGAGCGCGAATGATAACTTAGTTCAAAATGAGGAATTTTCTTTAAAAATCTTCTGCTTCAGATCCAGCAGATGAATGCTTTTGATATTTGGTATGCAGCATCCTTGGGGGGTAAGATTCAAGTTTGTTCAAGCCATGTACCTAGTCCCATAAAATTTGTCTCCCATGACTTCATTCCTTTGTAGTGTTGATGAACCATGTCTAACTGAATGTGACCCCAAATACTTCTTTGAACCACTTTGGCCGGTGAGCGATTAAGGCTCCTTGGGGCCTCTTGTTTGATTTAAAAAAGCTAAACCGCAACTGCAGTGTAAATCCCACAACCTCCCAGCTCTACCATATAATGTCCAGATGAGAACGTCCCCTTTTGGTCACGATCGGTCAACCATGACGGCTGTGAGAGCCTTGAAAAACCCAAAACCTTTAGCACAGTCTGAAGGTCATATTTATGAAGGGATTTTATTGTAACTTGGTAGGATGGCTCTGTATAATGTCTAGTGAGAACGTCCTCTTTTGACTGTGATCGGTCAACCGTGACAGCCACACAGACACGTGACCTAGATTTGTTTAGCACAGTCTACAGTTCATATTTATGAAGCAATTTCGTTGTAACTTGGAAGGATGACTTGGTATGTTGCCTTGATGAGACTGCCATATTACCGTTACTGTTGCCTGCTCACTTGATGTAGATTCCTTTAGCACAGCTTACAGGTTGTTTTTATACGCCTGTTTTGAAAAAAATGGGAGAATTATGTTATGGCATTGTCTGGCCGTCCATCCGTCCGTCCGTCCATAAACAATTTTTGTGTTGCCAACTCTTCCAAAAGTTTACATGCTACATTATTCAAAGTTTGCACACATGTTGATCAGTAATTGCCATTGTGTATGTGACAAGTGCAGGTAACTCAATTTTGTATTTCCAGAGTTATGCCCCCTTTTAGTACTTAAAACATGACAGTATTGTGTCACCTACTCCATCAACATTTTACATGCTATATTGTTCAAACTTTGCACACATTGTGATCACCAATTGCATTGTGCATGTGACAAGGGCAAATAACTCCATTTTGTATTTCCAGAGTTATGCCCCTTTTAGTACTTAAAATATTACAGTATTGAGTCGCCTTCTCCTTCAACATTTTACATCCTATATTGTTCAAACTTTGCACACCTGTTGATCACCAATTGCCGCTGTGCATGTGACAAGAGCAGGTAACTCTGTTTTGTATTTGCAGAGTTATGCCCCCTTTTAATACTTGAAACATTACACTATGGTCTCGTTACAGTTATTCAGGTGAAAATGTCGGCTTTTCAAGAAATGTGCTTCTGATTAACACGGCCGAGGATATTTCGCATTTAAATTACCTCCCCTATTCACAATACTCACATTGTATATAGTTTCTGGAAGCTCTGAATATGGCCCTTTCTGGAGACAACTGTACACAACAAAAATCTTACAATATCACTCAGATACACTCAGCCGATTGACACAGTTGATGGCTAAAAAATGGCTCAAAATGGTAAAAATTTTCTCATTTTGGGGATAAATCTCCAATTTTCGTGCATCGATAGTGATAAAACTGTGTTATAGAAATTCCTCATTCCTCCACTGAGGATTTTACAGCATAACATGATCATTCTGATAAATAAAAACATATGGGTTTCTTATTCATTTTTAGCTCACCAACTTTAGTTGTGTGAGCTTATGGAATGGCTCGATCGGTCGGCGTCAGCGTCAGCGTACGTGTCCAATAATGTTAAAGTTTCTGTTTAGGTCACTTATTCGCCCTATTTCCATATCATGGCTTTTATAATGCTGCTATATGATGATTATTATCATTTTACCATGATTTAACCCCTCATACCCTACATTTTAGACATTTTTCTTGACATTTTTAGTTGCGTTTAGTTTTCTGTTTAGCTCAGAATTTCATGTTTAACTAAGTGTTTAGGTCAGCTGCTGTGCTCCTTCTCTTCCAATGGCACTTATATTCATCATACATGTTCCTCAGTATCATTGTTCCATGATTAACCCCTCATACCTTGCATTTTAATCATTTTTCTTGACATTTTTAGTTGCGTTTAGTTTTCTGTTTAGCTCGGAATTTCATGTTTAACTTAGTGTTTAGGTCAGCTGCTGTGCTCCTTCTCTTCCAATGGCACTTATATTCATCATACATGTTCCTCAGTATCATTGTTCCATGATTAACCCCTCATACCCTGCATTTTAAACATTTTTCTTGACATTTTTAGTTGCGTTTAGTTTTCTGTTTAGCTTGGAATTTCATGTTTAACTTGATGTTAAGGTCAGCTGCTGTGCTCCTTCTCTTCCCATGGCACTTATATTCATCATACATGTTCCTCAGTATCATTGTTCCATGATTAACCCCTCATACCCTGCATTTTAAACATTTTTCTTGACATTTTTAGTTGCGTTTAGTTTTCTGTTTAGCTCAGAATTTCATGTTTAACCAAGTGTTTAGGTCAGCTGCTGTGCTCCTTTTCTTCCCATGGCACTTATATTCCTCATATATGTTCCTCAGTATCATTGTTCCATGTTTAACCCCCCCATACCCTGCATTTTAAACATTTTTCTTGACATTTTTAGTTGCGTTTAGTTTTCTGTTTAGCTCAGAATTTCATGTTTAACTTAGTGTTTTGGTCAGCTGCTGTGCTCCTTCTCTTCCCATGGCACTTATATTCATTATACATGTTTCTCAGTATCATTGTTCCATGATTAACCCCTCATACCCTGCATTTTAAATGTTTTTCATCACATTTTTATTTGCGTTTAGTTTTCTGTTTAGCTCGGAATTTCATGTTTAACTAAGTGTTTAGGTCAGCTGCTGTGCTCCTTTTCTTCCCATGGCACTTATATTCCTCATACATGTTCCTCAGTATCATTGTTCCATGATTAACCCCTCATACCCTGCATTTTAAACATTTTTCTTGACATTTTTAGTTGCGTTTAGTTTTCTGTTTAGCTCAGAATTTCATGTTTAACTTAGTGTTTAGGTCAGCTGCTGTGCTCCTTCTCTTCCCATGGCACTTATATTCATTATACATGTTTCTCAGTATCATTGTTCCATGATTAACCCATTATACTCTGCATTTTAAATGTTTTTCATCACATTTTTAGTTGCGTTTAATTTTCTGTTTAGCTCGGAATTTCATGTTTAACTAAGTGTTTAGGTCAGCTGCTGTGCTCCTTCTCTTCCAATGGCACTTATATTCATCAAACATGTTCCTCAGTATCATTGTTCCATGATTAACCCCTCATACCCTGCATTTTAAACATTTTTCTTGACATTTTTAGTTGCGTTTAGTTTTCTGTTTAGCTCAGAATTTCATGCTTAACTTAGTGTTTATGTCAGTTTCTGTGTTTTACTTTTAAGAGGTTGTGTTTAGGTAAGCTTTGTCGCATGTTATGAGCCTGTTTGATACAGTTCTTATGTTTGCCAAAGTTACTATCAAAGAGGAATGTTGGTGAGCTATAGGGCGTTGGCGTCCTTCTTGTTTCAGAAGGCTTTCTCAAAGCAAATTTACACAAAAATTGTCCCATTTGTAAACTGCAAATTGTCAGGTCCCAAACAGGTCTGGGTTAGTCATTTAACACTTCCATGTGACCTTGACCTCCAATTGAAATGCACTTGACAATACACAGTTTGAATCAAGACCATCAACACATTATTTTGGCCCTATCACCATTAATGAGAATTATTTACTAAATCCACACCACCATAAACTAGATCTATAGCTCAAACTAGCCATTTGGCTGAGGATATCCAATAACCTTGGAAATGACCTTTTAATAGGAAATGAGACCTATTGTGTCGCCTACTCCTTCAACATTTTACATGCTACATTGTTCAAACTTTGCACACATGTTGATCAGTAATTGCTGTTGTGCATGTGACAAGAGCAAGTAACTCTATTTTGTATTTCTAGAGTTATGCCCCCTTTTAGTTCTTAAAACATTGCAGTATTGTGTCACCTTCTCCTTCAACATTTTACATGCTATATTGTTCAAACTTTGCACACATGTTGATCACCAATTGCCATTGTGCATGTGACAAGAGCAGGTAACTCTGTTTTGTATTTCCAGAGTTATGCCCCCTTTTAGTACTTAAAACATTGCAGTATTGTGTCGCCTACTCGTTCAACATTTTACATGCTATATTGTTCATACTTTGCACACATGGTGATCACCACGGGCGTATGTTGCCACGCTAGGCGGTGCTCTTGTTATGAAGAGATTTCATTGTAACTTGGAAAGACAACTTGGTATGATATGTAGATGAGACTCCTATTTTGGTCATGATTGGTCAGCCATGACCGCCAAACCATCACGTGACCTAGATTCCTTTAGCAAAGTGTACAAGTTATTATATTTATGAAGGGATTTCATTTAACTTGGTAGGATGACCTTTTTGGAATGATTTTACTGTAACTTTGTAACTTTGGTTGACAAATGTTAACTGTGAGGGCCACATTAACCCAGGTCTTAAGCCTTTACAGTCTACACCTAAATTATTTTTATTGAAAACATAGCATACAGGGAACAGAAATTAACATATTCTCAATTATCACAACACTTGTCTTATTTCCCAAACCTTTCATAAACACTGAACATTATCCTTTTCATCAAACACTACATACAATCAAATTAAGCTACAGTGTCATTGACACTTTCATTATGAAATATGTACATGTACAAGAAGCACTCCCGATTAGGGCTGTCACGATTTTTTAATTTAGGAATCGATTAATCGTCGCAAATAATCCATGATAATCGATTGATCGTACCTAGATGACCCCCATCTCCTTCTCTTTGAAGTCGATAAAAATGAAGTTGAATCAGTTGACCTACCTCAGGTAAACAACAAAGACGATCCTCTTTTAGTTACATTCAAAGATTTGATGTTCTGAACTTTTGAACCGTCAGTGTAATAATCAAGACCAGTCGGCAGTTGCGAACTTCGCAGCTGCTGACGGGTCTTGATTATTACACTGACAGTTCAAAAGTTCAGAACATCAAAGCTTTGATGAATGTACCTGAAAGACAATAGCTTCTTGGGGTTTAACATCGATGTTCTTAACTCTTTACCTTTAGAAACAATAGTTTTTTCAACATATTTTCTTTTAATTATTAAACGTCTAAAATGGGATATAATTTACCGATTATTCGACAACAAAAAATACGAATCGATTTCGCTGTGACCGATCAACAATCGATTAATCGTGACAGCCCTACTCCCGATAATCTAACAGTACTATGGTGTGCATTAGAAATTGGTTCATTTCAGTTGTATTATAAACTCATGCTTTGAAAAGTATCTTATTATTTTTATTACCCTGCCAAATTTGGCAGGGGCATTACCATACCTACCTGTGTCTAAGCCCAGGTGGTGCTTACAGTGGGTTGGAAACAAATTGAAGGGTGACATGAAGACTTGAGTCTGTAACTGAGTTTTTCTTGATAAACGATACTGAAAAAAATGACGATCCCACTTCATTAACTTTGTTAATAAAATACAACATCAACACTGGTTATCATTTGTCAAATCACCAATGAGTACATCATATGTTTTACTTTCAGTGATTAATTATTTAAATATATTTACTCATATTTCAGCTGATAAGTGAATAAAATGTTTGTGTCGCCGCCCCATGAAGTGGGGAGCGACATATAGGGATTACTTTTGTCGTCTTGCGGCGTCTGTGTCGTCGTCCGCGTCACACTTTCTCTTATCCGCCACTCCTCTTTAACCTATGAATGGATTTTGATGAAACTTTCAGTGATTCTTTATCACATAATGGCATTGTGCACCTCCTATTTTATTTTTTGATCCGCTGTATTTTTTCCAGAGTTGTGCCCCTTTTCCACTTAGAATTCTGTCTGAAATATTAAAATATAGTGCAGGCGACACACGTCTTCCATGGAAGACTCACATCTAAGTATTAAATTATGTGTGTTGTTCATATTTTTTCAGTAAACCAGAAAAAACGCTGTTTATGGTAATTATATCACTTGCAAACTAGGACGAAAACCAGCAAATTAAACGTCTAAAAGAGCCAACTGTATAATCTCATCTGAGGGAATCCATGTGAAGTGATAATATAACAATACAACAAAACCCAATTTTATCTTTTTTTATTATAACAATAATATGTTCTTTTGAGGGCATTATGGTTCATTAATGGCCCTAGAAAAATGATTAACAGCCCAAGGGCCACTTAAAGGCCCGAGACGAAGTCTCGGGCCGTTAATGGTCCCGAGGGCTGTGAATCATTTTTCGAGGGCCGTTAATGTACCATGACGCCCGAAAAGGAATATGTTATTACTATTATTACCACTTACCAAAGAACACCATTTCAAGCCACTGCAGACATTTTTGATTTAGAAATAGAATGTCATTTCAAGCCGCTGAGACATTTTTGATTTAGAAATAGAAGAATCAGATTGTCATCTGTTTATTTACAAACAAAGGTCAAAGTTCAAAGTTGAGTACAATTTATTTGGATGACTCGAAAATAGGATCACTGGAATTTGGCTGAAGCGCTTTAACTACAAACTCACGCTGTTATTTACAAAATGAGATTATTTATCGTATCAATACTCACCACCACTTTTAAATCCTAAATGAAGTTAATAGTCCTAAAATATATCACGGTTTAATCCGTTTTGTTGGAATAAATGGACAACAAAATTTCGAGCACATTAGTGTTATTTTTCCGGAACATAAATTACCCACAATTCTAGGCTAGCGGGCTGTTTTCATTATTAACGCTATTTTTGCAGGCTGTCGTCCACCTCAGATCATTTTAATAACCCAAGGAGCGCCCTATAAAGTGGTAATAATACTCAATAACATTATCTTTGCAAACATCAAATGAATAATACAAATATAAAATAAAACACATGATTAAAAAATCACCCAAAATAGCACAAACTAACAAAAATGTATGTTTGTTGGTGTCCCCTACGGGAACCCTGGGAAGTGAAGCAGTGCCTGTTCATGGCGGTAAACAGGCTCTGTTTTACTGGTAAAATAGGACCCATTCACCAATGCATGGGAGGTGCAAACCCTCTCTAAAATGGGCAACATGGCTTATTAACACTCATCCCTGGTCTTGAGTTGATACTTATGTTGTGGTCATGATTAGCCATTGTGCAAAAATATGTGACCTTAAACACCAATAAATAAATAAATAAATATTCGTTGGTGACCCCCTGCTCACTAAGGTTGCCTCACAGGTGACATGCAAAGAACAAAAATTCTCAATTTATGCAAATTCACCCTGGGCGCACAAATTGAGTTCGTTCGCAGGAAATGAGATTTTTTTTTCTTCCCATGTCACCTGAGGGTCTCACTCACTCACTTCATAGTCATGGGAGATACTTATTCTCTAACAAGTTACACCACACTCTTGACACTACACTAAACCATCCACATCATGAATGCCCCAGTCAGAAATTTTGAGTAGATCTGTTTCCTGGCTTCGGACCTGCTGGAGTACTAGGTGAAACTACTCTAGAAAATGTACTGACACCAATACACTAAAGCTGTAGGTTTTTAAATTTCTTGTTCGGTTTTGGTTTTAGTTTTTTCAGGTGGAGTAAAACCTCGGTTCGGTTCAGTTTTCGGTTTGTTCAAGAGGCCAAATAAAATTCAATAAAACTCATTTTTATGTCCGGAGTCATAACTGAATGGCAGTGAAATTGAGAGAAACTCAATGAATGCCCAAAATAAGCTATAATACATGAAGAATCAGGAATGCCAATATAATAATTACCTAAATATACAGAACTTTTATTGTGCTTGGCCATTTTTCGAGGTCTGACACCTACACACAACTTGAGGAAAGCTGCAAACACAACTAAGCTGAAATGTCAGAAATTCACAGAATGGAGCCTTCGCAGAGTAGTGAGAGAACCCAGACACTGCCATTGGCAGTGTCTGGATACTCACACTACTCTGGGATGACTCCATTCTGTGAATTTCTGCAGCAAAAGAGTATTTAATAAAAAACGAAAAACCATAGATTACAGTATGTCGACGGTTTCAGCTTCGGTTTTTTAAAAAAACTAAAAACTGTGGTTCGGTTTCGGTTAACCTACAGCTCTACAATACACTTCATAGTAGTTTCATCTCTGTAGTACTCTCATCTATTGAAGTCAGTGTACTTTTCATAATAGTTTCCTTTAATACACGAGGTTTCAATCGCTGTAGCACGCTTATGGGGATTGACCATTGGGGGATTTCCGACAGTAAAATCAAATAATGTCTACCCCCCAAGAAAGGTCCCCTGGGGTACTCAGGAAATTTACTATAGAAAATGTATTGACACTAATACACTTTCTCTAGGAAATTACCACAGTACCCCGTCTACCAGTCATAGAGTAGGTTTGGGAGAATTTTCATCTAGTTTTAACTATCACTCTTCCATTCCACAAAATTTACAATTTACAAGTGTACCTTGGGGGTATCCTCAAAACTTTCAAAGTCGAGCTCTTCATCAGAGTCATTCCCATCTTCGGGAAACAACATGCCAAGTTGTGGGTCATTGTCATTATCATTTAGATGACACTAGCTCACTATCATCATCAGGAAAATTTTCTGTGTCAACACCACATTTTTATCCCCCCCGACTTAGGTTGGGTGGCATATGGTGATTGAAGAGTGCGTGTGTCTGTCCATCCGTGTGTCCGTCCATCCGTGTGTGTGTGTGTGTCCGAGCCAATAGTCATCAAACATCACACAATTATAAAGGACCATGGGAGGATGTGTCCCACACCATAGCCGGGTTTCTACCTTCAAGGTCACATTTCAAGGTCACACTAAAAATTGGTCAATATTCGTGTCTCAGCCATAACTCAGAAACGAATCATAGTACAATTGTTAAACTTTTTACAAATGTTAAGGACAATCAGAAGATGTGTTGCGTATAATAGTTTCTGCCGCATCTGCAAGGTGGAGGTCACAATTGACCTTCATATGTTCAGGGTCACAAATCGTGTCTCAAGCATAACTCCAAAACTATTAGGGCTACAATCATCTAACATCACTCAATTATAAAGGACAACAGGTGGATGTGTCACGCACCACAGCCAGGTCCGTAAGATCAAGGTCAAGGTCACATTTCAAGGTCACACAACACAGTTAGGGCCACAGTCATAAAACTTAACACAATTACAAAGGACCATGGGAGGATGTGTCACATACCATAGCTGGGTTCATACCTTCAAGGTCAAGGTCACATTTCAAGGTCACACTAAAATTCGGTCAATATTCGTGTCTCAGCCATAACTCAGAAATGAATCATAGTACAATTGTTAAACTTTTTACAAATGTTAAGGACAGTCAGAAGGTGTGTCACATATAATAGATTCCACCGCATCTGCGAGGTGAAGGTCACAAGGGGGGGGGGGGCACGTGTTACCTTAGTAAAATTCTTCTTGTTTTATTCGAGCCCCATCATGTTGTCCTCACTTCCATCTAAATTGTTACTGATACCATATGACAGAAAAGCTTTTTATATTAGAAATGTCAACAATTTGTTCCCACGCTTTTTTAATCCAGTCGAGCACATGCTGTTTGAATATAGTTTCCATGTTCATTTCTTATCAACCTACCTCAATTGTTTACAACAGGCTTGCACTACAGTGGAAGAACCTAACTCGGATAAAATACTCTCTATTTTAATCTTTCCCAAGATTTGGGAAAGAAAAGTGGTGTAAAAACACCACGAAAAAATAATCCAAAACTGGGCCGAGCGCCATTGGCGCACACCCAGTATGGGACGCTCTTCCATAGTACAAATCCACGACTTCCGAAACAGTGCGCAATGCATCAATTCGTCATTCTTTTTCTATCCGAAGCCCGAGCAGGATGTGTTTCCGCCATATGCATTATGAAACAGTGATAATTCAACTCGTGGATAATGGTTTTCCTGTGACTGGAATTATGGATCTGAAGATCGTATAATAACAGGACTGTGTTTTATATATTCTCGTTTATATTTTCAACCACATTCTCATTGTTTATTAATTACTATTCCGTTTTTGCGAATGTTTTGCGACATCGTTTCATCGCGATTCGACAATGAATTTTTTCGGTTGATAAAATTTTTTATTGGAGTAGGTGTCGGCCGTCTGGGTTCTGCCACCTTCTCTCGTAGTTGAGGGTGTTCTTCTACTTTCTGTCTGGTGTGAGTTTGACCCCCTCCGTCGGGGATGTGCAGCTCCTCTCGCTCCCGCGGGGGGTGGTGAACGCTTTCGTTTCGGGTCGCCCGATTCGACCACGTCTGATGAGAATTGCTCCTCCTCCGGGGGGATGTGCAGCTCCTCCCGCACCAGCGGGGGGGTGGGGACCACTGTCGTTTCGGGGCTTCCCGATTCGACCATGTCTGGTGAGAGTTATTCCCCTTCCGTGGGGATGTGCAGTGTTTTACCGTGGTGGATACTGCGGGAGCTGTTGGTTTTCTGGTGTAGAGATGCCTGGTTCCGGGACTATGCGCCCTCTCCAGTCGACATCTGAGGCTGTCACTAGGGTTGTGACTCCTCCTTTGGAGGCCGAGCTTTGTGGCTTTCTCCGCTTTTCCGCCAGTTCCAACAGCTCCCGTCGTATCTGCTGCTACTGCTGTTCCGTCTACAATGTCATTGGGCACCGTTTTTAGCCGGCCTCGGCTTCTCCCTGCAAGGGTCTGCAGGGATGTCTGTAGTGTGGTTGTGGGGTTTCGGCCTCAGCCTTCCCAGACTTCCACTCGGCGAAGTCAAATGGGGCTGCCGACTGAACCCTATACTGTGTCCTCTCAGCCATTGAGCACAGTAGTTTTTTTACCTGCAGTGGTCTGCTGCGGTGTCTGGTTGTGTAGACGTGGGGGTATCGGCCTCAGCCTTCCCTGACTTCAACTCGGTGAAGTTGGAAGTGGCTGCCGGCCGGACCCTCTCCTGTGGTCTCTGCGCCGTCGAGTACCACAGTTGTCATTGGATTCGGTTGTTCTTAGTGGGACGCTATGAACTCCGTGGCGTTTCCATCCACTCATTCTGGCCACACGACCAGTTTTGGGGGGTCCAACGTCTTTTGTGCAGCCTAGACCTTCTGCCCTGCAGAGGTCAGTGGTGACTCTCATGAGTTCCTGCTATGTTGATCCTCGGGGTGTGTCACACCCCTATACATGTCTGCCTTCAGACGTTTTCGGCTGCCGCCCGTCGTCCCACGTCGGGTCTTTTGAAGGATCGTGACCCTTCGCTGGTTCAGAGGTGAAGCCACTTTGCCAGTTTGTTCCCCTGTCGAACCGGCCAGTACGGGCAGTGAGCTTAGGGAGGCCCTCTCCTTACTCACTCAGGTTCTGTCAACGAGCCTTCCTGTTGCTTCCAGCGAGGCAGCGAGTGGTTTCCAGGTGCCTCCTATGTCACCGCCTCCCGGGATTGGAAACAGGCCGCTTTCTGATCCCCTGGTGTTCCGACACCATGGGAGGCATCGGCTGGTTTGCCCACGATGGGCTATGTGTCTTCCGACTCAGGGGAAGAGTCAGACATGCTTGATGTCGAGAGCCAGCAGTCTTCGGACTTAGGGGCAGCTCTTGATTTCGTGTTTGGGTTCCTTCCAGATCTCAAACCATCTAACCAGTCGACAGTGTCAGCCAGGCCGCGATCATAGGTCGTGCGCCAACAGTCTATGGAGAAACCAGCTTCTGGGCGTCTTCGACCGTGCCCTTCAGTACAGTTGGTTGAAGCATTTTCAGCCTTGGACTCCAAGCTGAGTTCCAAGGCTATGAAGGCTCCGTTCTTTACCAGGGTTGACACCTTTTTGCCTCCGGCGCGTTATCGTTCCTACGATTCCGCCAATCCGTCGGGTCTACCAGACTTTGACGGTTTTGGATCAGGACTCCAATTCCCTCAGGCTTTCCAAGTCCAAGTCTGCCATTATTCCGATGATGACTCTGGAGTCCACATTGGGCTTATCGAGAGAGATGCTTGGTATGCTTTCTCTCTCCGATCACGTCGTCTCAGCTTTTGCTGCTTATCTGCCTTCAGATAAGTTTGACGAGGTACAGGCTCCTTTGCGTGTGCTGTCCAAGGCGCTCATGCATCTTACTCACACGCATGCCTGTAACACGGCTAATCTGGAATTAGTTCGAAGGGACTCTGTGCGGGACACAGGCCGATCCCTTCCTGAGGAGCAGTACGCTACACTTCGATCTGCTTTTTTGGCAGGTCTGCAACTTTTCCATGATTCTGTGTTGACGGTCCGGGATGGCGTCCTACGTCATTCCAACGATCAGCTGCTGTTTCTTCAGTTTGATCAGCCTTCTAGGGTAGGCACGGGCCGTTCTAAGCCTAACAAGTACCCTCTGCTTCCTCTGCGAAGCAAAAGGGGCTGATCCTTCTGCCACCGCTTCTACTTCTTACTCAAGGGGTAAGGGTAAGCGTCGGCAGTCTTGAGGGAACTCCCAGGATTCTTCATTCAGTAGAGGTGTTTTCTCCTCTCGCCAGCCTCGTTGGGGTTCGCAATGAAGGTTCTCACCTCGACTCGTCCCAGGTTGGAGGAAGGATAGCAGAGTTCGCAGACCGTGGGCCACCATCACATATGATCCTTGGATGTTAGATGTTGTTTGGTCCGGGCTGCGAATATCCTTCCGACGGCACTCCACTCAGTACGGGGTGCCTTTTCCAACCACAGTTCCTTCAGACATTTTACGTCGGGAACTTTTGTCCACGGAGATAGACAATCTCCTGACAAAGGGGGCGATTGAGGTCATCAAGAACATTTGGTCAGTGGGTTTCTATTCCCGCCTGTTCTTGGTGCCGAAGAAGGACGGCCGACTCCGATCGGTTCTCGATCTGAGTTTCCTGAACCAGTCTATCATTGCTCCCAAGTTCAGCATGGAGACTTTCAGGTCGGTCCTCCGTTCAATTCACCAGGGAGATCTCGCTTCCAGCTTCGACCTGCGAGACGCTTACTTTCACGTTCCGATTCATTGGGCGTTACGGAAGTATCTCAGGTTAATTTTTATGGGGCGAGTTTACCAGTTCAAGGCCATGCCTTTCGGCCTCAACCTGGTTCCTTGGTCCTTCACCTGACTGATGTCGCATGTGATAGCTTTTCATCGCACACAGTCCAGGGTGACTACTTCGGCATATCTGGATGATATCCTCCAGGGGCATTCCAATGCTGCCTTCCTGGAGTCGGATGTCGCCACTCTGTTGAGCTTGCTCACGTCGCTACGTTTCAGAGTCAACGAGGAGAAGTCGGACCTGGTCCCTTCTCAGTCGTTTTATCATCTGGGGATGGCTTTCCGCACCCATTTCAATTTGGTGGCGGTTCCCCAGGCCAAGGCTGTGATTCTCTCAGCTTTTGCTCCTACTCTGCCCCAGTCCACATCCGCGACAGCTCGGAGTTTTCTCCGGCTAATCGGTCTCTGCTGTTGGGTGACGGATCTCATTCCTCTAGGTCGGCTGCGTGTCAGACCTCTCCAACACTTTCTGCTCAGTCGTTGGAGGCCGAATGTAGATTTTCTGGATCTGGTGCTTCAGTTTCCAGACTATCTTTATCCTCACCTTCTCCTCTGGGCGGATGTCCAGTGGCTTTCGCAGGGTGTTCCGTTGGAGTTACCCACGTCCGATCGCGTTCTGACGGCAGATGCCAGCGATCTCGGATGGGGTGCGACGTTGGATCCTCTAGGTCTTTCCATTCACGGGATGGTGGACCAGGATCATGCAGCTCTACACATCAACCAGAAAGAGCTTCTTGCTCTTCTTCTGCATTTCAGGCAGTGGATCCCTCACCTGTCGAATCGCCAGGTCCTTCTGTTGTCCGACCATTCGACGGTGGTTGCTTACATTCGGAACCAGGGCGGCACGCACTCTGTTCCAATGTACGAATTGGTTTGGGATCTTATACTGCTCGCTCAGGATGTCCACGCTGGGGATGGCTGTTCGTCACATTCCCGGTCGCCTGAACGTCTTAGCCGACTCCCTGTCCCGTCGGGGCAGGGTCATTTCCACCAGGTGGATGCTCCACAATGCGGGTTCCATCTATCTCTTGTGACTAGTTGGAACCATCCGGTGGACACTTTCGTGTCCCTGTGGTCAGATGCTCTGGCTTTCGCCGTGGATGCTCTGGCCCTCCTTTGGGATGGTCTTGTCGGCTTCGCCTTCCTACTGGTTCCTATTCCGCCTCAGGTTCTCACCCAGATATGAACCTGCAGTCGTTGAATCCTTTCGATCACACCCGTCGCTTCGGTGGGTGTGGATCAATCTGCTCCGCTCTCTGTTAGCGACGGTTCCGGCATGTCTCCCTCTACCTCGCAACTTTCTTTGCCAAAGTCGCCCGGGAGGTTTTCTAGTTGACCCGACTTCATTGTGCCTTCGCACATGTCTTTTATCGGGTCCTGTCTCCTCCGTAGTGGTTTTTCGAGACACGCAGTGGAGTTGCTTTTCTTCAAGGAGGCACTCACTCCACTGGTTTAGCCTCTGTGGCTAAGTGGAAGGTTCTTCTGTCGATGGTGTGCGATCACTCTGTTGCTTCTGTCACTCCTTCGATCACACTGCTTGCGGAGTTTTCTGGTATATGTTTGTTTCTGGGGGTCTCCAGCAATGGGTACTTGTCCATGCTTCGGAGACATTTTTTCCTATGTGATACCGCATTGTTTCGACACTCATCCTTGCCTCTCCAAGCTTGTTCAGCTCTTTTCCTTGAAAAGGCCTAGGACTTTGCAGTTTACTCCAAGATGGTCACTTTCTTGGGTGTTGCTCTGCTTGGGGGTGGGGGGCGTTCACGCCTTTATCCTGGATGAATATGCATTTTCCCACATGCCAGATCTCTCCTGCATCCATTTCTTGATGGACTTGTCTTGCTATTCGTGCAGCTTCCGCTCGTCTAGCTACTGGTGATTGTTTTACCAATTGTTTTTTCTGCCACGAGGTGCGTGCATTGTCTTCCTCTTTTAATAACTCTGTCATGTTGTCGGATGACTGATGTTATACTGGCAGCCTTCTGGAGAAATGCTACATTCTCCTTTTCTCTGCGACAGTTGCAGGAGCCGACAGAGACCCTTGGGGCCCTCTTTCTTCGGCTCAGGATGTTGTCTATCCAAGCTTTTCAGCTCTTTTCAGGGTCGGTTCCAGCTTTGTGCTGTTACTGCCCTTTCTGTCTGTGCATCGCACTTCACCATACGCCTCATCTTTCATTGGTTTTTCTAATGTTTGTGATGCTATGGTTTGATAGGCCTAGGGATCTCTTCCTCTGTCCACGGTCCCAGTGCTATTGAGTTATGTGTGGGTTGGTTATGTGATTCCCTCCAGCCTTTTGTCTATTCAGCCTGTTATAAACAATTGAGGTAGGTTGATAAGAAGTATAAATTTTATAGTAAATTTCCTTTCTTATTATACCTACCGAAATTGTTTACTGGAGGCCCTCCCGTCTTCTTATTCGGGTAAGAATCCTTCCTCCCCACTGATCACATAACTCCTGTGTTGTTCGGAATCAAAAGAATGACGAATTGATGCATTGCGCACTGTTTCGGAAGTCGTGGATTTGTACTATGGAAGAGCGTCCCATACTGGGTGTGCGCCTATGGCGCTCGGCCCAGTTTTGGCTTATTTTTTCGTGGTGTTTTTACACCACTTTTCTTTCCCAAATCTTGGGAAAGATTAAAATAGAGAGTATTTTATCCGAGTTAGGTTCTTCCACTGTAGTGCAAGCCTGTTGTAAACAATTTCGGTAGGTATAATAATATAAAATTTATACTTCTGGTGGCTTCTTTTTCAAACCACTCTGTCCATTGCTCGCGTAGTTTACTCTTAAAAACATGATTGACATGTGTGTTCGTTTGTTGAACAAGTGGAGTACAACCACCTGACACTAAAATATCAGTGTCCCTCCTGTCAAACAGTTCAGTAGTTTCTTTGGTGTAATGTGGTTTGTAAATGTCTAAAATTACCAGCCTATGTCGTCATCCGTGTTTGGTCCCCACACTTTTCTCACCCGGTGTTGCATTTCATCGGATGTCCTCTTTCACATTTTTATATGCCCGTTTGTAAAAATGGTTGTATTAACTAACTGGTCTGTCTGACTGTCCATCCATCCATCTGTCTGTTGTACCATCTGTCTATCGTACCATTCATTCATCTATCCATCTGTCTGTCTCCATCTAGTGATGAGCCAATTATCGGTACGGGTTATCGGTATCGGCCGGTAAATGGCTTATTGGCCGGGTATCTGTATCGGCAAAAAATACCAATTCTGCCGATATTGGCAGCCGATATGTCTTTTTTTTCCAAATCAAATTCTCAGGCAAATCGCTGAAAATCTCAACTAAATAGTACTAGTTACTCAGGGCTTTTTAGAAAACGTATTTTTGGGGTATCACCCAAAATAAGCCCACCCCATATTTCTCTGAATTAAAGTTTTGACTACCGGTACCTGTGAAGCATTCTTCAACACACATGTCATCACGAAAATGTGCACGAAAATTTCAATTGTTCAATCAAAATAAAATTATGTGAATGTGTTTTGGAGTTGTTTTTTTTTTGTCAGTTTAATCTTTTCACATTTTCAGCTAAAAAAATAAAATTACCAAACGACATACTTTCGTGTTATTATACCCCCGCTTCGAAGAAGTGGGGGCTATATAGGAATCGCCCTGTACGTCCGTACGTCTGTCCGTCTGTCCGTCCGTCCGTACGTCCGTCCGTACGTCTTTCCGGACATGAAATTCTTGTGTGCGCAACTCCTCCTACATTTATCAATCAATTTGGACAAAACTTTTCAGACATCATCACTACTAAGTGAACATGCGCATATTCCAAGATTTTTGATCTGCGACAATTTTAACCAGGTTATCTTCCTTTGACTTAGATTTATTGTGTCTTTCCATCCGAACAAATTCTTGTGTGCGCAACTCCTCCTACATTAATGAACCGATTTTGATGAAACCTTTCAAACATCATCTCTACTAAGTGAACATGTGCATATTCCAAACTTTTTAATCTGTGACAATTTTAACCAGGTTATCTCTCTTGAACTTTGATTTAATATGGGTTTCTACATGAAATTCTTGTGTGCGCAACTCCTCCTACATTTATCAATTAATTTGGACAAAACTTTTCAGACATCATCGCTACTAAGTGAACATGCGCATATTCCAAGATTTTTGATCTGCGACAATTTTAACCAGGTTATCTCCCTTTGACTTAGATTTATTATGTCTTTCCGTTCGAACAAATTCTTGTGTGCGCAACTCCTCCTACATTAATGAACCGATTTTGATGAAACCTTTCAAACATCATCTCTACTAAGTGAACATGTGCATATTCCAAACTTTTTGATCTGCGACAATTTTAACCAGGTTATCTCTCTTGAACTTTGATTTAATATGGGTTTCTGCATGAAATTCTTTTGTGCGCAACTCCTCCTACATTTATCAATCAATTTGGACGAAAGTTTACAGACATCATCACTACTAAGTGAACATGCGCATATTCCAAAATTTTTGAGCTGTGGCAATTTTAACTAGGTTATCTCCCTTTAACTTAGATTTATTATGGGTTTCTACATGAAATTCTTGTGCGTGCAACTCCTCCTACATTTATCAATCACTTTGGACAAAACTTTTCAGACATCATCACTACTAAGTGAACATGCGCATATTCCAAGATTTTTGATCTGCGACAATTTTAACCAGGTTATCTTCCTTTGACTTAGATTTATTGTGTCTTTCCATCCGAACAAATTCTTGTGTGCGCAACTCCTCCTACATTAATGAACCGATTTTGATGAAACCTTTCGGGGGCGCGGTGGCTCAGTTGGTAGAGGTGCAGGCTGCAAGCCGAGAGGTCCTCGGTTTGAATCCCACCTGCGGCAACCGCGTTGTGTCCTTGGGCAAGACACTTCACCCCGATTGCCTTCATGGGGGCACGATGACGCTGTGTACTGAGGCGTACTGCACGTCGATGGTGCGCATGTCTTCAACCAATCTAACCCTGCCTGTGCTGCGGTGCAGAGTTCAGAGTTACGATGTTGGAGAGCTGACAGCTGCTCGTCGTTGCTCGGTGGTTCTCTCCGGGTACTCCGGCTTCCTCCACCCGTAAAACTGTCACGGTCACGATTAGCCATTGTGCATAAGTATGTGACCTTAAACACCAATAAATAAATAAATAAATAATGATGAAACCTTTCAAACATCATCTCTACTAAGTGAACATGTGCATATTCCAAACTTTTTAATCTGTGACATTTTTAACCAGGTTATCTCTCTTGAACTTTGATTTAATATGGGTTTCTACATGAAATTCTTGTGTGCGCAACTCCTCCTACATTTATCAATCAATTTGGACAAAACTTTTCAGACATCATCGCTACTAAGTGAACATGCGCATATTCCAAGATTTTTGATCTGCGACAATTTTAACCAGGTTATCTCCCTTTGACTTAGATTTATTATGTCTTTCCGTTCGAACAAATTCTTGTGTGCGCAACTCCTCCTACATTAATGAACCGATTTTGATGAAACCTTTCAAACATCATCTCTACTAAGTGAACATGTGCATATTCCAAACTTTTTGATCTGCGACAATTTTAACCAGGTTATCTCTCTTGAACTTTGATTTAATATGGGTTTCTGCATGAAATTCTTTTGTGCGCAACTCCTCCTACATTTATCAATCAATTTGGACGAAAGTTTACAGACATCATCACTACTAAGTGAACATGCGCATATTCCAAAATTTTTGAGCTGTGGCAATTTTAACTAGGTTATCTCCCTTTAACTTAGATTTATTATGGGTTTCTACATGAAATTCTTGTGCGTGCAACTCCTCCTACATTTATCAATCAATTTGGACAAAACTTTTCAGACATCATCACTACTAAGTGATCATGCGCATATTCCAAGATTTTTGATCTGCGACAATTTTAACCAAGTTATCTCCCTTTGACTTAGATTTATTATGTCTTTCCGTTCGAACAAATTCTTGTGTGCGCAACTCCTCCTACATTAATGAACCGATTTTGATGAAACCTTTCAAACATCATCTCTACTAAGTGAACATGTGCATATTCCAAACTTTTTGATCTGCGACAATTTTAACCAGGTTATCTCTCTTGAACTTTGATTTAATATGGGTTTCTGCATGAAATTCTTGTGTGCGCAACTCCTCCTACATTTATCAATCAATTTGGACGAAAGTTTACAGACATCATCACTACTAAGTGAACATGCGCATATTCCAAAATTTTTGAGCTGTGGCAATTTTAACTAGGTTATCTCCCTTTAACTTAGATTTATTATGGGTTTCTACATGAAATTCTTGTGCGTGCAACTCTTCCTACATTTATCAATCAATTTGGACAAAACTTTTCAGACATCATCACTACTAAGTGAACATGCGCATATTCCAAGATTTTTGATCTGCGACAATTTTAACCAGGTTATCTCCCTTTGACTTAGATTTATTATGACTTTCCGTTCGAACAAATTCTTGTGTGCGCAACTCCTCCTACATTAATGAACCGATTTTGATGAAACCTTTCAAACATCATCTCTACTAAGTGAACATGTGCATATTCCAAACTTTTTGATCTGCGACAATTTTAACCAGGTTATCTCTCTTGAACTTTGATTTAATATGGGTTTCTGCATGAAATTCTTGTGTGCGCAACTCCTCCTACATTTATCAATCAATTTGGACGAAAGTTTACAGACATCATCACTACTAAGTGAACATGCGCATATTCCATAATTTTTGAGCTGTGGCTATTTTAACTAGGTTATCTCCCTTTAACTTAGATTTATTATGGGTTTCTACATGAAATTCTTGTGCGTGCACTCCCTTTAACTTAGATTTATTATGGGTTTCTACATGAAATTCTTGTGCGTGCAACTCCTCCTACATTTATCAATGAATTTGGACAAAACTTTTCAAACATCATCTCTACTAAGTGAACATGTGCATATTCCAAACTTTTTAATCTGTGACAATTTTAACCAGGTTATCTCTCTTGAACTTTGATTTAATATGGGTTTCTACATGAAATTCTTGTGTGTGCAACTCCTCCTACATTTATCAATCAATTTGGACAAAACTTTTCAGACATCATCACTACTAAGTGAACATGCGCATATTCCAAGATTTTTGATCTGCGACAATTTTAACCAAGTTATCTCCCTTTGACTTAGATTTATTATGTCTTTCCGTTCGAACAAATTCTTGTGTGTGCAACTCCTCCTACATTAATGAACCGATTTTGATGAAACCTTTCAAACATCATCTCTACTAAGTGAACATGTGCATATTCCAAACTTTTTGATCTGCGACAATTTTAACCAGGTTATCTCTCTTGAACTTTGATTTAATATGGGTTTCTGCATGAAATTCTTGTGTGCGCAACTCCTCCTACATTTATCAATCAATTTGGACGAAAGTTTACAGACATCATCACTACTAAGTGAACATGCGCATATTCCAAAATTTTTGAGCTGTGGCTATTTTAACTAGGTTATCTCCCTTTAACTTAGATTTATTATGGGTTTCTACATGAAATTCTTGTGCGTGCAACTCCTACATTTATCAATCAATTTTGACGAAACCTTTCAAACATTATCACAACTAAGTGAACATACGCATATACCCAAATTTTTGATCTGCGACAATTTTAACCAGGTTATCTCCCTTTAACTTGGATTTATTATGGGTTTTCAAATGGGATTCTTGTGTGTGCAACTCCTCCTACATTAATGAACTGATTTTGAATACATGTTGCACATTGTAAATGTGTTTTTCCAAATGTAAACCATATATGTGTGGGCTCTTTAAGTATTCAGTGCTGTTCTGTGGAAGGCCACATGCAAATACAAATTTCAACAACAAAAAATGATCTTTATGTATACATTTCCTTATGGCCTTCGCCTACATGATCAGAAGTGCATTCCTCTAAAAACCCAAAGCGGGGGTATTAATCACCTTCAGTGATAGTTCTAGTTTATTATTGTCAGCCCTCGTGTTTATCATCTTGATGGTGAAGACAAATGGGAAATTCCCAGTTCTTAAATTATTAATGACAGCGTGTTCATTGACCCAAATTGTTCATGTTATTACTTAAGAAAATGAGTTGAGAAATTACCTGATGTGATCTCTGCAAAAATAGCTACTCCAAAATAAATATGAATTAATAACCTGAGTTGTAATATCCAGTTTGATCCATGCTACATGAAAGGCTGTTTTGAAAACAAAACAAGGGAAAGCCAAAGCCATATTGTTTACAACAATGGGGACACATGATGTACATCAGGGCGGTCAGTTTAAATATAGATTTTTAGTCGAGTTGTGACGAAGTCAAACTCGACTTATAGTTTGGTGAATGGCGGGCGGGCGGGCGGGCGGGCAGACGGGCGGGCGGGCGGGCGTAAACAATTGGTTTCCGGATGATAACTTGATAGTGGTTCAACTCACATTCATTAAACTTCATACATAGGTTGGTCTTGGTGGGAGGAAGAACCCTATTGATTTTGGACATGCTACGTCGAAGGTCAAGGTCACAGTGACCTTGAACGTAGTAAATCTTAAACAATTGGTTTCTGGATGATAACTTGATAATGGTTCAACTCACATTCATGAAACTTCATAGGTAGATTGGCCTTGGTGAGGGGAAGAACCCTATTGATTTTGGACTCGCTACGTCAAAGGTCAAGGTCAACGTGACCTAGAACATAGTAAATCGTAACAATTCCTTTCCGGATGATAACTTGATAGTAGTTCAACCTACATTCATGAAACTTCATAGGTGGGTTGGCCTTGGTGCGAGGAAGAACTCTATTGATCTTGGACTCACCAGATCAAAGGTCAAGGTCACAGTGACCTTTAACATAGTATATCGCAACAATTGGTTTCCGGATGATAACTTGATAGTGGTTCAACCTAGAGTCATGAAACTTCATAGGTGTGTTGGCCTTGGTGCGAGGAAGAACCCTATTGATGTTGGAGTCACCAGGTCAAAGGTCAAGGTCACAGTGACCTTGAACATAGTATATCGCAACAATTGGTTTCCGGATGATAACTTGATAGTGGTTCAACCTAGAGTCATGAAACTTTACAGGCGTGTTGGCCTTGGTGCGAGGAAGAACCCTATTGATGTTGGACTCACCAGGTCAAAGGTCAAGGTCACAGTGACCTTGAACATAGTATATCGCAACAATTGGTTTCCGGATGAGAACTTGATAGTGGTTCAACCTAGAGTCATGAAACTTCATAGGTGTGTTGGCCTTGGTGCGAGGAAGAACCTTATTGACCTTGGACTCGCCAGGTCAAAGGTCAAGGTCACAGTGACCAAATTGCAACAATTGGTTTCCAGACAATAACTTGACAGTGGTTCAGCCTATAGTCATGAAACTTAATAGCTGCATTGGCCTTGCTGTGAGGAAGAACCCTACTGATCTTGAACTCGCCAGGTCAAAGGTCAAGGTCACAGTGACCTTGAACATAGTAAATCGCAACAATTGGTTTGTGGACGATAAATTCAAAGTGTCTTAACCTACATTCATGAAGCTCCATAGGTGGGTTGACTTCTTGCAAGGAAAAACCCTATTGATATTGGACTCACCATTTCAAAGGTCAAGGTCACAGTGACTTTGAACATAGTAAATCACAACAATTGGTTTCCGGATGATAACTTGATAGTGGTTCAGCTTACATTCAATAAACTTCATAGGTAAGTTGACCTGGGTGCGACGAAGAACCCTATTGATTTTGGACTCGGCAGGTCAAAGGTCAAGGTCACATCGACCCTAAACATAGTAAATCACAACAATTGTTTTCCAGATGATAACTTGATAGTGGTTTAACCTACGTTCATGAAACTTCATATGTAAGTTGGCCTCAGTGAGTGTAGAACCCTATTTATTATGGACTTGTTAGGTGAAATGTGAAGGTCACAGTGACCTTACACACAGTAAATCAAAACAGTTGGTTTCCACACGATAACTTGACAGTGACCTTGACCTTAGGAAATCATAAACAATTGTTTTCTGCATGATAATTTGAGTGTGCATACTTTTGACATCTTACTGCAGCAAGTTAACAGAACAAATGATATTTCCATGTCGAATAATATTGTTAACTATTAACCCTTCTTCACGGCAAGCTTTTAGTCCCTTGCATAGTTATCAATTCTACAATTGTTATCTTCTTTCAGACAGAGGGTTCTTTCACTTTTGTCAGGCAAGATATAAATTGTTGAACTCTGCACTCCATTGGTTTCTACACAATAACATGAAAATCGTTCAACCCTCGTCTGTCATTCTTCATAGGAACTCAATTTATTTTGAATTCAGTACGTCAAATGTAAAGGTCACAGACCCAGCACACACTCAGTAATTCATTTGCAGACAATAACTTCATAATGATCAAACCCACCTTTTCTGTTGTCACAACTCGACATTGGATCGGTGATCCTGAGCGGCATTTTTTGTTTATGAAACGTGCCCACGTGTTTTTATCAATGCACTGCAGAATTCAGTAACCCCCTCCCCCCTCTTCTACACTCTACAAGCAGCAGATCACGGACAAGTGAGAATGATTCATGATTTTTTTTTTTGGTAAATGCAGTACCACTATGGCATTACCACTACAGGTGCTGGTCAAAACGTCCCCGAACCAAAACGTCCTCAAGACTGCCAAGAGTTGGTCAAAGCGTCCCCAACAATTGCCAGTTGGTCAAAACGTCCCCAATAGTTGTCCAAAACGTCCCCAACAATTGGTCAATTCACTACCAGTGAAAATACAAATACGTTGCATGATACCACAAGGAAATTTGCACCGGATTTTCCGTCACTGTTGCTTTTTGAAAGAATCAATGATGAAAAAATGTGAGGAAATTCTTTGTGACTATCTTGCAACGTATTGGCCTGTACAGATAGGCCTGCCTGTCTGCCCCCCCCCCCCCCCCCCCCCCCCCCCCCCACTCCTCGCCAATTTTTTCCTTCTCTGGCAATAACAGCCAGGTTCAGTGTCAAAACGTCAGTAACTGGGAAATGGATAGTGCAGATAGTTATGGTGCCAACAGTGTTGGCTGCGAACTGCCCCCTGTTAATCTTCACTTGGAGAAAGTGAACACAACAGAATTCACTGAGAAGTGGTCCACCAATGCATGTACATGTAAATGCGCACACGTGAATGGATTATTTCGTTTGTTTTTTTCACAATGGATGGGAGTTTTGAATACTGAGGGCACCTTCTCTTACGTGAGTAATACAAAACACAGTTCTTTTTAATAAACACAATTCAAAATGGAAATGCAATGACTGAACGAACATGTTTCAGGTTAAAACAAATTGACCACGTGCGTTTTTGACCTCAGTTGTTAACATTGATGTTTTGTTGATATTTCTTGCTGATTTTGTTGATGTTTTTCTACTGAAATGTATTTTCGAATGATTGATGATTCCGATGGAAAAAATGAATAAAACAAACACATAAAACTCTATGTCAAGTTTTCATTTTACCTTCAGTCTCATTCGTGGATAAGCCCACCCCCATTTTTAGCTCAACTTTGACGAAGTCAAATTTGAGCTATTGTCATGGCCCGTCGTCCGTCGTCCGTCTGTCCGTCTGTCAACAATTGGCTATGGCTCGGGCTAGAGGTCGTATTTATGAACCAATCTTTACGAAACTTCTTGTGTACCTTTGTTATGACCCTGGGACGGGAATGAGTGTTTTTAGGTGTGGTCCGAAATTCAAGATGGCTGCCAGTGGCCATTTTGTACCGATGATGCAAAAATCAGTTTTTTGTACAGAACTTCTGTATGAAAGTTCTGATTTGAATAAAGTTTTGTATAAATGTTTAGTACCATGGGATACATCACATATAATACGAGTTTTTTTCTCGTGCGTAAATTATGCAAATTAGACTGACTTTGATTTATTTAGTGTTACTTTCAGAGCTGTAAGTGCCAAGCTGTTATGGCTCGGGCTAGAGGCCGTATTTATGAACCGATCTTTACGAAACTTCTTGGGTACCTTTGTTATGACCGTGGGACGAGAACGAGTGTTTTTCGACGATGCAGAAATCTGTTTTTTGTACAGAACTTCCATATGAAAGCTCTGATTTGAATAATTTTTTGTATGAATGTTAGTACCTTGGGATACATCACATATAATACGGGTTTTTTTCTCGTACGTAAATTGTGCAAATTAGACTAATTTTGATGTTTTTTGGGGTTACTTTCTGCACTGTAAGTGCAAATGCCAATACGGCTCGGGCTAGAGGCCGTATTTATGAACCGATCTTTACGAAACTTCTTGGGTACCTTTGGTATCACCGTGGGATGAGAACGAGTGTTTTTGGGTCCGGTCCGAAATTCAAGATGGCCGATGGCAGCCATTTTGTACAAAATTAGGTGCAATCAGATTTTTGCACAGAACTTCCATATGAAAGCCCTGATTTTAATAATTTTTTTGTGTGAATGTTTAGTACCATGGGATGCATCACATATAATACGGGTTTTTTTCTCGTGCAGAAATTATGCAAATTAGATGAACTTTGATTTTTTCAGTGCGACTTACACACAGTAAGTACACATGTCAATACGGCTCAGACTAGAGTCTGTATTTATGAACTGATCTTCACGAAATGTCTTGGGTACCTTTGTTATCACCTTGGGATGAGAACGAGTGTTTCTGGGTGCGGTCTAAAATTCAAGATGGCTGCCAGTGGCCATTTTGTACCGAAATTAGGTCTAATCAGTTTTTTGTACACAACTTCTATACAGCTCAGACTAGAGGCCATATTTATGAACCAATCTTTACGAAACTTCTTGGGTACCTTTGTTATTACCGTGGGATGAGAACGAGTATTTTTGGGTGTGGTCCGAATTTCAAGATGGCCACTAGCAGCCATTTTGTACCAAAATTAGTGCAATCAGTCTTTTGTAAAGAACTTCTGTATGAAAGTTCTGATTTGAATAAATTTTTGTATGAATGTTTAGTAACATGGAATACATCACATATAGTACGGGTTTTTTTCTCGTACAGAAATTATGCAAATTAGATGAACTTTGATTTATTCAGTGCTACTTATACTCTGTAAGTGCACATGTCAATACGGCTCGGGCTAGAGGCTGTATTTATGAACCGATCTTCACAAAACTTCTTGGGTACCTTTGTTATCTCCTTGGGATAAGAATGAGTGTTTCTGGGTACGGTCCAAAATTCAAGATGGCTGCCAGTGGCCATTTTGTACCGAAATTAGGTCCAATCAGTTTTTTGTCACAAGTTCTATACAGCTCGTATTTATGAACTGATCTTCACAAAACGTCTTGAGTACTTTTGTTTTCACCTTGGGACAGGAACGAGTGTGTTTTGGGGTGCCTTTGTTATCACTGTGCTATGAGAACAAATATTTTGGGGTTCAGTCAGACCCACTCTGGGACTCAAAGATTTTTTCTAGTTCAGCATCTGACTGTCACCCACCTTTACAATACTTTACCTATACATTTGTTACAGGCAACGGTCAGTATTTATGTACGGACCGTTACAATACTTTATATGTACCTTTGTTATCAGGTCATTACCTAGATGTTTGTCATTGCTGTGTCACATACTATACATGTACATGTCTTTGTCTTGACAAGTTGAGCTACAGTGTCATTGACACTTTCATTTTCACAAGCCTGGGCTCACTGAAGGGTTGGTTCGGAAATGATATTGAATTTGTCAATTTGATACATCATCACAGATGTACGTTACGTTGAGATCCACTCGTGATGCGTGTCGAGTCACGCTGACTGCTGAACAACCCCATGTCTCGTTAGTCCTGTCTGAATGTCATCATATTTATACACAAGCTTGTGTCGCCACAAAAACTAATATCGGTATCGGTCCGATATTGAATTGAAATATCGGATATCGGCAATACCGATAACACCCATATCGGCTCATCACTATGTCCATCCATCCATCCGTCCGTCCCTCCGTCCACAATAGGTTTCCGACCAATAACTCCAGTTTGGATTATTTGTTTTCAACCAAAGTTGGTATGTATATTCTCCAGCTAGTAATACAGGCCAGGTTCTAATATGGGCTCCGTCCAATTATTTTTACTTGAGTTTTGGCATTTTCGATTTACAATTTGACCTTTTATTGAGATTTTTTGTTTCTGACCGATAACTCCAGGTTGGATTACTTGTTCTCAACCAAAGTTGGTATGTTTATTACCCAGATGGTAATACAGGCCAGGTTTGATTATGGGTTTCGTCCAATTATTTTTACATGAGTTATGGGCCTTTTTGACTTTTCTCATTACCATCAACATTTTGGTTTCCGATGATAACTTGAGTTTGGATTCATAGATCAAGATCAAACTTGCTTTGTGTCTGTTATATCAAAATGAAGGTTAAGTTCGAATTGGGGCATGGTCCAGTGATTTTTAGCTTAACTTGACAAAGTCAAGATAAGCTATTGCCATCACGTGTGCGGAAGTCTGTTAGTCTGTGAGTCTTTCCACATTTTCCTTTAGCACGGGCTACACCCCGCAGTTCTTGTCTGATCATCACAAAATTTCATATGTAGGTTTGGGGTCATGTCTAGATGAGAACGTCCCCTTTTGGTCGCGATCGGTCATCCAGTATGGCTGCCTGAGCCCAAAACCCGAAAACCATTAGCACAGTCTACAGGTAATATTTATGAAGGGATTTCATTGTAACTTGGTAGGATACCTCTGTATAATGCCTAGATGAGAATGTCCCCTTTTGGGCATGATCTGTCAACCGTGATGGCTGCCCAAGCCCGAAACCCAAAAACTTTAGCACAGTCTGCAGGTCATGTTTAATATGAGAGGATTTCATTGTAACTTGTTAGGATGACTCCTTATGATGTCTAGATGAGAATTTCCCCATTTAGGTGTGATCTGCTAACTGTGACGACTGCCCGAGCCCAAAACCTGAAAAACTTTAGCACAGTCTACAGGTCATATTCATTTTGTAACTTGGTGGGTTGACTTCATATAATGTCTAGATGAGAAAGTCCCCTTTTGGACGTGATTGGGCAGCTGTGATGGCTACAAGGGCCCGAAGCCCGAAAACCTTTAGCACAGTCTACAGGTCATATTTATGAAGGGATTTCATTGTAACTTGGTAGGATGAGTGGATGACTCCAAATAATGTCTAGATGAGAACGTTTCATTTTGATCGCGATCAGCCTTGATGGGTGCTGGAGCCCAAAAACCTTTAGCTTAGACAAAAGGTCATATTTATGGAAGGATTTCATTGTAATCTGTTAGGTTGACTCCATGTAATGCCTAGATGATGACATCCCCTTTTGGTCGCGATTGGTCAGCTGTGATGGCTACAGGTGCCCGAAGCCCGAAAACCTTGAGCACAGTCTACAGGTCATATTTATGAAGGGATTTCATTGTAATTTCGTAGGATCACACCAGATAATGTCCAGATGAGAATCATGATGGCTGCCCGAGCCCAAAACCCGAAAAACTTTAGTACAGACTACAGGTCGTATTTGTGAAGGGATTTCATTGTAACTTGGTAGAATGACTCAGTAAAATGTCGAGATGATGACGTCCCCTTTTAGTTGCAATTGGTCAACCGTAATGGCTACACAGGCCTGAAGCCTGAAAACCTTTAGCACAGTCTACAGGCCATATTTATGAAAGGATTTCATTGTAACTTGTTAGGATGACTCATTTTGGAATAATTTCACTGTAACTTGGTAACTTTTGTTGACATACGTTAACAATGAGGCCCACATACATTAACTGCGAAGGCCACATTAACCACCCCTCAGTTCTTAGTACAGTCTACACCTCATATTATTTTTATTAAAAACATAGCATACAGAAAATTAACAGAAATTAACATATTCCCAATCATCACAATTCTTGTCTTATTTCATAATCCTTTCATAAACATTGAACATTATCCTTTTCATCAAACACAACACACAGACAAGTTAAGCTACAGTGTCATTGACACTTTCATTAATCTGAGTTATGGCCCTTTTTTGACTTTGTTAACCACTAAATATAGTTCATCATTAAGCGGGGGCTTCAGTGTTCCATGGACACATTTGGTGGCAATGGAGATAAGATAAGACATTTATTCATTCAATATCAAGTTAAATAACTAGGAACTCATGCTTGGCAGTGGGGCATGTGGGGCATAGCACTTGTTTAATCGTGTGCCTCAGACCCTCGTTAATTTTTGGTACAATTATGTCTTTCCAAACATCAGGGTCTCTGAAGGCAGGGAAAAAATACAAAACCCACCTTTCAATGCAGGCTTTCCTTGATGAATCCTGTTCCCTTTTAAACAATGTTCCACCACCAAAATACAAATAAGTCTTTAAAAAAATGCTCGGGGTAGAGTTTTTCCATGATATTATTTGCAAAATTTCTTCTGAAGTGGAATGATTTCTTAACATTTTGAATTCATTGACTTCTATCTGATGATATTCAGCAGGAATATCTGACAATGGACAGAAGCCATTTGAGTAAGGAGTGATATCGGAGATTGTTTGTTAGTTGTAACAATATGTTGGCCTACACCCATCGCTGACAATGTTGGAGTAGACCGACACGAAGACTGGCAAAAACACAGAGTTTCAGTTGTTGAACTGTAAACAAGACCTCATTTAACATGTTTTCCAGTCATCACTCACAAATTTTCAAAGCATTTGTAGACCCTTTAGAACGACTTCAAAATGATTGTCAATACTATTCACCAAACGAAATTCGGTCAAATTTCAATATTAAACAGGGGGGATTTTCGCTATTTTATCTCAATTGTCAGAGTCTCAAAGCTCATTGGAATCCCCTTAAAGAGCTGTTCTGTGAAATACAAGATTCTCAAAACCAGTTTGACATCATAGGTTTTACTGAAATCTTTCAAATTCTGCCAAATATGTCATACCGACTAAACGGTTACCACAGTTTAATTAAAAACACAAGGCCTGATGGAGACAACGGACACGGTGGTATCAGTATTTATATCAAGGAGGATATAGCCTTCAAAATACGACATGACCTTTCCGTCTTCATCCCACACGTTTTTGAATCCCTTTTTATTGAAATCCAATTTAATAAATGTATGGGGTAATATATAGACCCAATACTCAACCGAAAGCAGATATAGATCTCTTTCTGTCCAAATTAGATGAGTTAGTAGATAAACTAAATAATGAGAATAAAAAAGCTTATATTATGGGTGATTTTAATATTGACTTCCTGAAAGCTGGCACTCGCAGTAATACCACCAATTATGTTGATACCATGATGAGACAGGGCTTTCTGCCGCACATCACAAAACCAACGCGAGTAACTAGTCATTCGGCTACTTTAATTGATCATATTTTTTCAAATAACACATGTACATCTCTCTCTGGCATTATTACGGATGTGTTGGATCACTTTGCCACCTTTTATACAGAGACTCACCAAAAACCTTCAGATACACCTACGAGTACACTGAGGCGCAGACTAGATAAAGATAGTATAGCAAACTTTAAAATACTTTTATCCCAGACTGACTTTTCATCAGTATATGAGTCTAATTGCCCTAATTTAGCATATGATATATTTTCTAACAAATTTTCATCAGCTTTCGAAAAAGCATTTCCACTGAGATGCACGCTATTAGGTAAAAGATTCATAAAACAAAATCTGTGGATGTCCAAAGGACTCCTAATTTCATCACGTAATAAATTTAAATTTTACAATAAAAAACTAAAAGCGCCAACAGAACAGAATATTAATAACTACAGTAATTACTGCCGAATATTCAACAAAATAAAAAAACAAAGAAAGGCAATGTACTGCAAAGAAATACTCATGGAAAACAAAAACAATTTACGTAAAACATGCAAATTTTAAATGAAACAATAAACAGAACCAAATGTGTTTCTTCTTTACCATCCTTCTTTGTGAAAGAGGAAAATAAGGAAATAAATAATCCCATTGAGATCGCCCAAGAATTCAACAATTACTTCTCAAATATAGGGAAAATTACGAGTGAAAAAATAACCAACCCCACAAAACATTTTCTAGAGTACATGCTTAACAATTCTCCACATAACTTTTTTAGCTCACCAACTTTAGTTGTATGAGCTTATGGCATGGCTCGATCGGTCGGCATCAGCTAACGTGTTCAATAATGTTAAAGCTTCTGTTTAGGTCACTTACTCGCCCTATTTCCATATCCTGGCTTTTATAATGCTGCTATATGATGATTATTATCATTTTACCATGATTTAACCCCTCATCCCCTACATTTTTCTTGACATTTTTAGTTGCGTTTAGTTTTCTGTTTAGCTCGGAATTTCATGTTTAACTTAGTGTTTAGGTCAGCTGCTGTGCTCCTTCTCTTCCAATGGCACTTATATTCATCATACATGTTCCTAAGTATCATTGTTCCATGATTAACCCCCATACCCTGCATTTTAAACATTTTTCTTGACATTTTTAGTTGCGTTTTGTTTTCTGTTTAGCTCGGAATTTCATGTTTAACTTAGTGTTTAGGTCAGCTGCTGTGTTCCTTCTCTTCCCATGGCGCTTATATTCATCATACATGTTCCTCAGTATCATTGTTCCATGATTAACCCCTCATACCCTGCATTTTAAACATTTTTCTTGATATTTTTATTTGCGTTTAGTTTTCTGTTTAGCTCAGAATTTCATGTTTAACTTAGTGTTTATGTCAGTTTCTGTGTTTTACTTTTAAGAGGTTGTGTTTAGGTAAGCTTTGTCGCATGTTATGAGCCTGTTTGATACAGTTCTTGTGTTTGCCAAAGTTACTATTAAAGAGGAATGTTGGTGAGCTATAGGGCATTGGCGTCCTTCTTGTTATAACACCCGCAACACCGAAAGAAATAATAAATGTTACCATGTTAATGAAATCTAAAAATAGTGAGGATTGTGAAGGTATGACTACATGCCTACTTAAACATACAATTGATAAGATTGCAGAACCTCTGACCCACATAATTAACAACTCGTTTACTCAGGGCATAGTTCCCGACAAAATGAAGATAGGTAAAGTAATTCCAATTTTCAAAGCAGGCGACGAACATAAGTTCAATAATTACAGGCCTACGAGTATCTTACCAGCCTTCTCCAAAGTACTAGAAAAACCAATGTCAAACAGAATAACTAAATACCTAGACTCATTCAACATTTTTTACCATCATCAATACAGATTCAGAAAGTCTCACTCAACTGTACATCCTGTGATACAACTTCTTGAGCATATAGGTTCAGAAAGCAACAAAGACACCAAAAGCAATACCTTAGCAGTATTTTTAGATCTCTCTAAGGCCTTTGACACTATAAATCACAATATTTTGTTGAGAGAACTGGAAAAATATGGATTTAGGGGAATAAGTAGCAATTGGTTTAGGAGCTATCTATCTAACAGGTACCAATACGTCCAATGCGGGGACAAAAAATCTGATTTAGCCGAAATAATGTGTGGCGTTCCACAAGGCTCAATACTTGGCCCGATACTATTCTTGTTATACATTAACGATATCAACACCGCAACATCATTAAACCTTCTTTCATTTGCAGATGATACCTCTATGTTCGAATCATCCTCTAACGTCGAGCTTCTAGCGACACATGCTAATGATGAGCTCAACAAAGTATTTGAGTGGTGCTCGGCCAACCAGTTAGTTTTAAATGTGAATAAAACTTAGTATTTGTTGATCAATCCAACACCCAATAACAGGAATACCGAAATGCCTGAGATTTTTATAAACAATAAGAAAATAGATAGAGCGGGTACCCATGAGGAAGACCAAACTTTGAAATTTTGGGGAATGAACATTGATGAAAATTTATCTTACCAAGCCCATATATCCAAAATCATCTCTAAAATAAGATGGACAAATTACGCACTGAATAAAGTGAAAAAGATTTTACCACACGAGACTCTAAAAACACTATATTACACATTAGTTCACTGTCATCTGGTATATGGTATTCATATATGGGGCACTTCAAGAGCAGTAAGAAAACTTTTCACATTACAAAAACGTTCACTCCGAATTATAAACAACAAAAAATTTAATTCGCATACAGACCCTCTGTTCTTAAAAGATAAAATTCTTAGGGTGAATGATATGTTCATATTACAGGCATGCCTTTTCATGTTCGACTGGAAACAAGATTTACTTCCCCAGTCCATGAATAATTATTTCAGTATCTTACACAACCTATCATATATGAACACGAGGCAAACGGGCCAAATACTGGTAAGCAAAACATGGACAAGACCATTGGATAAGCTATCCGTATTTGCATACCCGAGGTTATGGAATGATCTGGGTGATGAATTTCATAACCTCATTAACCGTAATGAATTCAAAAGAAAACTCGAATTTAAATTGCTGTCATCATATATTGCTAATGTCCAATGTAACAATCCTTATTACCCCGACTGTAATGCATAGATACTTTTTGCACCTACGCCACCATTATCATTCCGAGGTCTATATAGACCTTGCCCAAATTATTGCCTCTTTTACCAGGTCAATCGTCATACACATCTTTCTCCTAGTTTGAAGTACCTCTGAGTATCTCGTCCAGTTTCCTTTCACAGTGAGCCAATGGGAGTGCAAAACAGATTTTAAAATAGCACTAAATCATGATGGATGTCGAAGGTGAGGCTGCACACTTAATAATATTCAATTCCACGTTGATTTGCAGTGTTGAGTGCATAACATATTTATTACAAGGAGGTGACAGGTAGACAGCCAATCTGGCTGTGTCATCTCCGTGCGGTATATACATGTGCATTATGTATTGTTATAATAACCATGTAATCAAATCTGTTATGCATGTATAATTATACCGCAAAATAAAAAAATCTGAATCTGAATCTGAATTTATTTTTTCTTTAAGTGTGTCCACTTGTGTATTAACGGGATTGTATTCCTGTATGCGTGCGGAAGTCTGTGAGTCTGTGACTCTGTGTCTGTTCACATTTTCCTTTAGCACAGGCTACACCCCGTAGTTCATGTCTGATCATCACAAAATTTCATATGCTGGTTTGGGGGCATATCTAGACGAGAATGTCCCCTTTTGGTCGCGATCGGATCAACTGGTATGGCTGCCTGAGCCCAAAACCCCAAAACCATTAGCACAGTCTACAGGTCGTATTTATGAAGGGATTTCATTGCAATTTGGTAGGATGCCTCTGTATAATGTCTAGATGAGAATGTCCTCTTTTGGTCATGATCTGTCAACCGTGATGGCTGCCCAAGCCCGAACACTTTTAGCATAGACTGCAGGTCATATTTAATATGGAGGGATTTCAATGTAACTTGGTAGGATGACTTCGTATGATGTCTAGATGAGAACTTCCCCATTTGGTCGCAATCTGTCAACCATGATGACTGCCTGAGCCCAAAACCCGAAAACCTTTAGCACAGTCTACAGGTCATATTTATTGAGAAATTTCATTGTAACTTGGTAGGTTGACTTCATATAATGTCTAGATGAGAACGTCCCCTTTTGGACGTGATTGGTCAACTGTGATGGCTACAGGGGCCCGAAGCCCGAAAACTTTAGCACAGTCTACAGGTCATATTTATGAAGGGATTTTATTGTAACTTGGTAGGATCACTCCAGATAATGCCCAGATGAGAACCATGATGGCTGCCCGAGCCCAAAACCCAAAAAACTTTAGTACAGAGTACAGGTCGTATTTGTGAAGGGATTTCATTGTAATTTGGCAGAATGACTCAGTATAATGTCGAGATGATGCCGTCCCCTTTTAGTTTCAATCGGTCAACCGTGATGGCTACACAGGCCTGAATCCTGAAAACCTTTAGCACATTGTAACTTGGTAGGATGACTCCAAATAATGTCTAGATGAGAACGTCCCCTTTTGTTTGTGATCATTCAGCCGTGATGGCTGCCCAAGTACCATGTATTGTATGCAATACACTTGTCTTCAAATGATGCCAACTTTGCTCATGCTGGGTTAGTAAATTGGCCTTGATGCTGCATGTTGAAAATACTCATTGGTCTTCCCCACACATTCACTTAGCAGCTATTCCACTTCCAGCCATGAAATTGTGACATGACATATGTTCCTGGGCTGGAAAGTGGGATCGTGGGTTCAAGGGTGAATCGAGGTAAGAACCATGAATTTTCCAAGAGCAGTTAACAGTGTAATGTGTCACTACATGCCACGCTTTTTAATGCAGCATTGCAGTCAGTGTCTTGCTACTCCTGTCATAACTTAACTAGTTGAGTGCTAGAAGCCACTATAAGGGCTTTCAAAATAACGAGGGTGCCAGAGCAAAAGCCAATATTTTCCTTGCTCAGGGTTCATATTCAGTCAAATGCAATTAATAATATTTAGCTCTCCTGAGCGAAGCTCAAGGGGAGCTTTACTAATAACTTTTCGTCAGTTGTCTATCTGTTGTCGCCCGGTGTCCGTTATCATGCGATGTCTGTCATCTGTCCGGCATAAACTTTACATTATTGACTTCTTCTCACAAACTGCTCTACCAAATTTAACCAAATATGGTGTGCATGTTCCCGATCATATGTCAGTTCAAGTGTGTTCAAATAAAATTGCCGTGCCCACTGGGGGCACCACAAGGGGCGTAACTCGGATAGCACCCATATAATATAAAAAAATCTTCTTCAGATCCAGTGATCAGAATCTTTTCATATTTGGTATACAACATCTTTGGGGAGGGGGGGGGGGGTGGGTGAATTCAAGTTTGTTCAAATTGAGCCACTGGGTTAATATTTGGGCTCCCTATTGTGGCCCGAATTTTAACTGTGTGCAATACGTGGAATATTCTTCTACAGATCCACCAGTCAGAATCTTCATGTTTGGTATACAACATCTCTCATGGGGTCAGATTCAAGTTTGTTCAAATCGAGTCGCTGGGTTAATATTTGGGCTCCCTATGGAGGCCTAAGTTTTAACTCTGCAATACGTGGAATATTTTTTACTAATCTTCTTCAGATTCCCAAGTCAGAATCCGCTCATATTTGGTTGGTATACATCATCTCTTGGAGGGGGCAGATTCAAGTTTGTTCAAATTGATTTCCTCGGTTAATATTTGGGCTCTCTATGAGAGCCCAAATTTTAACTTAGTGCACTATGCGGAAATTTCTTTAAAAATCTTCTTCTTCATATCCACCAGTCAGAATCCTCTCATATTTGGTACACATCATCTCTAGGAAGGTGAGATTCAAGTTTCTTCAAATTGAGTGCCTCGGTTCATGGGAGCCTGAATTTTAACTTAGTGCAATATGAGGAAATTTCTTTAAAACTCTTCTTCTTCAGATACACCAGTCAGAATCCTCTCATATTTGGTATACATCATCTCTGGGGTGGGCCAGATTAAAATTTGTTCAAATCGGGTTGCTGGGTTGAAAATTTTTGATCTGGTTCGAACTTAAAAAATTTGGAAAAAATTTTTGAAAAAATTTATTTTGTTTTTTATGCGTTTTGTTCAATTTAAAAAAAAAAATTTTTTAGCCTGAAAATGTTTGCTCCGGTTCAGACTCCCGACATTTTGGACCAAAATTTGGAAATTTAAACAAAAATTTTTAAACGTTTTGTTCTATTTTGAGACAACTTTCTTTTTTATAGCCTCAAAATTTTGGGCCCGGATCCGACTTGGAAATTTTGGACCTAAATTCGGAACTTTTCAAAATCTAGTTCCTAGATGAATAACAGTGGTTTTATGCAAAAGTGTTTTTATCCTATGTCCTCTCTCCCTTCCTTGTCAGGGGTGGAGGGGGGGGGGGCATGGAGGGGGAGGGAAGAGCAGTTAGATGTAACAAAATATTTGGCAGCAAAATATATTTTAAAAGATTTAGAGTGATTTTATGCACCCCCCCCAAAAAAAAAATACCCCTATGACCACCAACCCCACTCCCCACTGTTATATAGCCCCATATTATATTGAGATTGATATATCCTTTTCTGCATTTTCTGACTGGTCTCACTCATTTGCACTGAGTGACCTTTGTTTACAATTATATTGAGATTCATATTTTTTCTGCATTTTCTGACTGGTCTGACTCATTTGCACTGAGTGACCTTTGTTTACATCTTTGTTACACTAATATATTGTACATATAGCTGTTGATTGTTTGAGTAGGTCAAGGAACTTGTTTACTTGAACTATGACAGAATCACCTAGAAACTGTTAGAACTTTGTAGAATTTTCATATTCTGGAACATTCTATTTGGTTACTATATAAGGGTTTGTCAACAGAATTCAAAAACTCATTTTTTTTAGAAAGCCATTTCAGAAAGACTCACTTCAGTTGTTTCCATTGGAGATTATTATTGTTTCAGAACAGTGCATTTATTATAGAAGCAGTGCTTCTTTGTGAATTTGGAAGATTGATTCCAAAAGAGAATTTTGAAGAGAATTTGTTCGTCTTGGAAAAGAGAATTTATACTTTCTGTGAAACTATTATTTTGGGAAAAGCCAGGATTCTACTGGATTATTTGGAAATTACCTGTGGCGCGAATACTTCTTGGATTTTTGCTCCAGTTGAATTTTGCGGAGCATTTTATTATATTTTATTGGAGACTGCTGAAATTTCTAAGTAAAAATTTTATTACAAATCTACGGGATACTGTTTCTGAAGAGACATTCTTGGATTTAATACTACAAGTACCAACTGGTAACTTTCTTCACAAGATTCTTCACTGGATTACTGGATTCTGTCAGACTGTACTTTGGACTAATTCAGTAATTGATAAGTACCACTGTTATTATTTTCTGTAAACCAATTAGTGTAAAAGTTCTTTGTATCATTTTTTTTATATCATTTTTTTTTAATTAAATTTCAGAATAGTTAAATTCATAGTTATTGTTGGTAATTCTCAGATTTCTTAAATTGGTAAATCAATAATATTTCCATACCGTAACACCCACCCTCGGGGGTCAATTAAGCAGATGAAAAAAAATTGCTACAAAATGCGTTTTGAAGGAATTAGAGTGAATTTATGTAACAAAAAAAGGACCTCTATAATAATTTCATGACTTCATTCCTCTGAAGTGTTGATGAACCATGATAAGCTGAATGTGATGCAAAATACTTCTTTGAACAACTTGTCAGGTGAGCAGTTAAGGCCCCTTGGGAGCCTCTTGTTTTATATAAAATTGCCTGTGGGTACTCTCCAATAATTCAGACCACCAAAAAAGACCGATACCTGACTAAAATGATTGTTTGCTGATTTGTACAGCCCTTATAGTCCTTGATAGTTTACAGATTTGTACAGCCTGGGCCTTATAGTCCTTGAAGGTAGTTGCAGATTTGTACAGCCCTTATAGTCCTTGAAGATAGTAGTCAAATTTCTTGAAAAGTGCTTGATCCTTTACCCAGTTGATGGTTTTATCCCACCACCTTAACCCTTTATCGAACGAATCGCCTGCATCCGCCCGCGTAATATGCAAATTCAGCAGCTGAAAAAATATTATTTTCGAAAAAATTTCAACAAAACCATATCATGTGACCCCTCTTTGGAACGAGCTCAATGATCACGTTCTAAAGAGGGGACACATGATATGGTTTTGTTGAAATTTTTTGAAAAGATTTTAAAAATGGTATTTAAAATAAGAAATTTTGATATCGTCTGTGTTGGGTAAAGGGTTAAAAGCTATCCACAGTACAACTGCGAAAAAATCAGTTCATTTAATAATTTTACATCACTTGAAATGTTGGATCCATTGACCTGGATAGTTTTGGTTATCTCCCCTGAAATAACTAATATTCTTGTATATATATATTAGGGTTAACGACACATTAACAGCCAGGGTTATATCATGTCGGTGACAGTTTTACGGGTGGAGGAAGCCAGAGTACCCGGAGAGAACCACCGAGCAACGTCGAGCAGCTGCCAGATCTCCAACATCGTAACTCTGAACTCTGCACCGCGGCACAGGCAGGGTTAGATTGGTTGAAGACATGCGCATCATCGACGTGCAGTACGCCTTAGTACACAGCGTCATCGTGCCCCCATGAATTGGTCACCCATCCAACTACTAACCGCGCTCGACGTTGCTTAACTGCGGTGATCTGACGAGACCCGGTTACTGTGAATATTCTTGTCACTTCCTATGTTGAAAATGACATTTAAATTTGAAGCTTTGACTGGCTCTCTCCTCAGAATGTTATGCAATCTTCTGGTCCATTAAACTGAAACAACTTCTTGCTGTTAAAATGATGAAATTCACCAACTCTTCACTTGTTTGTGACTGTGCAGAAGAAAAAAACCCAAATATTTTGCTTGGCTTTCACAAGGTTCCCACACGAATTTTGAACCCTTCTTGAGAAATTATAGAATTTGCAAAGTACTTGATTTTCCATCACCTTCCTGAAATATACTTTAGTTCAGTTTACTTATAACCTCTGCTACAAGAAGATTCATGACAACCTATTTCAGAACAAATTTGACCTGTTAATTGAATATAAGTTATAGAAGAAACTACTGTTAATTGAATAAAAAATCTTGTAACCTGTCGAGAAATTACCCTGACTCTCCTCACTTTTTTCTATGTGTACCCAAAGGTCCCATACTATGTATGGTACACATAATGCCGGCATCCGGGGTGACCATCCGTCATTCGTCCATCCATTGTCTGTCTGTCCATCCATCCGTCCATCCGTCCGGCATCCGTATCTATTTCTTTGGCATTCGATAACTTGAAAATTATTGCTTGGATTGTCAAGTTACTTTATATTTGTATTCAGGTTACTGCTGTGCTGAACTGTATAGTTTTTGGTGTAAATCTGATAATTTGATCCTGAGATATTAACTCTTTATCCTTCAAATTGAGAATTCTTCCAATCCCTTTGGCATGAGATAACTCAAAAAATATCAATCCAATTGCATGTTACTTTATATATATCTTCAGGTTACGGATGTTCCGAGCTGTATAGTTTTTGGTGTAAATTTGATCCTGAGATATTAACCCTTTATCCTTCAAATTGAAAATTCCTCCAATCCCTTTGGCATTCGATAACTTGAAAAATATTGCTTGGATTGTCAAGTTACTTTATATTTGTGTTCAGGTTACTGATGTGCCGAGCTGTATAGTTTTTGGTGTAAATCTGATAATTTGATCCTAAGATATTAACCCTTTATCCTTCAAATTGAAAATTCCTCCAATCCCTTTGGCATTCGATAACTTGGAAAATATTGCTTGGATTGTCGAGTTACTTTATATTTGTGTTCAGGTTACTGATGTGCCAAGCTGTATAGTTTTTGGTGTAAATCTGATAATTTGATCCGGAGATATTAACCCTTTATTCTTCAAATTGAAAATTCCTCCAATCCCTTTGGCATTCGATAACTTGAAAAATATTGCTTGGATTGTCAAGTTACTTTATATTTGTGTTCAGGTTACTGATGTGCCGAGCTGTATAGTTTTTTGTGTAAATCTGATAATTTGATCCTGAGATATTAACCCTTTATCCTTCAAATTGAAAATTCCTCCAATCCCTTTGGCATTCGATAACTTGAAAAATATTGCTTGGATTGTCAAGTTACTTTATATTTGTGTTCAGGTTACTGATGTGCCAAGCTGTATAGTTTTTTGTGTAAATCTGATAATTTGATCCTGAGATATTAACCCTTTATCCTTCAAATTGAAAATTCCTCCAATCCCTTTGGCATTCGATAACGCAAAAAAAATCAATCCGATTGTCATGTTACTTCATATATGTGTTCAGGTTACTGATGTGCCGAGCTGTATAGTTTTTGGTGTAAATCTGATAATTTGATCCTGAGATATTAACCCTTTATCCTTCAAATTGAAAATTCCTCCAATCCCTTTGGCATTCGATAACTCAAAAAATATCAATCCGATTGTCATGTTACTTCAGATATGTGTTCAGGTTACTGATGTGCCAAGCTGTATAGTTTTTGGTGTAAATCTGATAATTTGATCCTGTGATATTAACCCTTTATCCTTCAAATTGAGAACTCCTACAATCCATTTCTTCGGCATGCGATAACTCAATAAATATTAATCCAATTATCAGGTTTCTTTATATATGTATTCAGGTTACTGATGTGCTGTGCTGTATGGTTTTTTATGTAAATCTAATAATTTGATCCGGATATATTAACCCTTTATCCATCAAATTAGGCACTCCTTCAAACCATTTCTATATGTACCCATACCATGTATGGTGCACATAATGTCGGCATCCAGGGTGGCCCTCTGTCATACAGCTTTCTACTAGTTGCGCGTATGGGTACACATCTGACGATTTCATCGGCCTATTTTTTTGTTTACAGATCTATTTGGCCTCAGTACATCCAATACAGGCATTTAATCTATTATATCTTGTTTGACAGAGCTCATGGAGCTCTGTCAAACAAGATAAAATAGAATAAATGTAAAGGTTATCTCTAGAATACAAGAAAGTGACACAATCCCTGTTTATTGAATATTCCTGTTAATCGAATAATTTTCATTGGCAAAGTGGCTGGTCAATTAACAGGGCTCCACTGTACCTGACTAAAATGATCGTTTGCTGATTTGTACAGCCCTTATAGTCCTTGATAGTTTACAGATTTATACAGCCTGGGCCTTATAGTCCTTGAAGATAGTTTGCAGGTTTGTACAGCCCTTATAGTCCTTGAAGATAGTAGGCAAATATCTTGAAAAGTGCTTACAGTTAAAACTAGAAGTCCTGTCACGAATAGTGCGCTTATCCAGGCTTAATTGCGCATTGGAATTGCGCGCAATTGCCATATCGAATGGCATCCAAAGCACGGCAGGCTCTCTTGGTTACTCGTAGCAAGCACATGCAATGTTTACCCGGAGGTCCATTGGCTGAAACATTGCTTGTGCACAGGCCATATGTACAGAATTTGATAGCTTTACTTGGGCCATAACGCGTACATTAACGCGCATATCAACATGCTATTTGTGTGCATTTCATGACAGGACTTCTAGTTTTAACTGTAATCCTTTACCCAGTGCAGCCGATATCAAAATTTATTTTCATTTTTTTTTTTTAATTGAGGTATTTCAACAAAACTATATATGACCCCTCATTGGAACACGCTTGATGAGTTTGTTCCAAGGAGGGGTTACATGACATGATTTTGCTGGAATTTAAAAAAAAGTATTTTTTTTCAAATGCTGATTTAGTGTATCACACAGGCAGGTACCGACCTATGCATGCGCCAGTGCGTATTTGGTTCTGAAACATCAGGACCTGGCTCTTAAATCTCAGAAATAGGCTTCTCAGTTGGCGCGTAACTTCTCAGATCATATTTTGATATTCTTTCAATGGATAATCGAGAGAGACACTCTTACATGTATTATATATATGATTATCATTTATCATTGTTGTAGAGTGCTTAAGTTAATACTTCAAGTCTTAATTACCAAGCATTAATCTTCACTGTGGTTTCTGATCAAGTCTTGGCTGCCTAAATAGGCAGTCAAGACTTGATCAGAAACCACAGTGAAGATTAATGTTTGCTATAGTGCACTAAATGAAAATGATGAGAGCTATTACATACTTGCAGTGTGTGTTACAAACAGCAGTGTGACTCCGTAAATTGAAATTTGGCGCATTAATTGAAAAAATAGGCTCCGAGGCTAGAGCGTATTTTAAATAGTCCTGATCGGTCCCTGCACAGGTGTATGTGGCCGATTCATTAGATACAGGAATAAATGCTTGATAAAGTGTTTGAATTTGATTCTCTTATATCTCTGGTAGCCATGTTTCACACAGTTGATTGGCTGATTGAAAGACAACTGTAATCTCTTCCATTCTCCCATTAATAAAGGACATACAGTTAAAACTAGAAGTCCTGTCATGAAATGCACACAAATAGCATGTTGATATGCGCGTTAATGTACGAGTTATGACCCAAGTAAAGCTATCAAATTCTGTACATATGGTCTGTGTACAAGCAATGTTTCAGCCAATGGACCTCCGGGTAACCCGGAGGTCCACTGGAAGAAACATTGCTTGTGTTTGCTATGAGTAACCAGGAGAACCTGCCGTGCTGTGGATGCCATTCGATATGGCAATTGTGCGCAATTCCAACGCGCAATTAAGCCTAGAAAAGTGCACTATTCGTGACAGGACTTCTAGTTGTAACTGTAAACAATGTTTTTGAAGCAAGAATAAAACAAATTGAACGATCAAGTTTCAATTGGCAGATTCGACCCTTTTATTGGTCGAGTTGTGTAACAACAGAATCTGTGGTTCTGCAATGGTCGGTGTACGTCTGGGGGGTGTCCTCGCACTGTTAGTGCAATAACTTAACAAACATTCTCTGATTTAAGTAATTTTCTCCATACAGGTCTTTTGCAATAATATCAAGCGAGTTTGAAAACTGGCCCAGCCTGATTTTTCGTTAGAGAGCTATGCATCTTAATTAGTCAATTTTTACTAATTTTGAACTTGTTAGCACAATAACTCGAACAAATGCTCTCCGATTTGACTAATATTTGCCATAACAGGTGTTTTGCAATGATATCTCAAGCAGTTTCAAAAATAAGCCTGGCCCTATTTTTCGGTACCGAGTTATGGACCGTAATTAATTTTTGCGAATTCTGAACTTATTAGCATTATAACTTAAACAAAGGTTCCAGATTTGACACCAGCGTACGATTGATATCCAAGTTATGGACAAGCTACACTCAGATTGCCACCACAACTCGACGCCTGCATCTCTGATGCGCATCTCCTGTTATTGGATCATGGTGGTCCTTGAAACCCCTTGAATTTGGAAATTGTATTTTCAAGGTCTTGAAAGTCCTTGAAATCTGTGTATTTACCTTGAAAGTCCTTGATTTTTTTACGCCCATTTGAAAAAATGCTGTATTATGTAATCAGACTGTCTGTCTGTCTGTCCATCTGCCCATTAACATTTTTGGTTTCAGACCGATAACTCCAGTTTGGATTATTTGATCTCAACCAAAGTTGGAATATGTATTACCCAGCTATAAATATAGGCTGTGTTCGAATTTGGGAATATAGGCTGTGTTCGAATTTGGGTTCCATCCAATTATTTTTACATGAGTTATGCCCCTTTTTTGACTCAGGTTTAACATTTTTGGTTTCCGACCAATAACTCCAGTTTGGATTACTTGATCTCAACCAAAGTTGGTACATTTATTACTCAGTGAGTAATACAGGCCAAGTGCGAATATTTGTTCCATCCAAATATTTTTCCATGAATTATGTGGCACTTTTTCGACTTAGAATTCGACCGTCTATCAACATTTTTGGTTTTCGTCCATTGACTATAGTTTGGATCACTTGATCACAACCAAAGTTGGTGTGGGTATTTTCCAGCTAATAATACAGACCGTGTTTGAATATGGGTTCTGTCCAATTATTTTTACATGAGTTACATCACTTTTTTGACTTAGGATGGGTGCATTTAGCCCCGCCTGGTGGTGCTCTTGTTTAAAATGCATCAAAAGTTTGAATTTCTGTTACACGACTTAGGACGGGTGTATTTAGCCACGCCTGGTGGTGCTCTTGTTTAAAATGCAAAGTTTTAATTTCTGTTACACACCTTAAGGTCGGGAAATCCATATTAACCTCCTAAGTCCTTGATTATGTATGCTTCAAAGTTTTTATTTCTGTTGCACAGCCTTCAGTGCTGTGCAACAGAAATTAAAACTTTGAAGCATTCTTAAAAATCAAGGATTTTGTCAAATGAAATCGGCTTTGACGAGTTTTCTATCAGATATTTTACCTAACTGTTAAATCTGCTTGTTTGTAGCAAACTTCTACATATATATATATATTTGATTTAAAATCGATAAGTCCTTTTTACCTGACTGGTAAATATATTTGTTTCTACAGGCCTGGACTTTTGAAAAACCTAGGAGAGCTAGCTATTGCTATTCCCCTAAACCTATGCCAGGAGAGCTATTCTATACTTTAGTCCATTACTATCCCCCGCCAATGAAGTCAGGAGGAGGATATTAAAATGGTGTTCGTCTACCTGCCAGTCAGTCAGTCTGTCCATCCATCCTTCCATCACAAACTTTGTCCGGCTAACTCCTAGAGTTTTCAGTGGATTTTTACAAAACTTGGTCTGAAGTATCAGCATCAAGTGTAGATGTGCATGTGGTCAGAAATTTTTGATCCAACAAATTTTTGCGTGGTTATAGCCCTTGGAAATAGCAAAATTTCCATCACAAAGGCTTGTCCGCTTAACTCCTCCTACACTTTTTATTGGATTTTTACGAAACTTGGTCTGAAGTATCAGTATCAAGTGTGCATGTGGTCAGGTATTTTTGATGCGACAAATTTTACGTGGTTACAGCCATTGGACATAACAAAATTTCTGTCACAAAAGCTTGTTTGCTTAACTCCTGCATTTTTCATTGGATTTTACGAAACTTGGTGTGCAATATGAGTATGATGTGTTCAAGTGCGTATGGAAAGGAAGTTTCGATTGAATAGATTTTCCAGAGTTTTAGCCCTTGTTGACTAGATGTCGTTAGACAGTCTTGTTAATAAGGGAATTGAAAGTTTAAGGAGAGCTATTGCAGCTCTTAAGGAGAGCAAGTACAGCTCTCCTTCAATTGATTTTGCAGGAGTCATGGAGGGCGGGAGCTATAGCTTTCCTCAAAGGACCAGGCCTGTTTCTAGATGGAAAACTGAACTGAAACTGATGATTTTTCCTGAAACTGAAATTGAATTGAAAAAATAAATTCAGAGCTCTGTGTGCTCCTTTCACTGTAGACAGGTGTGACTAAGGCAATACTATTCAGGGTTGAAAGATTATATGATAGGCTACTGAATTTACCTGTGTGACCTGGGGCAGTGTGTTACACTGTTTTATTATTTTTTTTAGGTTAGAGATTTTGACTGTGGATATGGTTTTACAGCATTTTGTACGAGGTGGAGACCTAACAAGCTGTACGGCACTGGAATCAACACAGACTCTCAGATAGGCTACCATGAGTATCCTCGTAATTCAGGTAACATTTTTATTGTGTCAAGCCAAAAACACAAAACAAGACAGTATTTTATGAGTATCCCATAATTCAGGAAAACATTTTACAGTCATCAAATATCAAATTCAGTGGACTTCAGCAACTATTCTGTGTACCAGTCCTTGAAACTAGAAGTTCTGTCTACATTAACACGCATACAACACGCTGAAATGCACAAAAATAAGTGTGCCACATTCAAATATGCTCGTTAAAATGGCACAAAGAAATGTGTATATCAATGCACCCATCTTCATTGTAATTTATACCAGTTTGTATGTTGTTGTGTAAATATAATACTATTCACTCTTAGAAGCAGGGAATCGAGTTTTCTTGCCTGTGATGTAATACGGCAGGTAATCTGGCTGTGACGGTTCGGCTATCTTTGGGCTAGGAGAGAATTAAAAACTGAGCAGGTGCTTCTAGTCAAGTGTCGTCTGCCTGAATAGGCAGACGACACTTGACTAGAAGCACCTGCTTTACTGCAAGTTTTTCACGGTATGTCATGATCAGTAAATTCATTCTAGTTCCCCGGCTTCTAAGAGTTAAGCTGCCTGTAATCTCCATTCTGAAATCCTAGTTGATCACATCAGATTTTCTGCCCAAGCAACACAAATGTCAAAGGGCCAATTTCTGTAAATCTCAACAAAAACAAATTTAAAACTCGAAAAATTATAGTGTTTGAAAGTGATACCAGAAGATCGATTTTGGAGTCAAATGTTGGCTATAGATGAGTGTTCTAACATATCACAAAAGTGTTTGTGTATGTATTACTGCTAAAATGTTTAGAGTGACATAACTTGTGTCTATCATGCATCCAATAAAATGTAAACAGCCAGTGAAAAGAGAGTGTGACATGTATAAAAGGTGCATGATCTTCACCCATTCCTTGAGTTTATATCAACCACACGGTCAAGATGGTGTTTACTGTGAATCGACATAATCAGAATGCACGGGTAGAATTGTGCTGTGTTACTGTTTAGAAAGATATGTCGCAAACAGAAATGGGGGACATCTCAGAAAATGAAATAGAAATTGTGGACCATGGTGTTGGAACCGAAGCAATGACCAGATATCAAAGTACAATCATGATGGGACCATTGACAAGAGACTGATGCACTATGACCAAACCATTGACAAGAGACCAAGGAACAATGACAGAACCATTGACAAGAGATAAAAGCACGATGACCAAACCATTTATTTATTTGTTTATTATTGGGGTATAACAACACTTTCGTCAGCCAGGTTCACCTCGTGTCAGAAATTTTTACTGGTGGAGGAAGCCAGAGTACCTGGAGAGAACCACTGAGCAACGCCAAGCAAATATCAGGCTCCCCTACATACCAGCTCCACACAAGCAGGATTAGCATTGGTTGAAGACAAGTGCACCATCGATGTGCAGTACGCCTTAGTACACAATGCCACCATGCCCCCACATGGGGCAATGGGGGTAAAGTGTCTTGCCCAAGGACACATCGCAGTTGCCACAGGTGGGACCAAACCATTATTTGGAGATAAAGTCACAGTGATTGGTCAATAGAATATGATAAATTTTACTGCCACATAAATAGTACAACACATGCATCCAGAAAAATGGACCAGGCCAGGGCTGAAATTGTTGGATCCTGGTTTAGTATGCACCATCAGTTAGAAAATAAAATTTTGTTGCAGGTTGCTCAGTGGTAGACTGTTGGATTTCTATGCTAGAGGTCCTGAGTTCAATCCCTGTCGGGGACGACCTGCATTGTGTCCTTGGGCGGGGCACTTTATCCTGGTTGCCTACATGGGGGCACGATGACGCTGTGTACTAAGGCGTACTGCACATCGATGGTGCACACGTCTTCAACCGCTGTAACCCTGCTTGAGCGGAGCTTGAACAGAGTTAGAATGTTGAGAAGCTGACAGTTGCTCTTCGATGCTCGGTGGTTCTCTCTGGGTACTCTGGCCTCCTCCACTCGTAAAACTGTCACAGTCACGATTAGCCATTGTGCATACTTATGTGACCTTAAACACCAATAAATATTATTTTCCGACAAAAACAAACTTCAATTAAGAATTGAATCACGACTTTGAAATCCACGAGGTGATGAAACAAATTGATCTTGTGCAAATTGCATGAACCGCAAAGATAGTTATTGAAAGTTATTAATTGATTTTTCCAGGTAGGATTCTAGACTACATTATTGAGCCTGCGAAAGTAGAGATTCCAATAGATACTCCACGAACAACAAAAATGAAGCAGGTGGCATGTGGAAGAGCCCATACACTTCTCTTAACAGATAATGAAGGAGGTTAATAGACATATTATCATTCTTTGTGAATCTGATTATTTTTCACAACAAAAGTAAAAGAAGCTCATGAGATTTCATTCTGCAACAAAAGAACATCTTAAAACTAATCTTAACCCTTTACCTAACTTGAAAAGGAGACGACACTCTGCAAAAAAAATTCTTGAATAACTGCTTTTTTTCATTTTTTGTCTCCAAAACATAGGTTATGACTCCTCGTTGGAACGAGCTCGTTCCAATGAGGGGTCATAACCTATGTTTTTGAGACAAAAAATGAAAAAATAATGAAAATTAATTGGCGATTTTTAAGAATAGCGCTGGCCGGTTTTGACCGTTAGGATGGGTAAAGGGTTAACAAGCTAAGAAAGGAAGAGTTTTTTTTGTGCGTCTCTGTGTGTCTCACTTTCTGTGTGTTTGCATGCCTGCCTCGGGTTCCCAAGCCTGGATATAAGCAATCTGTCATTTGCAGAATGAGGTCCCCGGAGGGGGTATAAATTTGCTGATGCTATTCCACACAGTTTGCAAGAATCATCCAATTATTTATCCTCTGGATACCTCTTACTATAAAGGTCTGAGAACTGATTCAGATTGAGGTTTTAAATTTAGTGATGCTACCCTTTTAAAAGTGCAGCTTAGCATCACTATATTTACCCTCTGGGGGCCTCATTCTGCAGATGAAGCCTGCTTGTTTCCAGTTTTGCGGGTTCCCATGGAGCCTTGGATTTGCCTATGTGTCATTCAAGGCCTTGAAATCCAGGAACATGTATCATTTAACTTTCAATTTTTTGTTTGTTTGCTCTCTCTAAAGGTCTGCTGGCCTGATTTGTCGGTGTTTTTTGGGGGGGTGTGTGGAGGGTGGGGGATGGGTAGAGATTAGCCGCATCAGGCAGCCAGCTCTACTCCAACATTATAATTTATTGTGATGAATTGATGGTAACATGGTCTGAGGATTGCGTCTTGGACCACGTTGCCGTCGGTTCATCACAATAAAGTACATGTTTCAATAAGACCCTACCCAAAGCCAAAAACCAACATCATGAAAAGAACAATGCAACTTCAGTGAACAAGGCAACTTTAACGATAACAAATTTTGTACATAAACCTATCGTGTACCTCATGACATCACTGGATGAAAATCAATAACTTAGATAAAGGTCGAGGTTACTCCATCTCAGTTCATATTATGAACAAGTTCATGATTTGAACTGAGATGGAGCAACCTTGTCTTTTTTTTATCAGTGGCTTGTGAGTATACATTCAAAGAATGATCACTGGGTTTGAAAAATACAATTTTATAGGCAGTGTGGACTTTGAATCTCCTCCCATTGTTATCATCTTTTCAAATATTTCACTTGGTGGCATCATATGGTAACATATGCCAATGGAGCTGTAAACATAGAAAAAACTAAGGGAAGTCTGGTCCAATCAGACGGCGGGGATTTTAGTCTTATTGCAACATACTTTTAACAATTATATTAACATGCAATGTCTCTTCAGAAATATGTTTATATCCATATGAACTGGTGGGAAAGGGGTACATGTGTCATTTCTACATTTTAGTCCTGCACACATTCTGTTAATGAATATCGGACAGCCAGGACATCGCAACTGTAGTGCAGACATGTATGTTTATTATGCCCCCGACCTCCGAATCGTGGGTTTATAGTGAAGCCCTCTGTCTGTCTGTCTGTCTGTCTGTCTGTCTGTCTGTCTGTCTGTCTGTCTGTCTGTCTGTCTGTCTGTCTGTCTGTCTGTCTGTCTGTCTGTCTGTCTGTCTGTCTGTCTGTCTGTCTGTCTGTCTGTCTGTCTGTCTGTCTGTCTGTCTGTCTGTCTGTCTGTCTGTCTGTCTGTCTGTCTGTCTGTCTGTCTGTCTGTCTGTCTGTCTGTCTGTCCATCTTTCTATCTGTCTGTCCATCTGTCCATTCATCTGTCTGTTCATACAGATGTTTTGCAATGTAATTTTAAAGCCATAGGTTGGATTTGGATCTTTGGTATGCTGATAGACCTGCATGAGGAATGGATATGCACAGGGAACTGGTTCCGTCTCATAATTTTTTCCAGAGTTATGGTCCTTTTCACTTTTTCAACTATGAAAATTTTCATGTTCCACAATGCCTTTAAGGCTACTTCAAACATGTCTGTGGGTCAGGGGCAGTGGACCACGCTTTACTTTGCCCTTGTTTAACATGTTATATATGCAAGTCCCCAGCAGAACGTGGATGTTGATGTACTTCTTGTTTACTTTGGTAAACAAGCTCAGTTTTACTAGTAAAAAAGGATATGGTAACCAATGCCTGTGGTGAAAGTCCTTTAAAATTATCAGCATCGGCAGGCCTGTCATTTTCAATATTGAAGAAGGGCTATAACAGCCCATCTTAATTTGGCCAAAGAGAGCTATTTTGATCTGCTCATACTGAGCTAAGGAGGGCTACTGAGGGCTACTTATGTCTTAGTAGTAATAGTATCATATCATTCATGTGTGTATAACTTCCACCATGAATCATATAATACTATTATACTATTATAAGAAACATCAAGTATTTAACTCTACTTGCCTCTATAGCAATAACAGCCATGTTTACATTATACACATGTCGTCTCCACGTGCTCAGAAATCTGCTGACATAATTTACTAAAATTGGGAATGTGTTATAGTCTGTATCAAATAAGCATGCATTTACTTTGCTGTAGAGTATTACTCTCTGTTTGTGCATTGTAACAACGTTTTCTCTTTTCTGAAACAATAGCACGACCCCATTCTTTCATCAGTGCAATATATGGTGAGGTGGGAGATTACCGCCAGCAGAATTTTCCATTAGGATGGGTGACAGCGGGCAGGGGTGATGACCCTCTTTAGAATGACAGGCCTGCATGGGTATAAAACAATTGGCTAGACTTGTGACTTTATATCCATGTTACAATCATGCATAACCATTATGCAGAAATATGTGACCTTAAAAAATGATAGATACACAGATACTTGAAAATTGAACTCAGTAACCAATGGTTGGGGTGTAAGTCCTTTAAAATGGTCAGCATGGGTTATAAACGATTGGATGGACTTGACTGTACACCCATCTTGTGGTCACAATTAGCCATGGTGCAAACATATGTGATCTTGTTCCTATATCCCGATAAATTCTGTCTTTTGACTGGTCAGAACGCCTTGGATAAATAGCCATGGCAAAGGGTGCACCCAACATCCAAGGTATATGAGAGCGTGCAACATCCAGGGTATAAGTGCATGCGAAACATCAGGGGTATATGGTTTCAATGAAGGCTTTTCACTTCTGCTCGCCTCATTATAAAACTTGAACCAAAAAACCCGAAAATAGTCACAAATATCATCAGATTTCCGACAATACAATCATAAAAATAAAATAAGAGCAAATAATTAGTCCCCTGAGTACCAATGTGTTCTATGTGCCAGTAGGCACATAGACAACATTGGAACTCAGGGAGTGATATGTCAACAAAAAACTGTTTACTCGTTTCCTTAATGACCCAAGGGATGTAACTCTATCTGTTGTCTTCTGCGATTATAAAATCAAAATATTTATCACGAATTTGGTCCAAATGATTGTGGAGCTAAGAAAAGCGTCCACAAATTTATTTCCACTATGTTTGTATTGTGTTTCAAACAGGACAAAAACGTTATCTCTGCCAACATGTATGGTATATGGAGATTTAATACCTGGATGTCTCATTCAAACACCTCACCTGCGGCTCAGTGCTTAAAAACTGACATCCAGGTATTAAATCTCCATAATTTATATTATTTATTGGTGTTTTTTTGTCACATATTTCAGCACAATGGCTAATCATGACCATGACAGTTTTATGGGTGGAGGAAGCCGGAGTACCCAGAGAGAACCACCGAGCAACGGCGAGCAACAGTCAGCTCCCCAACATACTAACTCCACACAAGCAGGGTTAGCATTGGTTGAAGACAAGTGCACCATCGATGTGCAGTACGCCTTAGTACACAGCGCCACCGTGCCCCCACGTGGGCAATGAGGGTGAAGTGTCTTGCCCAAGGACACAATGGGATTCAAACCGAGGACCTCTTGGCTTGCAGCCTGCACCTCCACCTACTGAGCCACCGCGCCCCCCGTAAATCTCCATATACCATACGTGTTGGCGGAGATAACTTATATTAACATCAATAAATAAATAAATAAATAAATAAATATATAAATAAATGTAAGTTTTTTGTATTCACACCAATGCTCATTCAAAGTTAAGATGCAAAAAACTGATAGAAGCAATTTGAGTTTATCTGTAAATCTAGACCGAAGCTGAACGGGGGTGGGGGGGGGGGGGTGGCCTTTCGTGATCACTTTCCGTTCATTGTCCATCTGTCATCCATCCATCTGATATGAACTTTACATAAACAATTTTTCATCAAAAACTACTGGGCTGAATTGAACCAAATTTGATATGTGCTTTCCTCATCATCTGTCATGTTTGTTTAAATAAAACCACCCAGTCTACATGGGGCCTCACAAGGGGCATAATTCTGTAACCATCCACAATATTTTTTTACAAAATTAAATCTTCTCCAGAACTACCAATCGTAATCTTTTGATACTTGGTGTACAACCTTTTTAGAGGGGTCAGATTCAGGTTTGTTCAAAACAAGTCCCTGGGTTCATATTTGGGATACAGTGGAAACATGAATTTTAAGTTGGTGAAATATGAGGAAATTTATTTAAAAACCTTCTTCAGATCTTCGAGTCAAAATGATCTTGATATGATATTGATATTTGGTATATTGCATCTTTCGGGAGGCCTGCTTGAAGTTTGTTCAAATCAAATCCCTGGAGTCAAATTTGGGCTCGTTATGGGAGCCCGAATTTTAACATAGTGCAATGTGCGGAATATTTTTAAAAAAACTTATTCTTTTAAATATCTCATGCTTCAGTCTGTCTGATTCATACAATACTGACATATATTTCCAACAGATTTTGCCCCCTTCTGGTAATCCTACCTTGAACGTTATCACCAGCCGTACTCTCTCCTTTGATTTTTTCTTTCCAACCTCCTTTGGACTCCAAAACAATTTTCTGTCAAGATTATTGACTTTCACCAGTTGTTTCTCCATAAACTGCGATCTATAACATCATATACGTTAGTATTGTATGAATCAAACAGAATGAAGCATGTGTTCCCTAGTGACTGCGTTTCGACAAGACGAAAATCTTAGTAACATGTTGGGCCGCAAGAAAACTAGTAAACTCCCATCCCCCACAACAAAATTATGTAGTGACATCATGTCACAGCAGGACATGAGTAATATATCCAAAACAAAACAATTTTCGGTAAAGAGAAACTACAACTACAAGTGCCATAACATTGCATATGTATTGGCCTGTAACAAATGTGAAACGGCTGTGTATGTTGGGGAAGCAGCGAGGCAGTTGAGAGAGCGTATCACGGAACACTTGCAGAACATAAGGTTGCATCTGGACGACCCATAGTTTCCGACATTTCTATAAGACAAATATCTCAACAATCAAATCTGAGTCAGAGTCAGAGAAAGAAACAAGATAGACAAAAGCAATTATCTGAAAGAACGCCAAAAATTATACAAGATCCTGTAACCTGTAACAGGTTCGAGGGATTAGAAGAGATGGAAGTCGGTGAGTGTATTGAAGAAACATTCTGGCAACTACGCCCCAACTCCTCTCAAAATAAGTTGCCGAGGAAGAAATCACCCAAGAAAACAACTGGGTCTATTTCTCCAATACGTCCACCCTCTCAGTCGTAAACCAAATATGGCTAATACAAACAAAAATAACATAATACAGTGGAATTGTCGAGGTTTTAGAGCCAATTTTAATGAACTTGGTCTTCTCAGCCAAAAATATAAACCTGCTGCTTTTTGCCTGCAGGAAACTCTTTTAAAGAAACCCGAGGCTCAAGATCATTCAGCGTTTAGGCATTATACTTCGTATAATGCCTGGGCTGATGATACAGACCTTCACATTCGTGGAACATCTGTTTTGGTTAGAGACGATATCATTCACAGTTCTGTACCCTTGAATACAAATTTACAGGCTGTGGCGGTACGCCTAACTTTAGACAAAACAGTCACACTTTGTTCGATTTACGTTTCACCCAGTAAAGCACTACATCTCAATGATCTTGAGCAACTCGTCCAACAGCTCCCAACTCCATACATTTTGTTGGGTGATTTTAACGCTCATAACCCCCTTTGCGGTAATTCCTGCAGTCAAGAAGATGTGAAAGGGAAAACTGTAGAAGAGTTTATTACAAAATATGACTTGTGCTTGTTCAATAATGGGTCAGATACTTATCTGCACCCCGCATCTGGTTCTTACACCTCAATTGATCTTTCAGTTGCAAGCCCTTCCCTCCTTCTTGATTATTCTTGGAAGGTGGAAGGTGACTTGTGCGGGAGTGACCACTTTCCGGTCGTGTTGGAGAGTGTAATTCCGGCAGACGATCTGAGGGTGCCCCAGTGGAGCTTTAAAAAGGCTGACTGGGGGGGGCCTTCATCTTGCTCTGTTCTGAACGCCTCACTCTGGAGAAATTTAGTGAAAGTACTGACCAGATTGAACATTTTACAACAGAGTTACTTGACATTGCAAGCCAAGTCATTCCTAAAACCTCGACAAATCCAAAATGTTTCACCAAACCATGGTTTGATAACAAATGTAAACAGGCTATAAAGGATCAGAAGAAAACTGAACGGGAATTCAACAAGTCACCATCCACAAATAATTTAGATAAATTACGTATAAATCGGGCAAAAACAAGACGACTAATAAAACAAAAAAAGAAAAGTTCTAGGGAAACTTATGTTTCAAAGCTTAACCAAAACACCCCCATCAACAAAATTTGGAAAATGATAAGAAAAATTAAAGGAAAAGACACAAAATCAACGGTACAACATCTGAAAGATAACAACACACTAATCACATCAAAAAAATTTCAAATAAATTGGCCTCTACATTTTCAAAACATTCGTCGTCTGAAAATTGTAATCCTGAATTTCTGAAAATTAAAAAACAACAAGAAAAGCAAAAGTTTAGATTTACATCCAATAATTCAGAGGATTACAACGAACCTTTTTCTATGCAGGAGTTAAACAACTCTTTGCATAGAGCAAAGGATACCGCCACTGGGCCCGATGAAATACATTATCAAATTTTAAAACATCTGCCGCAACCATCTCTAAAGCTCTTACTATCTATTTTTAATGACATTTGGATGACGGGCCAGTTCCCACCATCTTGGCGCAAAGCGATAGTAATTCCCATTCCTAAGCCTGTTAAAGATCACAGCAACCCAAGCAATTACAGGCCTATTGCCTTAGTTGTCTGTGCAAAACCATGGAGAGGATGATCAATGACCGACTTGTCTGGTTTCTGGAATCGAACAATCTGCTTGCGGATGTTCAATGTGGTTTCAGGGGCCAGAGAAGTACTGTGGATCATTTGGTCAGACTTGAAACGTTTATCAGAAATGCCTTCGCCAGAAAAGAACATGTGGTCGCCATCTTCTTTGACCTGGAAAAGGCATATGACACAACATGGACATATGGGATTTTAAAAGATCTTTTTAACATGGGGTTGAGAGGGCGAATGCCTCTTTTTATTGAGAATTTTTTAAGGGACCGCCAATTTCAGGTTCGTGTTGGATCAACGTTTTCCGATTCGCACGAGCAGGAATTGGGGGTTCCTCAGGGTAGTATCTTATCTGTTACCCTTTTTTCAGTAAAAATTAATAGTATTGTCGAAACAATTGAAAATATGGTAGATTCTTCGTTGTATGTAGATGATTTTTTAATCTGCTACAGCAACAAGAAAATGAATGCCATAGAGCGCAAACTTCAGCTGTGTTTAAACAGAATTCAAAAATGGGCCACAGAAAACGGGTTTAAATTTTCAAAGATGAAAACAAATTGTGTTCATTTTTGTAAGCTTCGGAAATATCACCTCGATCCGGAGTTAAAAATTGATGGTAGTCCTATTAAAGTTGTTAAGGAAGTGAAATTCTTAGGTTTGTTGTTTGACAACAAACTGAATTTCACTTCCCACATAAAACAACTAAAAGTTAAGTGTAAAAGGGCACTGAACCTCCTGAAGGTAGTTGGTACCACTGATTGGGTTGCTGACCAAAAAACTTTACTTCATCTGTATAGATCACTTGTCGGATCAAAATTAGATTATGGCTGCCTAGTTTACGGTTCTGCAAGAAAGTCATATCTCAAACCTCTTAATGCCATTCATAATAGTGGCATTAGAATCAGCCTTGGTGCTTTTAGAACTTCACCTGTAGATTCAATGCTTGTTGAAGCTGATGAGCCTTCTCTTGAGAAGCGTCGAATTAAACTGTCTCTCCAATATGTAACTAAACTTTTAGCTAATAAATCAAATCCTGCTTTTAATTGTGTTTCAGAACCTCAAAATGTTGAATTTTTTAATCGCCACCAGAAACATATTCCTCCATTGGGAATTAGAATTAAACCCCACATGGAGTCAGCCAAAATTGATTCTAATTCTATAAAAGATAACCGTAAATCACATATTCCTCCTTGGCATCTTAAAAAACCTACAGTTATTTTAGACCTTGATTCTACCAAAAAATCTGATACAAATTCTTTGCAATTTAAACAAAAATATGCCAAAATAAAGTCCAGGTTTAGTACATATACAAAGATCTATACAGATTGATCTAAAGATGCTGACAAAGTATCATCAGCTGCTGTTACTGGTGATCATATTACCTCAATCAGAATACCGAATCAGAGTTCTATTTTCACAGCTGAAGTTAAAGCTATACAACTTGCACTTGAACACATCGAGAATGTACAGGAAAGAAAGTCGATCATCTTCTCCGACTCTCTTTCCTCTTTACTTGCTTTACTCAACCCCAAGTTGAAGAACCCTCTCATTATGGAACTTCGTGAGAAGTTAACAACTCTCATGTCTGACCGATATGATATCGTGTTTTGCTGGTTACCCGGACATGTAGGTATCGCTGGTAACACCAGAGCAGACAGTGCAGCAAAACAGGCTTTAACAAAGCCTCGCACTGATTTTAAGATTCTGTTCAGTAATTTCAAGCCTCATATCAGTATTTACATCAAATCTATGTGGCAGGCGAAATGGGATGGAGTGACAAATAACAAGCTTCATCGCTTCCGACCAACTATTTCAGATCACTACCCGTCTAGTAACCTTTGTAGAAAGGATCTTGCAGTTTTGACGCGATGTCATATTGGTCATACACGACTTACGCATTCCTTTTTGTTAGAGGTTAATATGCGACCAGAGTGTGTTCCCTGCCAGCAGGTGTTGTCAGTGGAACACATTCTTTTACATTGTACTGATTTTAATCTTAGTAGACGACAGTATTTCAATGTTATCTCTCTTCGAGACCTTTTTTACAGTACAAATCCTCATAAAGTTCTGTCGTTCTTGAAGGAAATCAACCTTTTTAATAAATTTTAAAATTGTTTTACTCTTTTAATCTGGACTCATTAAGTTTCAGTTCTTCAGGTTGATTTATAAGTTATTCACTTCCCTTCTCAACACATTGTTGTTTAAATCACTCCGGTCTTTGACAGATCTATTGTAGTTATTTTCTATTTTTATTCAATCTTTTTACTATAGCCTTAGCTGCTGATGTGGCATTAAGCATCAATAAATAAATAAATATATCTTTTTACTTCTCAAATGATAATGACTTTTTACTTTCCACTGTTTTCTCGCCACGATATAGCCTTAGATGCTGATGTGGCGTTAAGCACCAATAAATAAATAAATAAATTTCTATAAGAGGGGGCACTCAGTCCAGGACTTGAATGTGGCTGTGTGGAGTGACTAATGCCTGATTCACATGCGCCAATTTGCATATACCGGCATTTATCATATTTGTTTATATATGCAAATCAGTGCATTTGAATGCATTTACTTTTTTGCACCTAGTAGGAACCAAATGCAAATTTTCGTTTGCATATATGCAAACTTTGCACATGAGTATTTTTTCTCATGGGAATGCATATTAAAATTTGCTTCATGCACTCTACCCGGCCATTCAATATTTATATCATGGAATATGCATTTATTGTCACAAACACCTTGCATGATGAGAGAATAGTATCCTTTGCAGTTCAGATAGTAACTGCGAGATTCCACTGGCGCAATGATAGGTCTGTGGGTGCCATCAATGGCTCTACCGCAGTTTGGGAAGCCCCAAGAGTCCTGATATTCTTTAATTACATTCTGTAAATCATCACCACTTGGGATTGATACATACTTTTCGAGGTGATTCTCAACTGAAGCAGCACAAATCCTGTGAATGCATTTAACCCTTTTCACAACGAATCGGCCACATCTGCCCGCATAATATGCAAATTCAGCAGTTGAAAAATATTATTTTTCAAAACATTTCAACAAAATGATATCATGTGACCCCTCTTTGGAATGAGCTTGTAGAAATGATATTTAAAATAACAAATTCTGATCTCATCTGTGTTGGGTAAAGGTTTAAACACTGTAGACTTTCCAACACTGAATAGATTGCCAAGAGCTCTGTACTCAGTGGAGGTAGCCACTAGCAAGTCAAATCAGTGAAGTGAATTTGGATATTATATCTTAACTAAAATACCTGAGATATTTCATCAATACCTTTGTATTTTTACTTTCAGAATCCAGGAAATGCAATCTAAGAGGGTATAATTTTAAAAAAATTTTCTTGGGGGAGATTCCCCACCTGTGGGAGGGGGGCACTCCCTTTCCCATGCTCACCTTCAGCAAACATGGATGCATTCGGCATCCATTCATGCCTTCAGTATTCACATCTGAGTTTTTTGTAATGCTCTGCTCCCATGCCGGAGTCCCTGTGTGAACCTGAATTTTAAAACTTCATGCACTATGAGGAACATTCTTTTAAAATCCTCTTTAAATCCATCTGTCTAGAATCTTTTTGACATTTGATTTGCATTATCCTTAGTGGGGTCAGATTCCACTTGTTCAAATCAAGTCCCTGGGATCATTTTGGACTTTGTATGGCGACTTAAATTTTGACTTAGTGTAATATGGGGAAATTTATTTATATATCTTCTCAGATCCACTAGTCAGAATCTTTTGATATTTGATATTTGATATGCAGCAACTTTAGGATGTTCAGATTCCAGTTTGTTCAAATGAAATGCCTTGAGTCATATTTTAGGCACCCTGTGTGATCCCAAATTTTAACTTAGTGAAATGTAAGGACTATTCTTTAAAAAATATTCTTCACACCCATGAGTCACATGCTTTTGTTACATAGTATTGACATCCTTAGTGTGGGGCAATTCAAGTTTGTTCAAATCAAATCCCTGGGCTCATATCTGGACGCCCTTCTTTAACGTAGTGCAGTTTGAGGAATAGTAAAGGCATCATATTTTTTGACTAGATTCTTAACCTGCCAAGGATTTTTATGCCCCTGCCAATTTTACGAAGGGGAATTACATGTTACCCTTGTCCGTTTCTTGGTTTCTGCACGAAAACTTTAGTTTGACCTAACGAAATGAAACAAAATTTTATACATAGATTTATAACCACATAGTACAAGTTGGGATTGATTGTGGAGTTGGTTCGATATTTTTTGGCAGAGTTATGGCCCTTTTCCAACTTAGAAGATCATAAAGTGGGGGCGTTAGTGTCACATTTGTTGACCTGTATTGGTGCTATGGTTTGATGGAGATCAGATAAGAGCTTTATTAATTCATTATCAACAAAGATGAATGACTAGAAACTCATGCTTGGCCATGGGTGTGTGTGGGGTGGGGGGGGGGGGGGAGGGAGGGTGCATAGCTACCCTTGGCATTGCACTTGTTTAAAATATTTTTATCAAATCTAGTCATAGCTGCTGTAATGCAGCCATGACTAGAGTTGATGAAAATCTTTTTGGAAATTTATTCAACTCGAGAAATAATTGGTCAAAACCTTGATTTAATTTACAGGGGGACAAGTTAATTAAAATACCCTTCACTGTGGGAACCCCAGAAAGTGAAGCTGTGCTTGTTGACTGTGGTAAAGAAGCACTGTTTTACTGGTAAAATAGTACCCAGTCACCAATGCTTGTGGTGGAAGCCCTCTAAAACTGGACAACATGGGCATAAATGATTTACTGAACCTGCTTTTATCTCCATGTTGTCATGATTAGAAGGAATATTTGACCTTGAAACACCAATAAATAAATACAAAAATGAATAAAATGTCTACATTAGGCCTAAAAAAGGTAAAAATCAGTTTCTCAGGCCCTCCTGCATGGTCATTTTGGCTGCTACATCCTCTTTTTATAACCAATGCAAACTAAATAAAACAAACTAAAAACTAAATGGTTTGTTTATGTCTGATATTTTACCCAAGTTAATAAAATTGATAAATTTGTCCCTTGAGTGCAACAAGGCTTTGCAATGCTTTAGCATTGCAAAGCCTTGTTTCACGCAAGGGATAAAATACACCACCACCCATGCTATTCTATAGATTATGAGGCCTAAAACAAATCAAAAATATGAAGTTTTGATGACAAAGAAATAATTACAAAAATAAAAAATAATATAAACTGCACGATCCATGCAATTTTACAAAAAATGGATGGAGAAACACAACATCTACTTTGTGAGGCCTTATACTTATTCTAGGGCAAGAGATTTACCCACCAGGGAAGGATTGTCCATCAGCATAAGGTAAAGAGTTAATGCTATGGCCACTCATGATAAAGAATGATATGAGAAAGTAGAAAATTATGACCAGCTTTGCCAGTGTTGATGCAGCATGTTATGTAAATTAATTATAATTTGATAATCATACTGTTTTTTTCTAGTTTTCAGTTTGGGTAACAATTCATATGGGCAGTGCGGAAGACCTGTGGTGGATGGAGAAATTTACAGGTACATTTTTGTGTGTCATAAATTATTCTTGACTTTTTAGCTCACCTGAGCGAATCTCAAGGGGAGCTTTACTAATCACTTTCTGTCCGTCGTCCGTCCGGCATTAACTTTACATTATCGACTTCTCCTCCTAAACCACTAGCCCAATTTTATTCAAATGTTGGCTAAATGTTTATTACCTAATGCCAATTCAGATTTGTTCAAATGAAGTTGCCCCTCTTCCTGGGTGGTGCCACGCCCCCAAGGGGCACCAAAATCTTTGTAAATCTTCTTCTCATGAACCAGCAGTAGCAGTGACTTGATATTTGGTGTGCAGCTTCCTTTTGAGGTGTAGACTCAGATTTGTTCAAGAGAAGTTTGTGGGGCTATACTTGGCGTCGTTATGAGAGGGGCAAAATTTTTTGCCCCGCCCAAAATTTCTATTTTCCAAACCGAGAGGCTGATTTGAACCAAATTTTATGTGAGGGCTTATTGGGTCATGAGTACTTGATTTATGCAAAAAAAAAAATTTCCCGCAGCCCCGTAGGAACCGCAGGAGCTAAAAATAGAAAAAATTTAAAACGCCCATATCTCCAAAACTGCAGGCACTGAGAATTTTTATTTGGTGTGCAGCTTCCTTAGGACCAACAGAAAGGATTGGTAAAAAAAAATTGCCATCGGTTTTATCATAGGGTACAGTTTCGGGACTTTGAAAAAGTGCTGAGTCAGCACTTTTTAACACTGTAGGCAATGGGAAAAACATTAAAAATCTTCTTCTCCAGATCCAGCAGGCAGAATCTTTTGATATTTGGTATGCAACATTGTAGGGTGGATCTGATTCAAGTTTGTTCAAATCGGCCCCCTGGGTTCATATTTGGGCTCAGTATAGGAGCCCGATTTCGAACTTAGTGCATTTCAGGCAAATTTCTTAAAAAATCATCTTCTCCAGATCCAGCAGGCAGAATCTTTTGATATTTGGTATGCAACATTGTGGGGTGGCTCTGATTCAAGTTTGTCCAAATCGGCCCCCTGGGTTTATATTTGGGCTCAGTATAGGAGCCCAAATTTGAACTTACTGCATTTCAGGCAAATTTCTTTGAAAATCTTCTTCTCCAGATCCAGCAGGCAGAATCTTTTGATATTTGGTATGCAACATTGTAGGGTGGATCTGATTCAAGTTTGTTCAACTCGGCTCCCTAGATTCATATTTGGGCTCACTATAGGAGCTCGAATTCGAATTTAGTGCATTTCAGGCAAATTTCTTCAAAAATCTTTTTCTCCAGATCCAGCAGGCAGAATCTTTTGATATTTGGTATGCAACGTTGCGGGGTAGATCTGATTCAAGTTTGTTCAAATCGCCCCCTGGATTCATATTTGGGCTTACTATAGAAGCCTGAATTCGAACTTAGTGCATTTCAGGCAAATTTCTTAAAGAATCTTCTTCTCCAGATCCAGCAGGCAGAATCTTTTCATATTTGGTAAGCAACATTGTGGGTTGGATCTGATTCAAGATTGTTCAAATCGGCCCCCTGGGTTAATATTTGGGCTCAGTATAGGAGCCCGATTTCGAACTTAGTGCATTTCAGGCAAATTTCTTAAAAAATCTTCTTCTCCAGATCCAGCAGGCAGAATCTTTTGATATTTGGTATGCAACATTGTAGGGTGGATCTGATTCAAGTTTGTTCAAATCGGCCCCCTGGGTTCATATTTCCGCTCAGTATAGGAGCCCGATTTCGAACTTAGTGCATTTAGGCAAATTTCTTTAAAAATCTTCTTCTCCAGACCCAGCAGGCAGAATCTTTTGATATTTGGTATGCAACATTGTGGGGTGGATCTGATTCAAGTTTGTTCAAATCGGCTTCCTAGATTCATATTTGGGCTCACTATAGAAGCTCGAATTTGAACTTAGTGCATTTAGGCAAATTTCTTAAAAAATCTTCTTCTCCAGATCCAGCAGGCAGAATCTTTTCATATTTGGTAAGCAACATTGTGGAGTGGATCTGATTCAAGTTTGTTCAAATCGGCTCCCTGGGTTTATATTTGGGCTCAGTATAGGAGCCCAAATTTGAACTTAGTGCATTTCAAGCAAATTTATTAAAAAATCTTCTTCTCCAGATCCAGCAGGCAGAATCTTTTGATATTTGGTATGCAACATTGTGGGGTGGATCTGATTCAAGTTTGTTCAAATCGGCTTCCTAGATTCATATTTGGGCTCACTATAGAAGCTCGAATTCGAACTTAGTGCATTTCAGGCAAATTTCTTCAAAAATCTTTTTCTCCAGATCCAGCAGGCAGAATCTTTTGATATTTGGTATGCAACGTTGCGGGGTAGATCTGATTCAAGTTTGTTCAAATCGCCCCCTGGATTCATATTTGGGCTTACTATAGAAGCCTGAATTCGAACTTAGTGCATTTCAGGCAAATTTCTTAAAGAATCTTCTTCTCCAGATCCAGCAGGCAGAATCTTTTCATATTTGGTAAGCAACATTGTGGGTTGGATCTGATTCAAGATTGTTCAAATCGGCCCCCTGGGTTAATATTTGGGCTCAGTATAGGAGCCCGATTTCGAACTTAGTGCATTTCAAGCAAATTTATTAAAAAATCTTCTTCTCCAGATCCAGCAGGCAGAATCTTTTGATATTTGGTATGCAACATTGTGGGGTGGATCTGATTCAAGTTTGTTCAAATCGGCTTCCTAGTTTCATATTTGGGCTCACTATTGAAGCTCGAATTCGAACTTAGTGCATTTCAGGCAAATTTCTTAAAAAATCTTCTTCTCCAGATCCAGCTTCAGAATCTTTTCATATTTGGTAAGCAACATTGTGGGGTGGATCTGATTCAAGTTTGTTCAAATCGGCCCCCTGGGTTTATATTTGGGCTCCGTATAGCAGCCCAAATTTTAACTTAGTGCATTTCAGGCATATTTCTTAAAAAATCTTCTTCTCCAGATCCAGCAGGCAGAATCTTTTGATATTTGGTATGCAACATTGTGGGGTGGATCTGATTGTGATTCATGAACGTATTTATTTGTAAAGTTGATAGAATCTTAGACAAAATTTGCAGAAAAGATCTACTATAGAAGGGGTGGTATCCAGGGTGAACCGTTTACCCAAATCTAGCAGTACTAATGCATTATTCACACAAATCTCCGTTCAAATTTTATGACCCCTCATTGGAACACACGCATTCAGCTCATTCCAACAAAGGTCATATGCCATGTTTTCGAGACAAAGGAATAAAAATTTTAGTTATTCATGAAATTTTTAGGCAACAGTTGCCTGTTATTCACATTGCTTCATGAAATTTCAGTACTTTTAGAAGTTACCTCAGTAATCAAGGGTTAATTCCCCTTAATAAAATGACGCCTCCAAAAAACAACCACTTTGCATATCTTACCTTTTTACCAGCATAACTGCCAAAACTTGTCAGCATTCTTCGCAAAAATCGCTATTCAAATTTTAATTTTTGTCTCTTAAACATACATGTACTTATCGCTTGTAAATACCCCATTGGAATGAGCTTTTTGAGCTCATTCCAATGAGAGGTCGCACACCATGCTTTTGGAGTCAAAAAAGCAATTTTTTTAGTTATTCCAGAATTTCGTACATAAAACACAGCTTTATGACTTCAGATTAAAATGAGCTCTCTAAGCTTGTTCCAATCAACATTCACGCACTATGTCTTTCACACAAAAAATAAAATTTTCTATTTATTCAGGAATTTTGTTTGCAAGAACACTCTTACCCCCCCCCCCCCCCCCACACACAAACACACACAAACACACACACACACACACACACACACACACACACACACACACACACACACACACACACACACACACACACACACACACACACACACACACAAACACAGACACACACACACACATCTAAAAGTTCGTCAGCAAAAAAAACAGTTACTTCAGTTTTTAAATGCATTATAGGAACAACTTGCCTAATCAAATTTAAATACTTTTGCATCATTCTGTATCTAGAACAAACCATTTACCATATCTTTACGCAAAATTCTCCAGCATCATTCACAAAAAAACACCATTATTTATATATTCACATTTCTGTCTCAAAAATATACCTGATCTTCCCATACCCCTATTGGAATAAGCTGTTTGAGCTTGTTCCAATGATGATAAAAAAAACTAATATTTTGGAAAATTTGTGAAAATTTTTGTTTTCTTGCATGCAAATATATACATGTAGCACATGGAAGATATCCACAGTTGGGGAGAGATGTCCAAGGCTATCTCTTCACATTCCTTGTTTGTGCTTCATGCTAAACCAGTTTGTCTGCAGAGATAAATTTGCTTTATTAAAAATCATTGGAGATTGGCCACACACCAATGATTTTAAATAAAACTAATTTTAGGTAACAAATGTTGAACTTCAAACAAAATCTATCACTCAACCAGTTAATGTTGATGAGGCATGACATGGTGAAGGTGACCTAAAATACTTCTTAGAGTCACTTTAAGGCCACGTGGGGCCTCTTGTTTTTGAAGTAGCTGATAAAAATAAATTAGTGCAGAAGACAATTGACTTGTCAAGTTTCACTGATGTGTTGAGATCAGATCAAACAGATAAAACACGATTTGATATGTCCATTCTCGTCTCATCATTGGGATGGAATGCATCAACCGTCAGGCGAGGGAGTGCGTTGGCGCAGTAGTTATAGTATTGGACTCCAAACCAAAAGGTCCATGGTCAAGGGGTAACAGCATTGTGTCCTTTAGCAATACACTTAATCCTGATTGCCCCTGTGAGTGCATGGTGGCACTTTGTACTAAGACATGCTGCACAGCGATGGTGCACTTGTCTTCAACCATTTTTGAGCCTGTTATTTTAAAAGATGATAACAATGTGCAGTTAGTCTGTTGGGGAGGCTGACATGACAGTTGCTTGTCACGGCTCTCAGGTTCTCTTCTCCCTCCACCTGTAAAACTGTCCAACACAAGATGACCCTGGCTGTCAAATGCAATTAAACCTCAGTAAAAAGAGTGTCAACCACCTCCCCCCCCCCCCCATCCCCTCCCCCTCCCTCAGAATAAAAGAAAAAACCCACAAGGGGCGTCAGATATAGTGTACCTAAAATTGTTCTGCTACAGTCTTTGGGGAACAAAATTCTTACTGGGGGTATTGGGCTTAGAAAGTATACATAGTTTCTTTAACCCTTTATCTAACGTAACGGCCAAAACCGGCCAGCGCTATTCTTAAAAATCGCAAATTAATTTTCATATTTTGTCTCAAAAAGGTTATGACCCCTCATTGGAACGAGCTCGTTGAGCTAAAAACGAGCTCGTTCCACCGAGTGGTCATAACCTATGTTTTTGAGACAAAAAATGAAAAAAATTAGTTATTCAAAAATTCTTTTTGCAAGTGTCGTCTGCTTTTCTGGTTAGGTAAAGGGTTAACAAAATAATGTATATTGCTGTTGTACCGATTAGCTTTTTGTTTGAGTAGCTATTTTCATGTACAGTAATGAAAATAACTGATATTCACAAGAATATATGATGTCACAGCCCTTATCTACCTGGCTTTTAAGACCAAGTTGGCATGACCAGGGGGGGTTCAAATTTCTGGATGACAACAAAAACATTGGTTTTAACCTTTAAGGGCCTGGACAAATTTCTTGAATATCGGATAGTCCATCACCTGTGCATTGCCAGTAGCTAAGCAATGACTTCTAGTCAAGCCTTGGCTGCCCATTTAGGCAGCCAAGACTTGACTAGAAACCACTGCCAAGGTAATGCCTATTTTCAGCAGGATCTCCTCATGATTGCATCTTAGAGGTACCCGTTCTTATGTCGTAAAAGTCTGAAATGGATCTTTAAAGGTTATGTTTACTGCAGCAAATTTGCCATATAGGAAGCCAAGACTTGAAACCACTGCCAAGGTAATATGTCCATTTTCAGCTCGATCTCAAGAATGCATGTTAGAGGTACCTGTTCTTAAGGACGTAAAAGTTGAAAATGGATCCTTAAGGGTTATGTTCACTGCATCAAATTTACCATTTCTATTTTACCACTTGTTTCTGTAAGATCACACCTTACTTCAGATATTTCAGGCCTACCTTGTCTTTTGGGGGCGCGGTGGCCCAGTTGGTAGAGGTGCAGCCTGCAAGCCGAGAGGTCCTCGGTTCGAATCCCACCTGCGGCAACCGCGTTGTGTCCTTGGGCAAGACACTTCACCCCCATTGCCCACGTGGGGGCATGGTGGCATTGTGTACTAAGGCGTACAGCACGTCGATGGTGCACCTGTCTTCAACCAATGCTAACCCTGCTTGTGTGGAGTTGGTATGTTGGGGAGCTGACAGTTGCTCGCCGTTGCTCGGTGGTTCTCTACGGGTACTCCGGCTTCCTCCACCCATAAAACTGTCGCGGTCATAATTAGCCATTGTGCAGAAATATGTAAGCTTAAACACCAATAAATAAATATAAATAAATACCTTGTCTCTTTGTGGAGGTTGGTGTTGCATAGAAATTATTAAATACATCTCCTTCTGTTGGTATTTCAAGTGCATGAAAAGTAGTTTGTAACTTCATTACTAGTAAAGTATGTCATAGGTGCATATGCACACCTCCAAAATAAAGCACTGATAGATCAGTTGTCAATCAGAATAATTGGATAAATGATTGTTTTAACTAAATAACACATTCTAACTCCTGATGCTGAAAATTTACAAAGCAAAGTAATACAGTAGAATCCTTTTAATTGAATATCCATTTTGCCAGTGAAAATTATTCAATTAACAGAAGTATACAATTAACAGGGATTTGGTCAGTTTCTTGTGTTCTGGAGATAAACTGAGCATTTATTCTATTATATCTTGTTTGACAGAGCTCTTAGAACTCTGTCAAACAAGATATAATAGAATAAATGTCTCTTGGATGTATGAGGCCAAAAAGATTGATAAATAAGGGGAATTTGGTGCTTGTCACAGCAATTTTTTCGACATATTGCAAAAATTTATATACAATTACCAGGAGTTTACTCTACAACCCATATGCAATTAACAGATCAAATTTGTACTGAAGGTATGGTAAATGGTTTTGTGTTTGAAAATTATATTCAATTAATAGGGATATACAATTAAGAGATATTCAATTAAGTGGGCTCCACTGTATCTGTCAATAGAGGTCAAACTTCAGCTTCGTTCCAAATTGCGTTAAAAATACAGATTTTTTAACATTTTAGGTTGATTAGCTTTATGAAAATTATTGAGCAAATCTCTTTCATACCGTGAATGGAATGTTTGTTCAGAATGTGAAAGCAGAGACACTCAAGTTTATATTTCATGTTTGTACTACTGGTCACCTCCAAATTATGTGCACATCATGTGAGCCCTTTTTGAGGCAGGAATGTATATATATTGAAAAGTTGAGACTCTCATCTTTCAACAGTTCAGAATTGATTGAATAACTATTGGGGTATTTAGAAGCTGTAGTAGTCATTCAATAATATGGATCCCCGCCTGGGGTAACTGCCTTGTGTCCTTGGGTAAGGCACGTAATCCTGATTGCCCATGTGGGGGCACTGTGTACTAAGACGAACTGTACGTCGATGGTGCACTTGTCTTCAATCAATGCTAACCCTACTTGTGCAAGTTAATACATTGGGGAGTCTGACAGTTGCTCAGCGATTCCCTATGGGCACTTGAGCTTATTCCACTCATAAAATTCTCAGACATGATGTGACCCTGTTGTCAGAAGTATCATTAAACCCAAATTAAGAAAATGCAATAATCTGTTATGTTGACATACTATTGGAAAGATCTCAGAATAGAGGCTTTGTGCAGATGACTGATTGGTGGGGTAGTGGGTGTTAATCTGATTTGTTCCGACTGAAATGACAAGAGTTTTTTTCGCCAGGCATGTTCCTTAGAAGCGATCTGTTCAGTCTCTTTCCCCAATTTACAACCCTTCAGTGTCCGTACGGCCTTGAAAAGTGCTTAAATTGACTTTTTCCCTTGAATAGTGCTTGAATTACCACCACTCCCCTTGAAAAGTCCTTGAATCCTGGCCCCCAACCTACTCTGCTAGAAAAATCCCCCCCAAAATGCCACGTTTTAGTGCCCAAAATAACAAAAAAATTCGGGAATTCGCTGTAGCATATTAAAGTTTAAAACACGAATAGTATAATTCGCCTGAGTGCTCTGCACTCTACTTTTCTTGTTCATGATAATAAGAGAAAACACAAGTACACAAATTACGATGACATTCATCATAATGTACAGGTCAATTTTAACCAATCAGAAAATTGAAACGGCAGCATGTGATCTATTTGCATACTATCATGTGGCTCACTGTACACACAGGCTGCTATACTATGGAGAGCATGGTTTTTCCAATCAATGTCTGCATCTCTGCCTGCTTCATTTATTTCATCGTGTCACACAAAAGTATAGTTACTGGAAGCGATAATATATCAAAGATTCACCTTGACTTTGTATGAAAATAACAGAGGAATTTGATAATAAATCATGAATTATTGTTTGTGAACAATCGATTTTGAATGTCAGATTACCACAAACAACCCAACAACTTTGCAAGAAGTTCCGAAACTTAACCAAAAGGACAGAAATGGGCCTGAATATTACCTGACATACACTCATTCTTGAAATATGCACTGTGCGGAGAGCAGTTATAAAAAGAACATGTCACAGTTGGTTTCTTAGAATGGAAAAATAGTCCTTGAAAATGAATGACATAGCCCTTGAAAAGTGCTTGAATAGTGCTTGAATTTCATTTTGTGAAACCTGTACGAACCCTGCCCTTGTTTGGGGTAATCCTTGTAAGAAAGTAACAAATTACAGCAAACTTGAATTATTTTTCTGCTTTGTATGATGATCTCGTTTGACATGCTTAATCTTCAGATACCCAGTTTTGTATATCGGGCACCCAGGAACGTTCTTGATCTAGATTTTGAAACATTTTGCCCACGAGGATGCAGTTTTTCTGCATTAAAATGATACTGAAATGCAAGGAAATTGAGTGTTTTGGGTCTAATTTATCAAGATTTTCCTCATGCGGGGTGAACCATGGTTGTCACATTAGTCTGACATGTTTAACATATATTATAACTTGGACTACCGTATTTACTCTATATATTGGGACACTCTATGATTTGGGACACACATTTTTTCCAGAAAACTATAGTTTTTTATGCTCCAAAGTTTGGGACATTCAGGAGATTTATTTCCAGTTGGCCCGTCGCTAGTAGCAGACGACACTCATAAAAAAAATTCCTGAGTAACTAAAAATTTTCATTTTTTGCTTCCAAAACATAGCTTATGGTCCCAATGAGGGATCATAAGCTATGTTTTGGAAGCAAAAAATGAAAATATAAAAAAAAATTGGATGGCAATTTTCGTATACAGTGATGGAAAACGAATCACACACAACTTTATTCAGCATCAAATCAAGACCAGGCTGTGTTCTTTCCCCATTTTCTAAGAATTGGGACACCTGTGAAAATAATTATTTTTAGCTGTCCCAATACATAGAGTAAATACGGTATTATCTCTATCAAAGAAAATATGGCAGACTAAAATTACAAGAGATTGAGATTGCAATGAAACAATTGTATTGCAACTTTGTGAAAAAGATCATGGTCTTGATACAACTCAAATAAAAGCTATTAACAAGAAACACTATGTTTTAACCCTTTACCCAACATAACGAACAGAACCGGTCAGAGCTATTCTAAAAAAATCGCCCATTAATTTTCATTATTTCTACATTTTTTTGTCTCAAAAACATAGGTTATGACCCCTTGTTGGAACGAGCTTGTTCCAATGAGGCGGCATAACCTATGTTTTTGAGACAAAAAATGAAAAAAATTAATTATTCAAGAATTTTTTTTTGCAAGTGTTGTCTACTTTTCATGTTAGGTAAAGGGTTAATATAAATATGTGATACGGAACAGAAACTTTATTTAACCGTTTACCTAACATAATGGCCAAAACCGGCCAGCGCTATTCTCAAAAATCGCCAATTAATTTTCATTATTTTTTTCATTTTTTGTCTCAAAAACATAGGTTATGACCCCTCGTTGGAATGAGCTCATTGAGCTCGTTCCAACGAGGGGTCATAACCTATGTTTTTGAGACAAAAAATGAAAAAAATTAGTTATTCGAGAATTATTTTTGCAAGTGTCGTCTGCTTTTCAGGTTAGGTAAAGGGTTAATCTCGTCCACCCCGCCACATGAATAAAAGGAATAAATGACAAGAACATAAACTGCTCAATATTACCAATTTCATTAAACAATCACCCTGTTATATTTATACCTCCACTCTCGAAGAGAATGGGGAGTAGACTGTATTACATGCATCCATCTCCATCCATGTGTCAATCCTTCCGACACGGAGTGACCCTGGCTGTCGAAAGTGTCTTTAATCCCCGGGCCTGAAAATATTCAGTCTGACATTTGCAGAATGAGGTCCCCAGAGGGTGAATTTGATGATGCTATCCCACACAGTGGGCCAATTATCCTTTAGGTACCTCCTTTTGTTTAGTTTTGAGACCCTGATTCAGATTGAGGTTCACAAAGGGTAAATTTAGTGATGCTACCCTGCCCTGCAGGGTAGCATCACTAAATTCACCCTCTGTGGACCTCATTTTGCAGATGACAGTCTGCTTATTTTCTGGCTTGTTAACCCCTATTGAATAAATGTGTCCATGCATCCACAGTGATATCTCAGCAGTGAGTGGATGCATTTCGATGGAATTTGTTATGATGGATCCTTGTGACAAGACGATCCTGCAAATGTTATAAAAAAGTTGCCTCATATTTTTCACCAGTCTTATGACCAGTCTGTGGCGACTGTACTGTTTGATATGAAATAACTTGGCAACAATAAAAGTAGTTTTTTTTCTGATAAATATCTTTGAGGTTGGAAAGCTGCTTTTATAGGAGTTGAGGGAATCGCCATGACATAATTAGTTTTCTGAAAATAGTAGGAGCCTGCCAGTTCTGATGTTGACTTGTAAATATGTTGTTGGAAGTAACTTGAGCTAATTACTAAACTTCAGATAGTAAAATAAATTTCGTCTCGCATATTTGGTGCATTTTTGTCTGTAAATGGGGGATAATTTATTTTCACCAATGTGGTAAGAAAAGTATCACTGTTGACAAAATTCAGACACGTATATATATATATATATATAAAAATACTCAACACCCATGACTGGTTAACCCTTTACCCAACGCAGACGATATCAAAATTTATTATTTTAAATATCATTTTTTGAGAATTTTCAAAAAATTTCAACAAAACCATATCATGTGACCCCTCGTTGGAACGAGCTCGACGAGCTCGTTCCAACGAGGGGTCACATGATATGGTTTTGTTGAATTTTTTTGAAAAATAATATTTTTTCAACTGCTTAATTTGCATATTACGCAGGTGGATGCGGCCGATTCGTTGTGTAAAGGGTTAAAAGGGTGTGATTTCTTGTCCAGTGCGACAGACATGGCTCAGTAGATCATCAATTTGAATCTAATTGGAGCTAATCAAAGACGCAATGTTTTTTCTTTGGTAAAATATATTGTTGTCTTCAAAGAAATAATTTCTGTTTTGATTTCTTTGCTCTGACAAAGTCACTGGAACTTTTGTAATACCAAGTTGTATCCATCCATCCGTCTGTCAGCCCATCCACTGTCAACATTTTATTTGTGCAGATCATAAATTCCGTATTACTTGTCATAACTTGAGGAAACTTAATCCACAAGCATTTTGTAAGCACGCTACATTTACATTCCATTCCTCAAGGTCAAGGTCACAGTTATGTGTCAAATATGTTAATGTCATTTCTGAGTGACAATTATTGTCCTCACCATAACATTTTCACTACATGACATAAATTGATGGAAGTTCTTCCACATATATATCATTGGTAGATGGTTTGTCATGCACCACATTTACATTCTATGTCACAAGGTCAAGGTTACAGTTGAGTGTCAGTGCTAAAAATACCCTTCTTATTGACCTTTAACTGACCGGACAATATTTGTCCGAACTATAATTTATAATTTCCTTACCCAGGGCTGTCGAAAGCAAGAACGGCAATGAAACAGGCATTACTGCACTGCGAGCGCTAAAGGCACAAATCGATATGTGGGATGTCTGGGGGTATTCCCCCCCCCCAAATTGTTTAAATGGATACTAGGAGAAGCATTCTCCTGCATTTTCTTGACATCTACTTGATTATTTCCTTACAATTTAGGTAATTCATTACCTGTATTCCTGTGTACATGGTGCGTTTTTTCTCCAAAGATAATCATGACCACCACGATGCATGAATTACCCGGTGAAAACCAACAAACTGGAACAAGTGTTGTTTTTTTTATATATGAATGGAACCTGGTCAATAATGCAACTATGCACTCCTGCCATCTCCACCAGCGTTACGTTACGTAACTCCCAAAACTGACCAGCACTATTCACAAAACTGGAGATTGAATGCTTAATGTAGATTCATTCTTGGCCTCTGTTTATATTGGGTTCTGTTCAAGGTGAGCACTTCAGGCTCCATGAGAGGCCTCTTGTTATTCTAAATTAATGGGGTAGGTGTGGGCTATCATTAAGGAAAGCGTTAAAAAAAACAAGATGACTGTTTCACCATACATATAAACTATACAAAATGCATTGTATTAACCCTTTACCCAATGCAGATGATATAAAAATTTATTATTTTAAATATCATTTGTTTTAATTTTTCAAAAAAATTTAACGAAACCATATCATGTGACCCCCTCATTGAAACGAGCTCATTGAGCTCGTTCCAATGAGGGGTCACATGATATGGTTTTGTTGAAATATATTGAAAAATTTAATTTTTTCAGCTGCTCAGTTTGCATATTATGCGGGTGGATGCGGGCGATTCTTTAGGTAAAGGGTTAAATACTTTTTCTTATTTCAGCCATAACCCTGCAGTTAATAAAATGAAAGATTTACCAGACGATATTGAAAAGGTTTGTGTAAATTATTTTTTTTTTATCATTATATCTCTGCTTTTTGAAGATGGAATAATCGTGATGTTTCGGAAGCGTGATGGCTCTGTGGCTGTGGCATTGGACTTCAACCAAAAGGTCCATGATTCAATCCCCACGAGGAGAAACTGTGTTGTGTCCTTGGGTAAGGTGCTTAATTTTGATTGCCCATACGTGGCCCAATAACGCTGTGTACTGAGGCATATTGCACATTGATGGAGCACATGTCTTCAGCCAGTGCTAACCCTTCTTGTGTGGAGTTGGTACATTTGGGAGTCTGACAGTTGCTTGCTGTTGCTCACTGTTGCTTGGTGGTTCTCTATGGGTACTCCAGCTTCCTCCACCTGTTTAACTGTCTGACATGAAGTGATCCTGGCTGTCAAAAGTGTCATTAAACCCAATAAAAAAAAATCATGATTTTTTTCCCCAATAAATAAGCCGTCTTAGCTTTTGTATATTCTTCATTTTCGTTGATATCGAATCATGAAATGTATTTTCAAAGGCTTTAAAATCATTAAATTAAGCTTCTTCACACTGATGTGAAAATTAATGTCAAGATTTCATTGAGCTCTAACAAAACTGAATTGATTAAATTCCTATTTGCATTATGGGAAAAACACAGTGATTGAAATTTTTGATATTTTGACATCAGTATCCAGAGGGTTAAACTTAGCCAAAATCACGTGCATCATTTTGATAGCTTTTGACATTCAGTTATGTAAAGTACTTATATGATCTTTAACTACGACAACCATCTCCATGGGGCAATGTCGTTTGATCGATCGGTCAGTCAGTCTGTGACCCAAGTTTTTAAATTACTTAACTTTGAAAATAGTCAGTGGAATTCATCAGAATTGGAATACAATGGTATCTTATTTATGTTGAGCTCCATTTTCAATGTAGGTGTTATTCAGAGTATTTTTGTGTCTGAGTTATGGCCCTTTATAGACTTGAAATTTGTTTCATTTTTAGCTTAACTTGACAAAGTCTGTGAATCTGTTCACATTTTCATTTAGCACATGCTACACCCCGTAGTTCTTGTCTGATAGTCACGAAAATTTCAGATGCAGGTTTGGGGTCATGTCTAGATGAGAACGTCCCCTTTTGGTCTCGATCGGTCAACCGGTATGGCGGCCCGAGCCCAAAACCCCAAAACCATTAGCACAGCCTACAGGTATTTATGAAGGGATTTCATTGTAACTTGGTAGGATGCCTCTGTATAATGCCTAGATGAGAATGTCCCCTTTTGATCATGATCTGTCAACTGTAATGGCTGCCCAAGCCCGAAACCCCAAAACTTTTAGCATAGTCTGCAGGTCATATTTAATATGGAGGGATTTCATTGTAACTTGGTAGGATGACTCCGGATGTTGTCTAGATGAGAACTTCCCCATTTGGTCATGATCTGTCCACCGTGACGACTGCCCATGCCCAAAACCCGAAAACCTTTAGCACAGTCTACAGGTCATATTTATGGAGGGATTTCATTGTAACTTGGTAGGTTGACTTCATATAATGTCTAGATGAGAACGTCCCCTTTTGGACGTGATTGGGCAACTGTGACGGCTACAGGGGCCCGAAGCCAGAAAACCTTTAGCACAAACTACAGGTCATATTTATGAAGGGATTTCATTGTAACTTGGTAGGATGACACCAAATAATGTCTAGATGGGAACATCCCCTTTTGGACACGATTGGTCAACTGTGATGGCTACAGGGGCCCGAAGCCCAAAAACCTTTAGCACAGTCTACAGGTCGTATTTTTGGAGGAATTTCATTGTAACTTGGTAGGTTGACTTCATATAATGTCTAGATGAGAACGTTCCTTTTTGGACGTGATTGGGCAACTGTGACGGCTACAGGGGCCCGAAGCCCGAAAACCTTTAGTACAGTCTATAGGTCATATTGATGAAGGGATTTCATTGTAAGTTGGTAGGATGACTCCAAATAATGCCTAGATGAGAATGTCCCCTTTTGGTCGCGATCATTCAGCCTTTTTGGCTGCCCAAGCTAAAAAACCTTTAGCATAGTCTATAGGTCGTATTTATGGAAGAATTTCATTGTAACTTGTTTGGTTGACTCCATATAATGCCTAGGCCGGGGAAAAATAATTAATTTGTTCAGGTAACATGCTGAAAAAAAATAGGGTCGGTCGGTCGGGATTTTTTTTTTTTTTTCACAATTTTTACAATGAATGCCTTTCAAGTGTCTCAGAAATCAACCTGTATATCCCTATATATCCCTCATGTCCTATTTGTTTGGTTATTTTATACGATTTGCATCAGTAAATAAAACTAAACCATTTTTCTATGCGTTTTCATTTCTTAAATTGAAACCCGTAACGAGACTCCAGAATTCGAAGATCGCGGCTACGTACGATTGTTCCATTGATTCTTTGTCAGGTCAAGAACGTGATCACACTTTGCGGTCATGTTTTAGGTGTGGAAGATGGAGAGAATTTAGGTGTGAAAATAAAATTCCACGCCCTTTCATAGCCGAACAAACATGTCGGTCAAGCTATATTGCAGTTCTTGGGGAAAATGGGCTATATTGCGAGTCAGGGGAAGAGGGAGGTCACTTGCGTACTGTAAAAAACTGCATGGTTTGACAAACGACCCTGCCAGTGTGCTAGTTGATTCTATATCGGGCCGATGTCGGTGCAACAGAAATCCTGTCATACCGACATCGGTCCAATATGGAATTAAGTAGAATGCTATGTGAGGATATAGTTTACGTTCACATTGGACTCTTTTCGCCGAGTTGTGAGTCGTTTCATCGGGTAACGCCATTTATACGCCCGGTTTTGTGTCGATTGAAAAGGATGAATGTTTAGAAACTCCAGACAATTATCCCTCCCAATTGACGCAAAACACAAAGCAGACTAATAGGCGATAGCGATTTCATTATTTTTTCTTTTTCTTAAAATTTTTTTTCTGTGCAAGGTAAAAAATATTTAGGGTCGGCGGCAAAAATAGGGTCGGTCGGGTTACCTGAACAAATTAATTATTTTTCCCCGGCCCTAGATGATGACATCCCCTTTTGATCGTGATTGGTCAACTGTGACGGCTACATGGGGCCCGAAACCCAAAAACCTTGAGCACAGTCTGCAGGTCATATTTATGAAGGGATTTCATTGCAACTTCGTAGGATCACTCCAGATGATGCCCAGATGAGAATGTCCCCTTTTGGTTGCGACCATGATGGCTGCCCGAGCCTGAAGCCCGAAAACCTTTAGCACAGTCTACAGATCATATTTCAAAAGGGATTTCATTGTAACTTGGTAGGTTGTTTTCATATAATGTTTAAATGAGAATGTTCCCTTTTGGACACGATTGGGCAACTGTGATGGCTACAGGGGCCCGAAGCCCAAAAACCTTTAGCACAGTCTACAGGTCATATTTATGAAGGGATTTCATTGTAGCTTGGTAGGATGACTCCAAATGATGTCTAGATGAGGACGTCCCCTTTTGGTCGCAATCATTCAGCCTTGATGGCTGCCCGATGCCAAAATCAAAAACCTTTAGCATAGTCTATAGGTCGTATTTATTTAAGGATTTCATTGTAACTTGTTAGGTTGACTCCTTATAATGCCTAGATGATGACATCCCCTTTTGGTCGTGATTGGTCAACTGTGACGGCTACAGAGGCCCGAAGCCCAAAAACCTTTAGCACAGTCTACAGGTCATATTTATAAAGGGATTTCATTGTAACACTGTAGGTTCACTCGAGATGATGCCCAGATGACAACGTCCCCTTTTGGTCGTGATCATTCAACCATGATGGCTTAGTAGTAATCTGTCAACTGTCATGGCTACACAGGCCTGAAGCCCGAAAACCTTTAGCACAGTCTGCAGGCCATATTTATGAAGGGATTTCAATGTAACTTGATAGGATGACCCATTTTGGAATAATTTCACTGTAACTTGGTAACTTCTGTTAACATATGTTAACTGTGAGGGCCACATATATTAACTGTGAGGTCATATTAACCCACCCCTCCACCCTTAGTACAGTGTGCACCTATTATTTTTATTAAAAACATAGCATACAGGGAACAGAAATTAACATATTCCCAATTATCACAATTCTTGTCTTATTTCATAATCCTTTCATAAACATTGAACATTATCCTTTTCATCAAACACAACTCACAGACAAGTTAAGCTACAGTGTCATTGACACTTTCATTACTATACTACTCAAAGTTTGCTAAGCACCAAGTATATCCAACTACCTGTTTTATGTTTTAGTTGAAATATTGTTATGAAAAGTATATATACTCGCCAAAAAAGAAAGTGTGCATTGCAGAAATTGATCAAACTCCAGAAAAATAATTTCGTAGGTGTAAAGAGTGTTAACCTGTTCATGAATAAGTTATATTGAACACAAAAACAGCTTTCCCTGTTAAAATTGCATTAACGTTAAATGACGTGCTGCACGTTTGTGAAAAGGCATGTTTTGCACGTGGAGAGTCTGATAATTCATGCAGCAGTGTCAATCCTTGGGTATTTAAACACTAAAGTAAGGCCTTCCTATCGTTCACATTCAAACTTCCGCTGCTGTTAAAACGACTCCACATTAGAATGCCAAGATTGACAATGAATCAACATCTCCTTGCCCTGGGTATGATTAGAGCTGGCAGTACACACAGAGAGGTTGCCCAGCATTTGAACTGCCACCGTAACACTGTAGACAGGCTAGTCCATCGACATGCACAACATGATGACATTCGAGACCGACCCCGCTCTGGGAGACCCGAGTTACCACCCCTGCACAAGATCGGTATATCTGTATTGTCCATCTCTGGAACCGGCAACAAACGGCAACGACGACAGCCAGGAACATCCCTAACCTGAGACGGATACAACCTCAAACAGTAATCAACCGCCTGAGAGAATACGGCTTACGTCCTTGAAGACCTGCAATTCGTCCGATTTTGACGTTACGTCATTGTCGTGCTCGACTGCAGTGGTGTAGAGTAGGGTTAGGGTTAGCCTAACCTAACCCTAACCCTACCCTAACCTAACCCTACCCTAACCCTACCTAACCTAACCCTAACCCTAATCCCACCTAACCCTAACCCTAACCTAACCCTATCCTAACCCACTTCCATGCTAACTTGTTCGCTTCCATGAGGCATAGATGCACAGCAGTAGTCGATGCAGACGGAGGTCATACCAGATATTGAGTGTGTGACTTTTGTGTTTGACCCTTAGTGTCTTTGAATCTCCATGGCACCAAGAGTATTCGTCGTAGCGTATTGAAATTTCTCGTGTTGATCACAAATTGATTCATCTGTGATTGAATAAAATTTCCATGAATGAAAATGATATATATCTTTTTTTAGTGTTATTTTTTTAGCATGCACACTTTCTTTTTTGGGAGAGTATATATGTTATATTTAATTATATCTTTAATGATTTAAGCATAGAAATTGAGATTTTGTTTGTGTTTGACATTATTTTTTAGCTTTTGAATACAATAACCATGGAAAATGGATATTATTGGTAAAAGAGGAAATTTTTCAAATTTGCCAAAAAGTTGACGGAGCGAACTGATATGGGTTCAATATTGAGTATGAGACCCATTATTGTTAATTACAGCTTGACAATGCTTTCTCTTTCTCCCAATCAGGTTCCAGATGGTCCTTTGTGGGATGTTGTTCCATTCTTGGACAAGCATGGCACCAGCAAGCTCCTGGACACATCTTGGTTGGACTGGACAGACTGAAATTGCAAGCTACAACTCATTCCAGACATGTTCGATTGGATTGAGGTCAGGGGATTTTGCTGGCCCGTCCATATGCTCAATCCCCTCTCTCTGTCGGTACTCCCGGACAGCATGGGCAACATGAGGACGGGCATTATCATCCATCAGAATGAATCTATCACCCACTGCACCTGCATACAATCTGACATGGGCATCCAGAATCTCATCAATTTACCGCTGTGCAGTCAATGTACCACGGTCAAGGACACAGAGCTCTGTATGTCCATCCCAGCTGATGCTACCTCAGACCATTATTGACCCTCCACCATAGCGGTCATGCGGCTGCATGGAATCGCTCTACTGGTCTTCTCCATACCCTAGAATGCCTATCTGTGTTGTCTAGGCAGTACCTTGACTCATCTGTAAAAAGGTCAGGTCATCAGTCTTCTCTGGTCCATCCAATGTGATCCATGGCCCATTCATATCGTGCCTTGCGGTGGTTCTGGAACAGCTGAATGTGAATACATGGTCTTCTCGATCGGAGGCCACCTTCGTGCAACCTTGCCCGGATAGGCTGCATTGAAACATTTACCCTAGATGCTTTCTGAAGGTCACTGCGAAGCTGGGTTGCTGTGACAAAGCGGTTCCTACAGGCCTGAATGATCAAAAAATGGTCTTCAGCTGCAGATGTTGCCCTTCTCTGCCACCACCATGTCGTCTGACTGGTATGTCATACTGCTGAAATCTTGCCCAGGCTCTGGTGATCACCGTATGGTGCACACCAAGGGCTTCACCAACCTAACGATGGGTAGCCCCTTGTTCCACCATCCCTACAGCCCACCACATTTCTGCTTCAGACAAATGTCTTCTTACATTTTCATTCGCCATATTCAATCATTAAATCACAAGGGTTTGTGTTGAAATGAAGACTGAATACCCTACACATCTCATGTACATGTAGACAGTACACAAAAACATCATGGAAATCAAGGGGTACATGCTTTCCATGACTGTCACGAAAAGTCTGCCTGTCAAGAGAGCTAATGAAACACTGGGGACCATCTCAATACATTCCTCAATCATATCCACCAAAAATATCACAAATGTGTCACAACAAAATTGCACAATGATGTGTCAAATATGTGGTGCTTAAAAAACTTTGAGTAGTATATGTGTTGCAGCTATTTTTAGTTTGTTTTTATTCATACTTATTTTGAAAAATAGGTGCTGATTTGTTGCTTATATCAGCAGTGTTAGTGATATATTTTCATCTCCTCAAAATAATATTCTCTCAAGTTAGACCGATGCCTGATAACTTTAGGTTGCTCATTGATGGATTCAACAATGACTAGTTTTGGGAATCTTGTTTGAGCAATGGTAGATAACGAGAAGTTGACATCATTTATGACTTGCAGTATGAAAATTCTGACATCAGTTTTTCTGCATGAGAACAGGTGCCCCAACATACTGTCTCTGAAGAAAATTGCAAGACATGGCTGAAGTACCAGGGCATTTGTTTCTATGCAAGTCTTGGCTTCCTGTATAGACAGCCAAAACATGCCTAGACACAATGCAAAGCCACAGGATATATACTGTCAAAGAGTAGGAAAATGTAGCAAAATGTCTATGCCTTCAAGTGTAAAAGTTGACATTGAAAGGTGATTTATTTGTTCATCCCTGGTTCAAAGTCTTTGTCTCCAACCAACACAGCTGATAATTTAGATTAAAAGATGTTTGAATGAGAGTGGACTGTACTTAACTAAACCCATTATCCAAAACAGTTGAAAACTATGCTTGTGGTCCACTCCTTCTATTAAAAATTTTTTATTTCACAGGCAATTTTCGCAGGTGGGGTTTCAGAAGGTTATGGAATCCATGTGAATTATTCATTGTTCAGTTATATGTAATCATTTCCTCCAAATTCTCTTCTGTTATCCTTACAGCATGCTGTATTTTTGTCATTGGATGATCAAAAAATGTCTTAGCAGTTATATGTGGCAAGCCATTTTTGCCATCACTTTAGTGTGCTAATTTTTATAAACACTCGTAAGACATGGAATATTTTTCACAATTTCCACAATACCATATAACTTGTAAGTCTGAATGCCAAATAGGAATTTCTTGGTAAGTCTTGGCTGCCTGTACAGGCTGCAAAGACATAGGGAGCAGAAGCCACTACTTGGGTTTAATATATTCCCTGGTTTTCATGAAACTTGGAATTTTTTAAATGGAAAACCAGGAACCGGAAAATTCTAGCTTTTATAAATTACAGCCTGCTGATCGTAATGATCATTGGGATGTTATGAAAGCAAGAATCTTCCAGTTAAGGTCACAGAGTATGATTATAGAGTTGACTTTAATTGATTATTCTTCTTCAAAAGTGGATCTTGAAATTTCATAATCATGCCAGCCAGAAATGTAATTTAAAAATTGTTGTGCTTTTTCATGCAGATTGTTTGTGGACAGGACCATTCACTTTTTCTAACAAAAGATGGAGAGTTATACAGCTGTGGTCTTGGTGCTGATGGCCAGACTGGTATGTAGTTACACTGCAAAACTATCAAATTTAGGCCACACAAAGTAGATCTTCTGTTTCTCGGGCCATTATTTGTAAAACTGCATGCGGGCGAGCGTTTTTTTATTTTATTTTTTATTTCTGTAATCATTTCTTTGTCATCAAAAGTTCATTTTCTTGCTTTATATTTTAGGCCTCATAATCTACAGAATAGCATGGGTGGTGGTGTATTTCGTCCCTTGAGAGCAAGAAGGCTTTGCAATGCTGAAGCATTGCAAAGCCTTCTTGCGCTCAAGGGACAAATGTATCGATTTTTTTTAACTTGTGTAAAATATCAGACATAAACTATTTAATTTGGTTAAAAAAAAGGGAGCATGCGGTAGCCAAAAGGACCATGCGGGAGGGCCTGAGAAACAGATTTTTAATTTTTTTAGGCCTTAGATTTTTTTTTTATCTAGTTGTGTCGATGCTTAATCCTTTACCCAATGTACACAATATCAAAATTTATAATTTTAAATATTTTTTCAAATTTTTCAAAAAATTTCAACAAAACCATATCGTGTGACCCCTTCATTGGAAAAGCTCGTTCCAATGAGAGGGTTACATGATCTGCTTTTGTTGAAATTTAATATGTTTTCAGTTGCTGAATTTGTAAATTATGTGGGCGGTGTTGGCCGTTTCGTTAGGTAAAGGGTTAAACCAATGAATTGGCCAATTCAACCCAATCCCTATATAAATTACTTCTTTTTTTCATTTTTATATGCCTGTCATTTTTTGACGGACGTATATGTTATGGCATTGTTCGTCTGTCTGTCTGTTTGTCTCTGTCTGTCCGTAAACATTTTTTGTGTCTCCAACCCCTCCAAAGGTTTACATACTACATTGTTCAAACTTTGCACACATGTTAATCAGTAATTGCTGTTGGGCATGTGACAAGTGCAGGTAACTCCATTTTGTATTTCCAGAGTTATGCCCCCTTTTAGTACTTAAAACATTACAGTATTGTGTCGCCTACTCCTTCAACATTTTACATGCTATATTGTTCAAACTGTGCACACATGGTGATCACCAATTGTCGTTGTGCATGTGACAAGAGCAGGTAACTCCATTTTGTATTTCCAGAGTTATGCCCCTTTTAGTACTTAAAACATTACAGACAGAGTCGAGTATTGTGTCGCATACTCCTTCAACATTTTACATGCTATATTGTTCAAACTGTGCACACATGGTGATCACCAATTGCCGTTGTGCATGTGACAAGAGCAGGTAACTCCATTTTGTATTTCCAGAGTTATGCCCCTTTTAGTTCTTAAAACATTACAGTATTGTGTCGCCTTCTCCTTCAACATTTTGCATGCTATATTGTAGGCTTGCCGCGATTATGAAATTCCATAGTCGATTAATCAGAGCCCAAAATCGACGATTAGTCGACTTTTTTTACCACGTTTTTTTAACAAAGGGTCGACTAAAACGAGATGGCTGAATGGTCTAACCGGGCGTGTGGCCATGTACATTTCAAATAACATGGTGACATAGTCCACAATCCATCATTCCCACATCATAAGGCTTGGTGAACGTCGGAATGAACATTTCGTTGACCGTATTCTGTTAAGTTGGTCGATCGTCTGCCATACCGTTAAACAGTAATACACCCTGACGCCGGAAATTCAGATGAAACATAACAGTGAGCAGCCAGAAGGAACTAGGCCTGATCCGAGGGAGAGGGATTTTACAACTTACAAGGACTATTCTGCTGGACCCTGTAAGGGCACTAAGGATGTAAAAAGTCACACACACCTCCCCCCCTCCCCCACCCCCCTCCCCCCTCCCCTTCCGCACACACACTCTCGATAATTTATCAATGCTGGGAAACGTTGTGATTTTTGGATTTCCAACACGAAAGAGTGACCCAAGGGAGCTGACTCTAGTTTTGTGATGCAAAATACTGAAATTTCATCAAACGCAGCGAGTTTCATTTCGTGTTGCTCAAAATAAAAGATTTATGAGCAAAGAATGGTTATTGGAAACGATGTTCTTTAAAATACGGACATGTTGTTGACATGACAAGTGCAGTAATACTTGAAAATAACTTTCATATTTTCCCCCCTAAAATCATTAAAGTGGGAGGTAATTACCGCAAACATTTCCGAATCGTACTTAGAAAAATGACGATTTATTTGAGGGGGGGCCTGAGGCTGCCCTTCTTTACCTCCATATGGTCTACCACTGTCGTTTATACATCCAGAAAAGTTCCCATCATGTATATACAGTGTGATCACATTCTGGCAAGGCAGTGGTGTTGTTATTTTTCCTCAAACTTTCATATTTTCCCCCCCAAAAATCATTGAAGAGGGAGGTAATTACCGCAAACATCTCCGAATCGGACTTAGAAAAATGACGATTTATTTGAGGGGGGGGGGGGGGGGCCTGAGGCCGCCCTCCTTTACCTCCATATGGTCTACCACTGTCATTTATGCATCCAGAAAAGTTCCCATCATGTATATACAGTGTGATCACGTTCTGGCAAGGCAGTGGTGTCGTTATACATGCGAGGGTAAAAAAATCGACTTTCAAATTTAAAGTCGATCAATCGGCACGACTGACGATTAGTTGACTTTTTGCATAATCACGGCAAGCCTACTATATTGTTCAAACTTTGTTCAAACTTTGCACAGATGTTGATCACCAATTGCCGTTGTGCATGTGAAAAGAGCAGGTAACAGGTGACAAGTAAATTTTTTTTTGAACATTTCGACCCCTGATTGCTGTTGTGCATGTGACGAGGGCAGGTAACTCCATTTTGTACTTCCAGAGTTATGCCCCTTTTAGTACCTAAAACACAGTATTGTCTCGCCTACTCCTTCAACATTTTACATGCTATATTGTTCAAACTTTGCACACGTGGTGATCACCAATTGCCATAGGGGTCCAAATAACGCTTGTCTATTTGTCGCCGACAAGTAATTTCTACAAGCGACAACCAAAAAATAAATTCACTTGTCCTGGGTGACAAGTGTATTTTTGCCATAACTGTTTATGCTGTTGAAATCATTCCCAAAAATACCAATTCCCAATGCAGAAAAAAATCTGAAACACAGTCAACAATAATTACATTCCACTTTCATTTTGTTTGTGGGGGAAACTCGTTTCTATTTTGAACCAAAGGTAGGGAGATTCTGTGCGTACTCATCATCATCTAGTGTCATGCGATGCCGGGGTAACTACACAACAGTTGAAAGACAACATGTTCAGCATCATCTGCAAAGAGTTTAGTCCTGGATAAATAAAAAACCCTGAATTGACTCGGAAAAATCTGTGGAATACACAAAGGGGGCCGAATGTATTGAAAGTCAGTTTGTACAAGTTGGTTTCAATGGTTGACAAGTGAAAAAAAAATTTACTTGTCACAGGTGACAAGTAAATTTTTTTGAACATTTCGACCCCTGATTGCCGTTGTGCATGTGACAAGAGCAGGTAACTCCATTTTGTATTTCCAGAGTTATGCCCCTTTTAGTACTTAAAACATTACAGTATTGTGTCGCCTTCTCCTTTAACATTTTACTTGCTTTATTAAAAATAAGTTCAAACTTTGCACCCAAGTTGATCATCAATTGTCGTTGTGTATGTGACAGGAGCAGATAAGACCATTTTATTTTAAACTACAAGAATCCTCACCATTTATAGCTGTTATGATCCTCAAAATGTCCTTTTCCTTGGCACCACCTATCGTCAATCGTTATCAATGAAATTAACCTGTCAATGAATGGATGTTACCATTGCAAACGGCAAGGAGAATCTTCTACAGCAGCCTTGCAGCCCTTTAGAAGTTATCTTATGAATAAAATGGATGCTACCATTTTTTTATAATGTGTGAAGACCTCAGATCTCTAAATATGAAAATGTGAAAACAGGTGAATTACCCTTTACCCCAGACAGGGCTGGGGAATGGGCAATGTTTGGAGGAGGGGGGGGGGGGACAGACATAGTCAAGTCCACAAAAATTTCAAACTTTACCCCAGAGAAACTTGTACATGTTCCAATTTTGACGGGTGTATGTTGCCCCGCTAGGCGGTGCTCTTGTTAGCTCACCTGACTGAAAGTCAGGGTGAGCTTTTCTTATCACTCTTCGTCCGTCGTCTGTCATCCGTCGTGAAGGTGGTGTTTGAGCCTCTTTCTCCTAAACCACTGGCCACATTTTAATTAAATTTCATGTAAGTAGTGGTTATATAGGGGCATTTTGATTTTTATCCAAAATAGGTATCGGCTCATATTGAGCAGAGGTGTGGGGAAAAAATGGCCAAATTTTTTGAAAATCTTTTTCTAATGAACCACCAGTAGCAGAGACTTGATATGTGGTATACAGAGTCCTTTTAGGTTTAGAATCAAGTTTGTTCAATAGAAGTTTGTCGGGCATTATTTGCTTTCGTTATGGGAGGGGCAAAAATTTCTATTTTCAGAACTGTCAGGTCGGTTTGAACCAAATTTGATATGAGATGGTAATGGGTCATAAGTAGTTGATTGATGCAAAAAAAAATTTTCTCATTGCCCCGTGGGAACCTCGGGAGCTAAAAATAGGAAAAACCTTAAAACTGCCATATCTCCAAAACTACATGGCACAGAGAATTCTTATTTTGTATAAAGCTTACTTTTATCCAGTAGAATAGAATGGTTAAATAAAATCCCTATCGGTTTGATCACAAGGTACTTTTTTCAGGACTTTGAAAAAGTGCTGAGTCAGCACTTTTTAACACTGTAGGCAATGGGAAAAAGATTAAAAAATCTTCTCCAGATCCAGCAGGCAGAATCTTTTGATATTTGGTATGCAACATTGTAGGGTGGATCTGATTCAAGTTTGTTCAAATCGGCTCCCTGGGTTCATATTTCGGCTCAGTATAGGAGCCCTATTTCGAACTTAGTGCATTTCAGGCAAATTTCTTTAAAAATCTTCTTCTCCAGATCCAGCAGGCAGAATCTTTTGATATTTGGTATGCAACATTGTGGGGTGGATCTGATTGAAGTTTGTTCAAATCGGCTCCCTGGATTCATATTTGGGCTCACTATAGAAGCCCGAATTCGAACTTAGTGCATTTCAGCAAATTTCTTAAAAAATCTTCTTCTCCAGATCCAGCAGGCAGAATCTTTTGATATTTGGCATGCAACATTGTGGGGTGGATCTGATTCAAGTTTGTTCAAATCGGCCCCCTGGGTTTATATTTGGGCTCAGTATAGAATTTCGAATTCGAACTTAGTGCATTTCAGGCAAATTTTTTTAAAAACCTTCTTCTCCAGATCCAGCAGGCAGAATCTTTTGATATTGGGTATGCACCATGCTTAGGGGGGGGGGGGGGGGGGGGGGGGGGGGGGGTGAGATTCAAGTTTGTTCAAGCCAAGTCCCTGGGTTCATATTTGGGCTCACTGTGGTAGCCCGAATTATAACTTAGTTCAAAATGATAAATTTTCTTTAAAAATCTTCTTCAGATCCAGCAGTTGGAATGTTCTGATATTTGATATGCAGCATCCTTAGGGGGATGAGATTCAAGTTTGTTCAAGCCATGTCCCTAGATCCATATTTGGACTCACTGTGGGAGCTTGAATTGTAACTTAGTTCAAAATAAGGAATCTTCTTTAAAAATCTTCTTCTTCAGATCCTGCAGTCGGAATGTTTTGATATTTGGTGTGCAGCATCCTTAGGGGGGTGAGATTCAAGTTTGTTAAAGCCAAGTCCCTGGGTTCATGTATGGGCTCCCTGTGGGAGCCCGAATTATAACTTAGTTCAATATGAGGAATATTCTTTAAAAATCTTCTTTTTTTTTTAGATCCACTGGTCAGAATCTTTGGATAAGCTTTTCTTAGGAGGAGCAGATGCAACTTGTTGAAATCAATTCTCTGGGTTGATATTTAGGCTACCATGTCAGGTGAGCGCCCTCAGGCCCCTTGGGGCCTCTTGTTATTATTTCTAACTGGTAGCTTATGTCTGCCAATTAAAACTGGGCTCATTTCACTTGACTATTTACTCACCCTAAGTGGTGCATGCCATTTGCAGGGAGTGTGGGTAGTTCAGTGGTTATGGCATTGTACTTCAAACTGAAAGGTACACAGTGCAATCCCAACCAAAGGCAACTGTGTTGTGTTCTTGGGCAAGGCACTTAATCATGATTGGGGGAATGTTGGCGATGTATACTTAGACTTGCTGCAGTTCAATGCTGCACTTGTCTCCAACCAGTGCTAACCCTGCTTGTGTGGAGTACATTGGGAAGACTGACAGTTGCTTGTCAGTGCCTGGTGATTCATTCTGGGCACTCCGGTTTCCTCCACCCATAAAACTGTTCGACATGAGGTGACCCTGACAATAAAAAAAAAAAAAATTATGCCACTTGCAAAAATATTTCTTGAAGAACTAAAGATTTTCATTTTTTGCTGCAAAAACCTAGCTTATCCCCCACCCCCCTTTCCCAGATAAAATGAGCTTGATGAGTTTGTTTCAATGAGGAGCCAGAAGCCATATTTTGGAGGCAAAAATTGACAGATCTATTTTGAATAGTGATTTTTGTGAAAAAACTTGTTGCTGGATGGCGCTGTTATGTCTAGTCTGGTCATTGTTCAATTTTTGCTTCTATAACAAAGTTTCTAACTCATAATTGAAAGAAAGTCATTGCACTTAATTCAATAAGGAATCAAAATCTAGGTTTTAGAAGTAAAAATGTAATGGTTTACTTAACCCTTTACCTAACCTGAAAAGCAGACGACACTTGCAAAAATAATTCTTGAATAACTAATATTTTTATACTGTACCAATGACCCAGACATAGCTGGTGATAACTCTTAAAAATCTAGGGCCAAACACAAATTTTGCCCCCCCAATCCCCCAAATTTGCATCTAAAACTAAAAGAAATCATGTCCTGAAGGACCTCCATACTTTGCCCCTACTGCGCATGCACAGTGTCAAGGACGTTCCGAAATTGGCGCCAATTACCATTCTTTGTTTGGCCCTTCATCAGCCAACATCTCACTGATCTTTGTGCTTGTAAATCTCAGTTTAAAGGATGCCAGCCACATAATTATTGGAGAAATGGTGGTTCTAAGGAGGATATAGAAGGAGGAGAGGAAAAAGGAGTGACAGAAAATAATCAGGGCTGTAACTTAAAATTTTTTAATGAAATTATGTTAAGTTGCCTATTTTCGAGGCATGGGCCTGTTGTTGTCATTCTTGTTATAAAGTTGCACTGCTTATTCAGTTTTTCCTCTCTCCTGGTCTTCTAAGTCCCCCCTTGCTATTCTCCCATGCTTTTGGCATATTTTTGAGAAAGATCATTTCTAAATTCTCTTGGGAGAATTAGCTTGGTTACAGAATGAATTCTGTTATTTTCCCCATGTTTACGTTTTCACCCATGGGTGTTTAAACATTGTGTTCTGCATCTACCATCTGATGTTCTGCAGATTCTCCCCTGGGAGTCTCTGTTTTGCATCAGATAGTGTGTATTTTAATGACTAATTTCGGGCCAGTTTTGTCAGTGCCTGGAGTCATGTTTTCTGGTGTTTTTACACTATTTGTTTACATTGGCAACAGTCTCTTTTGAGGGGGGCTGTTTGCCTTTGGAGTAGTTTATCTCACTATAAGATACATTATTATTATCCGTAAGTGTTGCATTAATTATTTAATATAATTTTAAAATTTTTGACCACACTTAACCTTGGGATCCATTGGGGCTCAACGTTACTTTTCAGAAACTTGGGCTTCGCTGAAAAAATATTTTTCAAAAATTATTTTGATTTTCAATTGTTTTTTCATTATTAATGGATCATGTTATTATGTATCTTTGTGTTTAGGGGTTTGTGCGAGTACTAGGACTTGTTGTTGACTTTTCACAATGAAAGGATATTGTTCAAATTGTAATAGGAAGAAATCTTCCTCTGACTTTCATGATCATTGTATTAATTGTAGTCAGTGTACTCGCACTAACTCCTGTTCAATATGTCAATATTGGGATGACAAACATTGGAAACGTGTGTCACGATATGTTGTTAGTGGAGAGAGGGCTATGCCGGCCCTTTCTCTGCAGGGTCACTCTACATTACAGTATTGTGTCGCCTTCTCCTTTAACATTTTACTTGCTTTATTAAAAATAAGTTCAAACTTTGCACCCAAGTTGATCATCAATTGTCGTTGTGTATGTGACAGGAGCAGATAAGACCATTTTATTTTAAACTACAAGAATCCTCACCATTTATAGCTGTTATGATCCTCAAAATGTCCTTTTCCTTGGCACCACCTATCGTCAATCGTTATCAATGAAATTAACCTGTCAATGAATGGATGTTACCATTGCAAACGGCAAGGAGAATCTTCTACAGCAGCCTTGCAGCCCTTTAGAAGTTATCTTATGAATAAAATGGATGCTACCATTTTTTTATAATGTGTGAAGACCTCAGATCTCTAAATATGAAAATGTGAAAACAGGTGAATTACCCTTTACCCCAGACAGGGCTGGGGAATGGGCAATGTTTGGAGGAGGGGGGGGGGGGGACAGACATAGTCAAGTCCACAAAAATTTCAAACTTTACCCCAGAGAAACTTGTACATGTTCCAATTTTGACGGGTGTATGTTGCCCCGCTAGGCGGTGCTCTTGTTAGCTCACCTGACTGAAAGTCAGGGTGAGCTTTTCTTATCACTCTTCGTCCGTCGTCTGTCATCCGTCGTGAAGGTGGTGTTTGAGCCTCTTTCTCCTAAACCACTGGCCACATTTTAATTAAATTTCATGTAAGTAGTGGTTATATAGGGGCATTTTGATTTTTATCCAAAATAGGTATCGGCTCATATTGAGCAGAGGTGTGGGGAAAAAATGGCCAAATTTTTTGAAAATCTTTTTCTAATGAACCACCAGTAGCAGAGACTTGATATGTGGTATACAGAGTCCTTTTAGGTTTAGAATCAAGTTTGTTCAATAGAAGTTTGTCGGGCATTATTTGCTTTCGTTATGGGAGGGGCAAAAATTTCTATTTTCAGAACTGTCAGGTCGGTTTGAACCAAATTTGATATGAGATGGTAATGGGTCATAAGTAGTTGATTGATGCAAAAAAAAATTTTCTCATTGCCCCGTGGGAACCTCGGGAGCTAAAAATAGGAAAAACCTTAAAACTGCCATATCTCCAAAACTACATGGCACAGAGAATTCTTATTTTGTATAAAGCTTACTTTTATCCAGTAGAATAGAATGGTTAAATAAAATCCCTATCGGTTTGATCACAAGGTACTTTTTTCAGGACTTTGAAAAAGTGCTGAGTCAGCACTTTTTAACACTGTAGGCAATGGGAAAAAGATTAAAAAATCTTCTCCAGATCCAGCAGGCAGAATCTTTTGATATTTGGTATGCAACATTGTAGGGTGGATCTGATTCAAGTTTGTTCAAATCGGCTCCCTGGGTTCATATTTCGGCTCAGTATAGGAGCCCTATTTCGAACTTAGTGCATTTCAGGCAAATTTCTTTAAAAATCTTCTTCTCCAGATCCAGCAGGCAGAATCTTTTGATATTTGGTATGCAACATTGTGGGGTGGATCTGATTGAAGTTTGTTCAAATCGGCTCCCTGGATTCATATTTGGGCTCACTATAGAAGCCCGAATTCGAACTTAGTGCATTTCAGCAAATTTCTTAAAAAATCTTCTTCTCCAGATCCAGCAGGCAGAATCTTTTGATATTTGGCATGCAACATTGTGGGGTGGATCTGATTCAAGTTTGTTCAAATCGGCCCCCTGGGTTTATATTTGGGCTCAGTATAGAATTTCGAATTCGAACTTAGTGCATTTCAGGCAAATTTTTTTAAAAACCTTCTTCTCCAGATCCAGCAGGCAGAATCTTTTGATATTGGGTATGCACCATGCTTAGGGGGGGGGGGGGGGGGGGGGGGGGGGGGGTGAGATTCAAGTTTGTTCAAGCCAAGTCCCTGGGTTCATATTTGGGCTCACTGTGGTAGCCCGAATTATAACTTAGTTCAAAATGATAAATTTTCTTTAAAAATCTTCTTCAGATCCAGCAGTTGGAATGTTCTGATATTTGATATGCAGCATCCTTAGGGGGATGAGATTCAAGTTTGTTCAAGCCATGTCCCTAGATCCATATTTGGACTCACTGTGGGAGCTTGAATTGTAACTTAGTTCAAAATAAGGAATCTTCTTTAAAAATCTTCTTCTTCAGATCCTGCAGTCGGAATGTTTTGATATTTGGTGTGCAGCATCCTTAGGGGGGTGAGATTCAAGTTTGTTAAAGCCAAGTCCCTGGGTTCATGTATGGGCTCCCTGTGGGAGCCCGAATTATAACTTAGTTCAATATGAGGAATATTCTTTAAAAATCTTCTTTTTTTTTTAGATCCACTGGTCAGAATCTTTGGATAAGCTTTTCTTAGGAGGAGCAGATGCAACTTGTTGAAATCAATTCTCTGGGTTGATATTTAGGCTACCATGTCAGGTGAGCGCCCTCAGGCCCCTTGGGGCCTCTTGTTATTATTTCTAACTGGCAGCTTATGTCTGCCAATTAAAACTGGGCTCATTTCACTTGACTATTTACTCACCCTAAGTGGTGCATGCCATTTGCAGGGAGTGTGGGTAGTTCAGTGGTTATGGCATTGTACTTCAAACTGAAAGGTACACAGTGCAATCCCAACCAAAGGCAACTGTGTTGTGTTCTTGGGCAAGGCACTTAATCATGATTGGGGGAATGTTGGCGATGTATACTTAGACTTGCTGCAGTTCAATGCTGCACTTGTCTCCAACCAGTGCTAACCCTGCTTGTGTGGAGTACATTGGGAAGACTGACAGTTGCTTGTCAGTGCCTGGTGATTCATTCTGGGCACTCCGGTTTCCTCCACCCATAAAACTGTTCGACATGAGGTGACCCTGACAATAAAAAAAAAAAAAATTATGCCACTTGCAAAAATATTTCTTGAAGAACTAAAGATTTTCATTTTTTGCTGCAAAAACCTAGCTTATCCCCCACCCCCCTTTCCCAGATAAAATGAGCTTGATGAGTTTGTTTCAATGAGGAGCCAGAAGCCATATTTTGGAGGCAAAAATTGACAGATCTATTTTGAATAGTGATTTTTGTGAAAAAACTTGTTGCTGGATGGCGCTGTTATGTCTAGTCTGGTCATTGTTCAATTTTTGCTTCTATAACAAAGTTTCTAACTCATAATTGAAAGAAAGTCATTGCACTTAATTCAATAAGGAATCAAAATCTAGGTTTTAGAAGTAAAAATGTAATGGTTTACTTAACCCTTTACCTAACCTGAAAAGCAGACGACACTTGCAAAAATAATTCTTGAATAACTAATATTTTTATACTGTACCAATGACCCAGACATAGCTGGTGATAACTCTTAAAAATCTAGGGCCAAACACAAATTTTGCCCCCCAATCCCCCAAATTTGCATCTAAAACTAAAAGAAATCATGTCCTGAAGGACCTCCATACTTTGCCCCTACTGCGCATGCACAGTGTCAAGGACGTTCCGAAATTGGCGCCAATTACCATTCTTTGTTTGGCCCTTCATCAGCCAACATCTCACTGATCTTTGTGCTTGTAAATCTCAGTTTAAAGGATGCCAGCCACATAATTATTGGAGAAATGGTGGTTCTAAGGAGGATATAGAAGGAGGAGAGGAAAAAGGAGTGACAGAAAATAATCAGGGCTGTAACTTAAAATTTTTTAATGAAATTATGTTAAGTTGCCTATTTTCGAGGCATGGGCCTGTTGTTGTCATTCTTGTTATAAAGTTGCACTGCTTATTCAGTTTTTCCTCTCTCCTGGTCTTCTAAGTCCCCCCTTGCTATTCTCCCATGCTTTTGGCATATTTTTGAGAAAGATCATTTCTAAATTCTCTTGGGAGAATTAGCTTGGTTACAGAATGAATTCTGTTATTTTCCCCATGTTTACGTTTTCACCCATGGGTGTTTAAACATTGTGTTCTGCATCTACCATCTGATGTTCTGCAGATTCTCCCCTGGGAGTCTCTGTTTTGCATCAGATAGTGTGTATTTTAATGACTAATTTCGGGCCAGTTTTGTCAGTGCCTGGAGTCATGTTTTCTGGTGTTTTTACACTATTTGTTTACATTGGCAACAGTCTCTTTTGAGGGGGGCTGTTTGCCTTTGGAGTAGTTTATCTCACTATAAGATACATTATTATTATCCGTAAGTGTTGCATTAATTATTTAATATAATTTTAAAATTTTTGACCACACTTAACCTTGGGATCCATTGGGGCTCAACGTTACTTTTCAGAAACTTGGGCTTCGCTGAAAAAATATTTTTCAAAAATTATTTTGATTTTCAATTGTTTTTTCATTATTAATGGATCATGTTATTATGTATCTTTGTGTTTAGGGGTTTGTGCGAGTACTAGGACTTGTTGTTGACTTTTCACAATGAAAGGATATTGTTCAAATTGTAATAGGAAGAAATCTTCCTCTGACTTTCATGATCATTGTATTAATTGTAGTCAGTGTACTCGCACTAACTCCTGTTCAATATGTCAATATTGGGATGACAAACATTGGAAACGTGTGTCACGATATGTTGTTAGTGGAGAGAGGGCTATGCCGGCCCTTTCTCCGCAGGGTCACTCTACTCTATCAGTTTCTATTTCAGAGGAACAAGAACAGGGTGATGTTTCCATGTTATCTTCCGCAAGTGCGCTTCCGTCGTCACAATTGAATGCAGAGCTAGCGGCAAAAGTGCTTATGGAGATACGACAGTTGCCTAAGAGGTCCCTAGTAGGATCGACTGCGCTGTTGTCCGCTAGCTCGCCCGGTGTAGCGTCCATTCACCGAATGGTTCGGCAGCCTGGTTTGTCCGATGCGGTCCAGGTGGAAATGTTGGGTGATGCGAGCACTATAAACATTCAAGGTGCACACCCAGTGACGACGGATAGTAGGAGAGATCGGAGGAAGCCTTCTAGTCCGGTTCCTAGCTCGTCCAGGTCCATCCGGACTGCGAGCGAGAGAGGCCCCTCTCTCGTACAACAACATCTGGGACCAGATGTTGTGGTACAAAATGTGTCGTTAGCGGAGCACACGTCCGTCGCTCGGGACGCTCCGTTGTATAGGCAGTCCGCTGAGACTGCTCAGGCTTCTTCTTCCTCTCACCAGCGCACACGACCGCACCTTGGCTACGTGACCGCCGATATTTTACCAGCTTCGCCGACCAGGGATTCTTTGGCGACCAGGTCACGCCATCCGGTAGCCAGGGACACGAGGCCGGTTGACTCCGGACGTTCGCATAGGAAGAGTATGCGGGAGTCACTAGATGCGGAGCTGCTCTCGGCGAAGCAGCGAAAGACTGTACCTCCGCAGGCCTCGATGTCGGACGTGCTTGCTCAAATAGCACAACTTATCGCAGCATCCCAGCAACCAACAGAAACGGTGTCGGATCGGGAATTATCCGACGGCGCTGGGTCGGTACGCTCCTCCGAAGCATCGGGTGCGGACGACCGGGAGCATCATGAGGTCCGACCGGATGGTGAAAGGGACATGGATGACTTGGAGTTATCCCTTTCAGAACAACATAAAGCTGCCGTGGACTTCATCCGGCACTTTCTTCCTCAGGTTGTTCCGTCGGGCCAGACTGCTGCGGTTCCGGACAAGAGAATTATAGCGTCATTGGACACTGATTTCTTCGAGCGGTTCAAGGACATCGCTCCTGAGTTTCTGTCTCAGTCCAATAATGTCACAAGGGCATTTGAATTATTGAACGACGCTATATTCAAGCTTGCTTCCAGAACAGGAAAAGCGGGTTTCTTGTCCGCCAATGCTCTTAACCTGCCTTTCATTAATGCAAGGAATAAATTTGATATGGCAGGACAGGGTATCCCGAGAGTTCCTCTGCGTATGGACGACGAGGTGGAAGACTTAGAATTATCATTACCGTCGTCTACGTCTATCCCAACCGCGGTGTTGGATACAACTATTTCGTCTAACAGAGCCAGTTTAGATGCTTTATCTTACGCAGACCACCTTACAAAGGCGTTATCACTGCGTCTTCAAGGGAGAGAATTGCAGGATGTTCAATCCTCTTTAAGACTTCTTTCAAGGGCAGTAGCTTATTCCACGTGTAACTCCGCCCTTTCAGTGGCAAACTTGGAGTTGGTTAGACGTGACGCAGCCCTAGCTACATCCACACCCGTGGATAGTAAGGTGAAGAACTCTCTCAGAGTCGCTTCGGTCTCCGGAGAACTTCTCTTCGACGACAAGCTTTCTGCAATTTACGATAAAATTACTAAGAAAGCTTCGGATTCTCTGCTGTTTAAGTTTTCTTCTAAGAAGTCGGACACGGCAGATAAGAGTAAGACAGGCACTTCTGGGTCTAATGCGCCCAAGAGAGGTTCCTATAGAGGTTCCGGTGCGTCCTCTTGGTCTTATTCAAGAGACCGTCAAGGCAGCGACTCACGTGCGGGACGTCCTTCGGGCCGGGACAACCGGTCGGACGCCCCGAGGTCGACGGGACGAGGTGCGGGGCGTGGAGGACGTGGTTTCTCCTACCGCAGGCCTTGCAGGTCCAGGAGGTGATGGCTTCAACCTCTATCGCATTCCGGTTGGCGGAAGGTTGTCGAGTTTTTCACAAGAGTGGGCGTCGATTACGGACGACCCTTGGGTGAGAGGGTTGATTTCGGAAGGTCTAAAAATATCCTTCAAGCGAAAGCCTCCATTAACTCGAAGTCCAAAATGGACTCAACTTCCGTCAAATCCGCAGAAAAGAGACGCTCTGTTATCAGAGGTGCAGTCTCTTTTAATGAAGAATGCGGTAGAGGTCGTAGAAAACCAGGAAACACCGGGATTCTACAGCCATCTCTTTCTGGTTCCGAAACCAGACGGCTCGTTCCGTCCAGTCATAGATTTGAGCTGGATAAACAACCTGATCGTCGCTCCGAAGTTTTATATGGAGACGATTCGATCGGTCAGAGCGAGTATTCGGGTGAACGATTATGCAACAAGCATAGATCTCAAAGATGCATACTTTCACGTCATGGTACATCCGACATTCAGAAAGTATCTACGCTTCGCAGTCCTAGGAGTGGTGTATCAATTCCGGGCGATGTGCTTCGGATTGAACCTGGCACCCTGGGCTTTCACTCGGGTAATGAACTCGGTAATGATGTATTTCCGAGCTCATTCGTCTGCGGTAACGTCGGCCTACCTGGACGACATTCTTCAGAGGTACGGCAACGAGTTAACGCTTCAGAACGATGTGCAGAATCTGCTTCTATTGCTCCGACGTCTCGGTTTTATAATAAACGAGGAGAAGTCGGATCTGGTGCCGTCCAAGTCATTCACACATCTGGGAATGAGCTTCGAGACGCACAACAATCTTGTTCGTCTGCCGTTAACCAGAGCAAAATTAGTCAGTTGTTACGCTTGCTATTGTCTTCATGCAGACAAAGTCACAGCGAGGGAGTTCATGAGACTGATAGGTCTGTGCGGAGCCGCTGCGGATCTCATTCCGATGGGGCGGTTACGCACTCATCCTCTCCAAATTTTCTTGACTCAGAATTGGAGTGTGAAAATTCATTCGCTCGACATAGACGTTCTCTTGTCAGATCAAGTCAGAGCGAGTATTCGGCCGGATCCGAGTTTTACCATTATGACGGATGCCAGTCAAACAGGTTGGGGTGCAACATTGATCCCAACGGATTCGAGATGCCAGGGTCTTTGGGATCCACAATTCCTAGGCAAGCACATAAACATCAAGAAAATTATGTCAATTTGGCTTGCGTTACGTCATTGGATGGACATTATTTACAAAGCTCATGTCCAAATCCTGTCCGACAATACGACAGTAGTGGCGTATATACGGAACCAGGGAGGCACCCATTCAGTTCCGTTATTCAATCTAACGGAAAGAATCCTTCTGTTTGCTCTAGAACATCAAGTTCTGCTTTCGGTCCGTCATATACCGGGTCGTCTGAATTTTATAGCAGACTCCCTTTCACGAAAGGGTCGCTTGTTGCCGTCGGAGTGGACTCTCAACAAACAAGTATTCAATCAGATTTGCTACCAATGGGAACGGCCAATGATAGACTTATTTGCGACACATCTCAACAATCAGTTGCAGACGTATGTGTCTCCGTGTCCGGATCCAAGAGCATTTGCAGTAGACGCTCTGTCGATTCCTTGGGACGGAATGATAGGATATGCGTATCCTCCAACGCTGTTGATTCAGCAAGTATTGCTAAAAATAAAACAATCTCAATGCAAGATTCTGTTGGTAGCATCTCTGTCGCCACAGAGACCGTGGATAAATCTACTCAGGTGTCTGTTGTGGGACCTACCGCGAAAGCTTCCTCCACGGGAGGATCTTCTTTCGCAGGGGAAACCGTGTCAACTTCATCACAACCCGCAAGGTCTCAACCTTCACGTTTTTCCGTTGTGCGGTCCTTCTTGCATGGCAAGCACTTTACAGGACGAGCAGTGGACGTGATTTCTAACTGTAGGAGGACCTCCTCTTCGCTAAACTATGCGGCTAAGTGGAAGGTCTTTCGTCGTTGGTGTAGGGATCATTCTGTTGATATTTTTGATCCCTCCATACCAGACATTGCAAACTTTCTAGTATACTTGTTTGACGAAATCAAACTGCAGCCTGTTACTATTAAGGGTTATAGGTCTATGTTATCTGATACCTATGCACATCATGATAGTTTACAAATTGGATCTAATGTCTCTTTATCTAAGTTAGTTAGAAACTTCTCGATAAATAGACCCAGAACTCTTAGGTTAATTCCTAAGTGGAATTTAGCTTGGGTTCTTCTTAAACTGAAGGAAAAGCCATTTGAACCTCTTGGGACAGTAGATTTCAAATTTTTGTCTTATAAGACAGCTTTTCTCTTAGCTTTCTCTTCTGCTAGAAGAGTCAGTGAGCTTCATGCACTGTCGGTGGATGATTCTCACTATCGTAGTGTCAGGAATGCTATCACCTTCACTACTAATGTGGGATTTTTAGCTAAGAATCAGGCTCCTAATAAATATCCGGAACCTATTGTTATTAAGGCCCTTCCATCTTCAGACGGGCGTAGGCCTTTACTCTGTCCTGTTAGGGCGTTACGTATTTATAAACAGAGATCTCAGTTTATCAGAAAGGGACGGAAACGTTTCTTTCTGTCTCTGATGCCTAATAGAAAGGACATTTCAGTCCATTCTATTGCTAGATGGATTCAATTAACTATCCGTACTGCTTATGAAAATTTATCTTCTTCTCAGCAGTCTGTGCTTAAGATTTCGGCTCATGAAGTAAGAGCTCTTTCTACATCTTGGGCTTACACAAATAGTATTGCTATTACAGATTTAATGAAGGCTGCTTATTGGTCTCAGCCATCCACATTCACGAATTTTTATCTCGGAAATATTGAGTCCATTTCTGGAGACCTGCATTGTTTAGGTCCGTTATCTGTTGCTCAGATTGTCGTCCACTAAACAGTTGCAACTATAGTTATGCAGGCTTTCTGTTCCGGCAGTGACTCCGTCCGGCTGCCCTCTTCGCTCTGGGCTATTTGACCCAGGGCAAGGGGAAGGGGGGGGGGGAGGGTGTTCCCTTAGGTCACCTGCTTTATAGTGAAAAGCAAGGGAATTCCGCCTCCGAAGTCAGTATTACTGAGTCGTTTCCGGGATGGTTTTAACTGGTAGAGTGCTGGAAGCCCTATTTTGGGCTTTACTAAAAGTGACAGGCAACAACTGTCTGTAGCTATATTCTGCCTGAGGAAACCTTTATTGTTCCCGATATGAATCAGATTTTTTATACAATACCTTGCTCTCTGACATTTAATTGGATAGTGCCTATAAGGCACTATCCAATTAAATGTAATAGAGCAGTATATGATGAGCTTTGATTTGTTGTCAGAAAAAACTCAGCACTTTACCAGTTAAAGTGTAATATTAATGTTAAAAATTCATTCATGTCATGTTTTTAAAGTGTAGCTCGGGTGAAGCATTTGTATATGTCAAGTGTCAAACGGGCGTTAATATACAATCCTTGGACACTTTTAAAGAATATAAAGAGTCTCAATTCTCTGGACTAACTTTATTTATTGGCTTACTTTAAAAATAATTAGTATAAAGGGTTATACTGGATGTTAATGGAGAACATGAATGTTATTATGCTCAATTATGAAGGGTATTGTATCTTTCTAATTTATCATAAAATAAGAAAGATACATGTAAAGCCTAATACCCCTTTTCTCCTTGAGGGGTTGACTCTATGTTATATAGTTCAGCTTATTGGATTTTCCTCTATGTCCTAGGCCCTCCAGCCTTTTTACTATTCAGCTATGTCTGGGTCATGGTACAGTATAAAAATGTTAAAAAATTTATAGTAATGTATATATTTTTTATACTTACCAATGACCCAGACGGGGATGGCCCTCCCAGGAGTTGGGAACTCATACCTCCCCGCTGAGTACATAGCGCTGACCAGGCACTGCTTGCAAGAATGGTAATTGGCGCCAATTTCGGAACGTCCTTGACACTGCGCATGCGCAGTAGGGGCAAAGTATGGAGGTCCTTCAGGACATGATTTCTTTTAGTTTTAGATGCAAATTTTGGGGATTGGGGGGCAAAATTTGTGTTTGGCCCTAGATTTTTAAGAGTTAGCACCAGCTATGTCTGGGTCATTGGTAAGTATAAAAAATATATAAATTACTATAAATTTTTTAACTTTTTTCATTTTTTGTCTCAAAAACATAGGTTATGACCCCTCGTTGGAACGAGCTCGACAAGCTCGTTCCAACGAGGGTTCATAACCTATATTTTTGAGACAAAAAATGAAAAAAATAATGAAAATTAATTGGCGATTTTTGAGAATAGCGCTGGACGGTTTTGGCCGTTACGTTGGATAAAGGGTTAACCCTTTACTTAACTCGAAAAGTCAATGACACTTGCAAACAAAATTCTTGAATAACTGAATATTTTCATTTTTTGTCTCAAAAACATAACTTATGACCCCTCATTGGGACAAGCTCTATGAGCACGTTCCAGTGAGAGGTCATAAGCTATGTTTTTGAGATAAAAAATAATGAAAATTGAATGGTGGTTTTGTAAATAGCACTGGCCGGTTTTGGCCATTATGTTGGGTAACAGGTTAATTGTGGAAGAAATGTACTGGTTACACTCAAGGGTATAAAAGTATTCTCATATTTTAAATTCTTTAAAAACTGAACATTGATTCTCGCAGGAGTTTGCAGAAATCAAAACTGATTCTTGTGAATTGGGCTGATTCTTGGGAATTGGGACAGATTTTAAGGCCTACTTGGGTTCACCAAATCTGTCATGCACTTAACACAAAATTTAGGGGGTTCGGTGGCTCAGTAGGTAGAAGTGCAGGCTGCAAGCCGAGAGGTCCTCGGTTCGAATCCCACATGCGGCAACCACGTTGAGTCCTTGGGCAAGACACTTCACCCCCATTGCCCATGTGGGGGCGCAATGACGCTGTGTACTAAGGCATACTGTACGTCGATTGTACTCATGTCTTCAACCAATCTAACCCTGCCTGTGCTGCAGTGTGGAGTTACGATGTTGGGGAGCTGGCAGCTGCTCGTCGTTGCTCGGTGGTTCTCTCCGGGTACTCTGGCTTCCTCCACCCATAAAACTGTCACGGTCATGATTAGCCATTGTGCATAAATATGTGACCTTAAACATCAATAAATAAATAAATAACACAAAATTTACCATTAAGATTGTAGCTGCGACAAGTCAGTCTTGGTGGATTGGTTTGTCTGTCAGTCGGTTGGTGATCAACACGTTTTTAAACTCAATAACTTTTAAAATACATGGAGAGCAATGCATATAAGCTGCTAAAAACTGTGCTTTAAACTTTTTAAATTTAAATTTTCCCCTCTCGCCAGAGCTTCACTTTGTTTTTGACAAATATATGTACACTTTCATTAACACGAATACACATCACAAATATATGAATGTATCAATGTAAAAATTTGTACATATATCAACTATATCAGAATAAAAAAATCTCAAAAACAAAAAAAATACTTTGAAAATACTTGATGGAATGACCTCATATTTGGTATGCAAGTGTATCTTATTGATGTCTAGCCTCAAGTCAATGCCAGTGTTATTTGGAATATTTTTATTGCCTTTTTTAGCCCGACTGTTTACAGTTTGGGGCTATAGTCATGATTTTCGTCCGTCTGTCCGTCCATTAACATTTAGAGTTTTGGTTAAAGTTTGTGGTTAAAGTTTTTTAGTCAAGGTTAAAGTTTTTTTACTTTTAAATTAATATTAATTACTATTGATTGTATCATTCTCATTATGTTTTTCATCTTATTTTGGGAAATATTTAATTCTTTTTTTGTATGGCAATTTAACTTAGAACTTCCAAGTTAAAGTTTTTGGTTAATTTTTTTTTTATTTACAAAGTTACACCTTTATTTCTTCAAAGACTTTCCTTCAATGTTACTGTTTCTCATTTGGGACCATGTCTACTATCTACTGAACCTTTCTACAGTGATTTTCATTAATATTGGCATGATTTGAACCCCTTTTAAACATGTTTTCAGAATTAGTTTCTTTGTATTTGAAATTAGGCTTTACCACATACTTTCGTACTTTAATTCTTGCATGGTCATACAACTTAATGATTGCATTTACATCAATGATTTCTTTTATCGGTTTTAGGAAATATTTAAACCATTTTTGGCAGGCAGTTTTACTTAGTATTCCGTTTCGGATTAAAGTTTTGCTTTTCAAGGTTGTACCTTTCATTCTTCAAACACTGTGTTACAACGTCATTGTTAGCTCACCAACTTTAGTTATGTGAGCTTATGGCGTGGCTTGATCGCTCAGCGTCAGCTTTGGCATCAGCGTCGGCGTACGTGTCCAATAATGTTAAAGTTTCTGTTTAGGTCACTTACATGCCCTATTTCCATATCATGACCTTTATAAACATTTATCTTGACATTTTTAGTTGCGTTTAGTTTTCTGTTCAGCTCAGAATTTCATGTTCAACTTAGTGGTTAGGTCATTTGCTGTGTTCCTTCTCTTCCTACAGCACTTATATTCCTCATACATATTCCTCATTATCATTGTTCCATAATTTAGCCCTTCTTCAGTGAATTTCTTCAAATTTTTCATCAAGTTTTGAAGTTTTCTGTTCAGCTCACACTTACATATTTTCAGTGTGTTAAAGTTTTTTTTTAGTTCATCTGTTGACACCCTTTTCATCTCATGGCCATTATATTGCTTCTATATGGTGCTTATTATCATTCTATCATTATTTAACACTCACCCAGTGCATTCTAAACGTTTTTCTTACCTTCTTTAGGTATGTTTACTTTTCTGTTTAGCTCTGATTTTAGGTTTAACTTTGTGTTCAGGTCAGCTGCTGTGTTCCTTCTCTTCTCATGGTTCTTATATTCCTAATACATGTTCCTCATTACCATTCAAGCATCATTTAACCCTGGTCCACTGAAGTTCTTCAAATTGTTCGTCAAATTTTTAACGCTCACACTTAAACACCTTCAGTGTGTTCAAGTTTCAGTTTAGGTCAGTTGCGGACACCATTTTCATCCCATGACCTTTATATTGCTTCTATTTGGTGCTTATCATTCTACCATTATTGCATCCTCACCCAGTGTGTTTTAAACCTTTTTCTTAACATTTTCTAGTTGTGTTTACTTTTCTGTTCAGCTCAGAATTTCATGTTTAAAATATGTGACCTTAAACACCAATAAATAAATAAATAAATAAATAAATAAATATTTCATGTTTAACTTAGTGTTTAGCTCACCTGCTGTGTTCCTTCTCTTCCCATGGTGCTTATATTCATCATACATCTTCATTATCATTCTACCATGGTTTAACCCTTGTCCAGTGAATTTCTTAAAGTTTTTCTTCCAATTTTGAACGTTTAGTTTTCTGTTTAACTCACACTTCGACATTTTCTGTGCGTTAAATTTCTTGTTTACATCGACTGCTGACACCCTTTTCATCCCATGGCCTATTTAATGCTTCCATACGGTGCTTATTATCATTCTACCACTATTTAACCCTCACCCTATGTGTTTTAATCTATTCTCTTAACTTTTTTATTTATTTACTTACGTTTAGTTTTCTGTTTACCTCAGAATTTCATGTTTAACCCTCACCCAGTGTGTTTTAAACGTTTCTCTTAACATTATTTAGTTACATTTACTTTTCTGTATAGCTAAAAATTTCATGTTTAACTTCGTGTTCAAGTCAGCTGCTGTGCTCCTTCTCTTTCCATGGCACTTATATTCATCATACATGTTCCTCAGTATCATTCTTCCATGATTTAACCCTTCTCCAGTGAATTTAAATTTTTCATCAAATTTCAAACGTAAACTCTTCTTTTTACCTCACACTTACACATTTTCAGTGTGTTACAGTTTCTGTTTAGGTCAGCTGTCGCCACCCTTTTCATCCCATGGCCTTTATATTGCTTCTGTATTGTGCTTATTATCATTCTACCATTATTTAACCCTCGTCCGGTGTGTTTTAAACCTTTTTCTTACCATTTTTAGTTACATTTACTTTTCTGTTTACCTCAGAATTTCATGTTTAAGTTTGTGTTTAGGTCTGCTGCTGTTTTCCTTCTCTTCCCATGGTGCTTATATTCCATCATACATGTTCCTCATTATCATTCTAGCATCATTTAATCCTTGTCCAGTGAATTTCTTCAGATTTTTCATCCCATTTTTAATGTTAAGTTTCCTGTTTACCTCACACTTAGACATTTTCAGTGTGTTAAAGTTTTTGTTTAGGTCAGCTGCTGACACTCTTTTCATCCTATGGCCTTCATATTGCTTTCATATGGTGCTTATTATCATTCTATCATTTTTTCATTCTCACCCAGTGCATTTTAAACCTTTTTCTTAACATTTTTTAGTTACGTTCACTTTTCTGTTTAGCTCAGAATTTCATGTTTAACTTAGTATTTAGGTCACCTGCTGTGTTCCTTCTCTTCCCATGGTGCTTATATTCCTCATATATGTTCTTCATTATCATTGTACCATGGTTTCACCCTTGTCCACTGAATTTCAATTCAAATTTCTCTTCAACTTTTGAACTTTGAGTTTTCTGTTTAGCTCACACTTAGACATTTTCAGTGTGTTAACATTTCTATTCAGGGCAGCTGCCGACACCCTTTTCGTCCTATGGCCTTTATATTGCTTCTAGATGGTGCTTATTATCATTCTACCACTATTTAACACTCACCCTATGTGTTTTAATCCATTCTCTTAACTTTTTTATTTATTTACTTACGTTTAGTTTTCTGTTTAGCTCAGAATTTCATGTTTAACCCTTTAGCCAAAACAGACAGAAGACAAGTTCAAAATTTATTATTTTAACAAAACCATATCATGTGACACTCATTGGAATGAGCTCATTCCAATGAGGATTCACATGATATGGTTTTGTTGAAATATATTGAAAAATTTAATTTTTTCAACTGCTCAATTTGCACATTACACAGGTGGATGCAGGCGATTTGTTAGGTAAAGGGTTAACTTAGTGTTTATGTCAGTTTCTGTGCAAGCCTCCCCCCCCCCCCCCCCCCCCCCCCCCCCCGGGCCATTTAACCAACATTTTTTCTTTGGTCCAAAATGCATTTTGAAGGATTTAGAGTGACTACATGAAGAAAAAATTTTCACTCCTCTATCTCTAAATTTAATTTCTTGAAATTTGAAATTGAGCTTCTACCACATACTTTGTCACTTTTTGTTCTTGCATGATCAATACAACTTTTAATAATTGCATTTACAGACCTGATTTCTTTTACTTGTATGTAGCTTTTTTTTCTCATTACCTGAGCTTCACAGTGTGAAATATAAAGAAATGCCATCTGCAGCATACTTCTGTTGTTTTACAAAAGTAATACAGATTGGAAGGAAATGGGAATGAGGGATTTTGATGTCTCCAAAACTTCGGGGGAGATGGGTGGAATCAGTCCACCCCACCCTCCTTCCCATGTCATCCAGAAGATAAACCCAGTTCCAATTATATGATTCTCTTCAAAATTGATATTACTTTTTTATACGACCATTTGTTAAAACGGTCATATTATGTAAATGGTCCGTCTGTGCGTCTGTAAACAATTGGTTTCCGACCAATAATTCCAGTTTGAATTATTTGATTTCAACCAAAGTTGATAGATATATGTGTATTTTGCAGCTAGTACTACAGGCCAGGTTTGAAATGGGTCTCCCCCCCCCCCCCCCCCCAACCAGTATGGCTGCCTGAGCCCAAAACCTGAAAACCATTAGCACAGTCTACAGGTCGTATTTATGAAGGGATTTCATTGTAACTTGGTAGGATGCCTCTGTATAATGCCTAGATGAGAACGTCCCCTTTTGGGCATGATTTGTCTACCATGATGGCTGCCCAAGCCCAAAACCCAAAAACTTTTAGCACAGTCTGCAGGTCATGTTTAATATGGAGGGATTTCATTGTAACTTGGTAGGATGACTCCATATGGTGTCTAGATGAGAATTTCCCCATTTGGGCGTGATCTGCCAACCGTAACGACTGCCCAAGCCCAAAACCCAAAAACCTTTAGCACAGTCTACAGGTCATATTTATTGAGGAATTGTAACTTGGTAGGTTGACTTTATATAATGTCTAGATGAGAAAGTCCCCTTTTGGATGTGATTGGGCAACTGTGATGGCTACAGGGGCCCGAAGCCCGAAAACCTTGAGCACAGTCTACGGGTCATATTTATGAAGGGATTTTATTGTAACTTGGTAGGATGACTCCAAATAATGTCTAGATGAGAGTGTCCCATTTTGATCACGATCATTCAGCCCGAGCCCAAAAACCTTTAGCATAGGCAAAAGGTCATATTTGTGGAAGGATTTCATTGTAACCTGTTAGGTTGACTCCATATAATGCCTAGATGATGACATCCCTTTTTGGTCATGCTTGGTCAACTGTGATGGCTGCAGGTACCCGAAGCCCGAAAACCTTGAGCACAGTCTACAGGGCATAAGTATGAAGGGATTTCATTGTAACTTCGTAGGATCACTCCAGATGATACCCAGGTGAGATTGTCTCCTTTGGTTGTGATCATTCAACCATGATGGCTGCCCGAGCCCGAAGCCCAAAAACCTTTAGCACAGTCTACAGGTCATATTTATACCCCCGCTTCGAAGAAGTGGGGGCTATATAGGAATCGCCACGTCCGTCCGTCCGTACGTCTTTCCGGACATGAAATTCTTGTGTGCGCAACTCCTCCTACATTTATGAATCAATTTGGACAAAACTTTTCAGACATCATCACTACTAAGTGAACATGCGCATATTCCAAGATTTTTGATCTGCGACAATTTTAACCAGGTTTTCTCCCTTTGTCTTAGATTTATTGTGTCTTTCCATCCGAACAAATTCTTGTGTGCGCAACTCCTCCTACATTAATGAACCGATTTTGATGAAACCTTTCAAACATCATCTCTACTAAGTGAACATGTGCATATTCCAAACTTTTTAATCTGCGACAATTTTAACCAGGTTATCTCTCTTGAACTTTGATTTAATATGGGTTTCTACATGAAATTCTTGTGTGCGCAACTCCTCCGCTTCGAAGAAGTGGGGGCTATATAGGAATCGCCCTGTACGTCCGTACGTCCGTCTGTCCGTCCGTCCGTCCGTCCGTCTGTCCGTCCGTCCGTACGTCCGTCCGTACGTCTTTCCGAACATGAAATTCTTGTGTGCGCAACTCCTCCTACATTTATGAATCAATTTGGACAAAACTTTTCAGACATCATCACTACTAAGTGAACATGCGCATATTCCAAGATTTTTGATCTGCGACAATTTTAACCAGGTTTTCTCCCTTTGACTTAGATTTATTGTGTCTTTCCATCCGAACAAATTCTTGTGTGCGCAACTCCTCCTACATTAATGAACCGATTTTGATGAAACCTTTCAAACATCATCTCTACTAAGTGAACATGTGCATATTCCAAACTTATTAATCTGCGACAATTTTAACCAGGTTATCTCTCTTGAACTTTGATTTAATATGGGTTTCTACATGAAATTCTTGTGTGCGCAACTCCTCCTACATTTATCAATCAATTTGGACAAAACTTTTCAGACATCATCACTACTAATTGAACATGCGCATATTCCAAGATTTTTGATCTGTGACAATTTTAACCAGGTTATCTCCCTTTGACTTAGATTTATTATGTTTTTCCGTTCGAACAAATTCTTGTGTGCGCAACTCCTCCTACATTAATGAACCGATTTTGATGAAACCTTTCAAACATCATCTCTACTAAGTGAACATGTGCATATTCCAAACTTTTTGATCTGCGACAATTTTAACCAGGTTATCTCTCTTGAACTTTGATTTAATATGGGTTTTGGCATGAAATTCTTGTGTGCACAACTCCTCCTACATTTATCAATCAATTTGGACGAAAGTTTACAGACATCATCACTACTAAGTGAACATGCGCATATTCCAAAATTTTTGAGCTGTGGCAATTTTAACTAGGTTATCTCCCTTTAACTTAGATTTATTATGGGTTTCTACATGAAATTCTTGTGCGTGCAACTCCTCCTACATTTATCAATCAATTTGGACAAAACTTTTCAGACATCATCACTACTAAGTGAACATGCGCATATTCCAAGATTTTTGATCTGCGACAATTTTAACCAGGTTTTCTCCCTTTGACTTAGATTTATTGTGTCTTTCCATCCGAACAAATTCTTGTGTGTGCAACTCCTCCTACATTAAAGAACCGATTTTGATGAAACCTTTCAAACATCATCTCTACTAAGTGAACATGTGCATATTCCAAACTTTTTAATCTGCGACAATTTTAACCAGGTTATCTCTCTTGAACTTTGATTTAATATGGGTTTCTACATGAAATTCTTGTGTGCGCAACTCCTCCTACATTTATCAATCAATTTGGACAAAACTTTTCAGACATCATCACTACTAATTGAACATGCGCATATTCCAAGATTTTTGATCTGTGACAATTTTAACCAGGTTATCTCCCTTTGACTTAGATTTATTATGTTTTTCCGTTCAAACAAATTCTTGTGTGCGCAACTCCTCCTACATTAATGAACCGATTTTGATGAACCCTTTCAAACATCATCTCTACTAAGTGAACATGTGCATATTCCAAACTTTTTGATCTGCGACAATTTTAACCAGGTTATCTCTCTTGAACTTTGATTTAATATGGGTTTCGGCATGAAATTCTTGTGTGCGCAACTCCTCCTACATTTATCAATCAATTTGGACGAAAGTTTACAGACATCATCACTACTAAGTGAACATGCGCATATTCCAAAATTTTTGAGCTGTGGCAATTTTAACTAGGTTATCTCCCTTTAACTTAGATTTATTAAGGGTTTCTACATGAAATTCTTGTGCGTGCAACTCCTCCTACATTTATCAATCAATTTGGACAAAACTTTTCAGACATCATCACTACTAAGTGAACATGCGCATATTCCAAGATTTTTGATCTGCGACAATTTTAACCAGGTTATCTCCCTTTGACTTAGATTTATTATGTATTTCCGTTCGAACAAATTCTTGTGTGCGCAACTCCTCCTACATTAATGAACCGATTTTGATGAAACCTTTCAAACATCATCTCTACTAAGTGAACATGTGCATATTCCAAACTTTTTGATCTGCGACAATTTTAACCAGGTTATCTCTCTTGAACTTTGATTTAATATGGGTTTCTGCATGAAATTCTTGTGTGCGCAACTCCTCCTACATTTATCAATCAATTTGGACAAAAGTTTTCAGACATCATCACTACTAATTGAACATACGCATATTCCCAAATTTTTGATCTGCGACAATTTTAACCAGGTTATCTCCCTTTAACTTGGATTTATTATGGGTTTTCAAATGGGATTCTTGTGTGTGCAACTCCTCCTACATTAATGAACCGATTTTGCATACATGTTGCACATTGTAAATGTGTTTTTCCAAATGTAAACCATATATGTGTGGGCTCTTTAAGTATTCAGTGCTGTTCTGTGGAAGGCCACATGCAAATACAAATTTCAACAACAAAAAATGATCTTTATGTATACATTTCCTTATGGCCTTCGCCTACATGATCAGAAGTGCATTCCTCTAAAAACCCAAAGCGGGGGTATTAATCACCTTCAGTGATAGTTCTAGTTATGAAGGGATTTCATTGTAACTTGGTAGGTTGACTTCATATAATGTCTAGATGAGAACGTCCCCTTTTGGACACGATTGGGCAACTGTGACGGCTATAGGGGCCCGAAGCCCGAAAACCTTTAGAATAGTCTACAGGTCATAATTATGAAGGGATTTCATTGTAGCTTGGTAGGATGACTCCAAATGATGTCTAAATGAGAACGTCTCCTTTTGGTCGCGATCATTCAGCCTTGATGTCTGCCCGAGCCCAAAAACCTTTAGCATAGTCTATAGGTCGTATTTATGGAAGGATTTCATTGTAACTTGTTAGGTTGACTCCATATAATGCCTAGATGATGTCATCCCCTTTTGGTCGTGATTGGTCACCTGTGATGGCTACAGGTGCCCAAAGCCCGAAAATCTTGAGCACAGTCTACAGGTTATATTTATGAAGGGATTTCATTGTAACTTCGTAGGATCATTCCAGATGATGCCCAGATGAGAATGTGCCCTTTTGGTTTCGATCATTCAACCATGATGGCTGCCAAAGCCCGAAAACCTTTAGCACAGTCTTCAGTTCATATTTATGAAGGGATTTCATTGTAACTTGGTAGGTTGACTTCATATAATGTCTAGATGAGAACGTCCTCTTTTGGACACCATTAGGCAACTGTGACAGCTACAGGGGCCTGAAGCCCGAAAACCTTTAACACAGTCTACAGGTGATATTTATGAAGGGATTTCATTGTACCTTGGTAGGATGACTCCAAATAATGTCTAGATGAGAACTTCCCCTTTTTGTCGTGATCATTCAGCCTTGATGGATGCCCGAGCCCAAAACCCCAAAACCTTTAGCATAGTCTATAGGTCATATTTATGGAAGGATTTCATTGTAACCTGTTAGTTTGACTTCATATAATGCCTAGATGATGACATCCCCTTTTGGTCGTGATTGGTCAACTGTGACGGCTTCAAGGGCCCCGAAGCCTGAAAACCTTGAGCACAGTCTACAGGTCATATTTATGAAGGAATTTCATTGTAACTTGGTAGGTTGACTTCATATAATGTCTAGATGAGAATGTCCCCTTTGGATGCAATTGGGAAACTGACGGCCACATGGGCCCAAAGCCCAAAAACCTTTAGCACAGTCTACAGGCCATATTTATGAAGGGATTTCAGTGTAACTTGATAGGATGACTTGTTTTGGAATAATTTCACTGTAACTTGGTAACTTTTGTTGATATACGTTAACTGTGAGGGCCACATACATTAACTGTGAGGTCATATTAATCCACCCCTCAGCTCTTTAGTACAGTGTACACCTCATATTATTTTTATCAAGAACATAGCATACAGGGAACAGAAATGAACATATTCCCAATTATCACAGTTCTTGTCTTATTTCATAATCCTTTCATAAACATTGAACATTATCCTTTTCTTCAAACACATCACACAGACAAGTTAAGCTACAGTGTCATTGACACTTTCATTACCATCTGTCGCAGCTTATGTGCAAATTTTATTTTTTAAACTTTTGTTTTCAAATCTTCGTTCATCAGTTCTCAGTGGAACAAGTTCATCAGGCTTATTCAAATAAGGTCTCATAAGCTATGTTTTAGAAGAAAAGACTGCAATTGATTTTTTTTATTCAAGAAAAAGATGTGTAAGTTTTGCTAACTGATTGTGTCAGGTAAAGAGTTATCAATCAGGCCCCACAAAAATAGATCTTGTGTTTCTTGGGCCATTTTTTGTGTAAATTGCATGTGGGCGGGCATTTTTAGCTCACCTGACTTATCACTTTTTGTCCATCGTCTGTCGTCCGTCGTGAAGGTGGTGTTTGGGTCTTTTTCTCCCAAACCACTGGCCACATTTTAAATGAAATTTCACCTGAGTAGTGGTTATCTATAGGGGCATTTGGGTTTTTCTTCAAATTGGGTTTCTGCTCATATTGAGGAAGGGGTGGGGCCAAAATGCTTCATTTTGAAAAAAAATCTTCTCATGAACCAGCTATAGCAGAGACTTGATATTTGGTATACTGCTTCCTTTTCAGGTGTAGACTCAAGTTTGTTCAAGAGAAGTTCGAGGGACAATATTTGTCATCCTTATGGGAGGGACAAGAATTTTTGCCCCACCCAAAACTTCTATTTTCCAAACCGAGAGGCTGATTTGAGCCAAATTTGATATGAAATATTAATGGGTCATAAGTACTTGATTTATGCCCCCCAAAATTTTCAAAATGCCCCGTGGGAACCACAGGTGCTAAAAATAGAAAAAATTTCATACGCCCATATCTCCAAAACTACACGGCTCTGATAATTCTTATGTGGTGTGAACCTTCCTTAGGGCCAACAGAATAGAATGGTCCAAAAAATTGCTATCGGTTTTAACATAGGGTACCTTTTCAGGACTTTAAAAAAAGTGCTGAGTCAGCATTTTTTAACACTGTGGGTAATGAGGAAAACATTTAAGACTACTCTTCTCCCAAACCACTGCTCCAAAAGCTTTCAAATTTCACTTATAACATCTTTGGAAGATTGTTTCACAGGTGTATTGAAATCAAATCCATGGGTCCATATTTGGGCTCTCTTTGGGAGCCCAAATGTTCAAATTAGTGCAGTATGAGGAATATTCTTTAAAAATCTTCTTCCACCAATCAGAATCTTTTGATATTTGGTATGCGGCATCCTTAGGGGGGTGAGATTCACTTTTGTTCAAGCCAAGTCTCTGGGTTCATATTTAGGCTCCCTATGGGAGCCCGAATTATAACTTAGTTCAATATGAGGAATTTTCTTTAAACATCTTCTTGTTCAGGTCCAGCAGTTGGAATGTTTTGATATTTGGTATACAGCATCCTTAGGGAGGTGTGATTTAAGTTTGTTCAATCCAAGTCTCTGAGTCCATATTAGGGCTCCCTGTGAGTGACAGATTTGTAACTTAGTTCAATATGAGGAACATTCTTTAAAAATCTTCTACACATCCATAAGTAAGAACCATTTGATATTTGGTGTACTGTATCATTAGGGAGGTGAGATTCAAATTTGTTAAAGCCATGTCCCTGGGTTCATATTTGGGCTCCCAATGGGAGCCCGGATTATAAATTAGTTCAATATGAGGAATATTTTTCAAAAAAATTTTTTCTGATCCACCGGTCAGAATGTTTTGATATTTGGTTTATGGTTTTCTTAATGGGGCAGATGCAAGTTTGTTCAAATCAGGACCCTCGGTTGATAGTTGTCAGTGTCAGGTGGGCGCTCTCAGGCCCTTTGGGTCCTCTTGTTTTATTTCATATTTTATTTTTATAATCATTTCTATGCCATCAGAAGTTCATGTTCTTGGTTGTTTTATTTTTTAGGCCTCATAATCTATAAAATAGCATGGGTGGTTGTGTATTTCATCCCTTGAGTGCAAAGTCTTCTTTCACTCCAGGGACAAATGTATCAGTTTTATTAACTTATGTAAAATTTCATACATAAACCATTTAATTTTTATTTTTAGCTCAACTTTGGCAAAGCCAAATTTGAGCTTATGCCATGGCCCGTCGTCCATCTGTCCGTCTGGCCGTCTGTTTGTCTGTCCGTCAACAATTGGATACGGCTCGGGCTAGAGGCCGTATTTATGAGCCGATCTTTACGAAACTTCTTGGGTGCCTTTGTTATGACCGTGGGACGAGAACGAGTGTTTTTGGGTGCGGTCTGAAATTTAAGATGGCTGCCAGCCGCCATTTTGTACCGACGATGCAGAAATCTGATTTTTGTACAGAACTTCCATATGAAAGCTCTGATTTGAATAATTTTTTGTATGAATGTTTAGTACCATGGGATACATCACATATAATACGCGTTTTTTTCTCGTGCGTAAATTATGCAAATTAGACTAACTTTGATGTTTTTTGGTGTTACTTTCAGCACTGTAAGTGTAAATGCCAATACGGCTCGGGCTAGAGGCCGTATTTATGAACCGATCTTTACGAAACTCCTTGGGTACCTTTGTTATCACCGTGGGATGAGAACGAGTGTTTTGGGGTCCGGTCCGAAATTCAAGATGGCCGATGTCAGCCATTTGGTACAAAATTTGGTGCAGTCAGATTTTTGCACAGAACTTCCATATGAAAGCACTGATTTGAATATTTTTTTGTGTGATTGTTTAGTAGCATGGGATACATCATATATAATACGGGTTTTTTTCTTGTGCAGAAATTATGCAAATTAGATGAACTTTGATTTTTTCAGTGCTACTTACACACGGAAGTACACATGTCAATACGGCTCGGGCTAGAGTCTGTATTTATGAACCGATCTTCACGAAACGTCTTGGGTACCTTTGTTATCACCTTGGGACGAGAACGAGTGTTTCTGGGTGCGGTCCAAAATTCAAGATGGCTGCCAGTGGCCATTTTGTACCGAAATTAGGTCAAATCAGTTTTTTGTACACAACTTCTATACGGCTCAGGCTAGAGACGTATTTATGAATCGATCTTTACGAAACTTCTTGGGTACCTTTGTTATCACTGTGGGATGAGAACGAGTGTTTTTGGGTGTGGTCCGAAATTCAAGATGGCCACCAGCAGCCATTTTGTACCAAAATTAGTGCAATCAGTCTTTTGTACAGAACTTCTGTATGAAAGTTCTGATTTGAATAAATTTTTGTATGAATGTTTAGTAACATGGAATATATCAACATATAGTACGGGTTTTTTTCTCGCGCAGAAATTATGCAAATTAGACTAACATTGATGTTTTTTGGTGTTACTTTCAGCACTGTAAGTGCAAATGCCAATACAGCTCGGGCTAGAGGCCGTATTTATGAACCGATCTTTACGAAACTCCTTGGGTACCTTTGTTATCACCGTGGGACGAGAACGAGTGTTTTTGGGTCCAGTCCGAAATTCAAGATGGCCGATGGCAGCCATTTTGTCAAAATTTGGTGCAATCAGATTTTTGCACAGAACTTCCAAATGAAAGCGCTGATTTGAATAATTTTTTGTGTGAATGTTTAGTACCATGGGATACATCACATATAATACGGGTTTTTTTCTTGTGCAGAAATTATGCAAATTAGATGAACTTTGATTTTTTGAGTGCTACTTACACACAGTAAGTACACATGTCAGTACGGCTCGGGCTAGAGTCTGTATTTATGAACCGATCTTCACAAAACTTCTTGGGTACCTTTGTTATCACCTTGGGACGAGAACGAGTGTTTCTGCGTGCGGTCCAAAATTCAAGATGGCTGCCAGTGGCCATTTTGTACCGAAATTAGGTCCAATCAGTTTTTTGTCACAACTTCTACACAGCTCATATTTGTGAACTGATCTTCACGAAACTTCTTGGGTACCTTTGTTTTCACCTTGGGACAGGAATGAGTGTGTTTTGGGGTGCCTTTGTTATCACTGTGCTATGAGAACAAATATTTTGGGGTTCAGCCAGACCCACTCTGGGACTCAAAGATTTTTTTCTAGTTTAGCATCTGACTGTCACCCACCTTTACAATACTTTACCTATACATTTGTTACAGGCAACGGTTAGTATTTATGTACAGACCGTTACAATACTTTATATGTACCTTTGTTATCAGGTCATTACCTAGATGTTTGTCATTGCTGTGTCACATACTATACATGTACATGTCTTTGTCTTGACAAGTTGAGCTACAGTGTCATTGACACTTTCATTTTAAGTTTGCATTGGTTATAAAAAGGGCGACAGCCAAAAGGTTCATGTGGGAGTCCCTAAAAAGAAGATTTTTTATCTTTTTTAGGCCTTATTGTAAATTTGAATGATTCATTTCACAAATGATGAACCATATATGTTTTCTTTTAGGACTTGAGACCTATGATTGTGTTAGTAAATGCTCTAAGATAAAGGGTGACATAGATGGTGAGAAAATCATCCAAGTTCATTCCTCTGTTGACTGTGTTCTAGCTTTATCAGGTACTTTAAAACAAATTATGACATAATCAATAAATGTTTTTGAAACTACAATGTTTTTGAAGGGTTCAATTTGCCAAACTGTCAAGTGAAGTATAGTAACTTGTTGTCACATTAACTCTGCACTCTGATACCAAAATTTTGAAATTTCAAACAGCAAATTTTCACAATAATGCAGCTAGGAATTTAACCAAGAGTCAATGCTATAAAACTTGTTATCCCCCATCGATGAAATCAGGAGGGGGATATTGAAATGTGTACGTCTGTCGGACGGTCCATCTGTCGGTCCGTCCATCTATCCATCTGTCCATCATAAACTTTGTCTGCTTAACTCCTCCTACAGTTTTCAGTGGATTTTTACAAAACTTGGTCTGAAGTATCAGTATCAAGTGTAGATGTGCATGTGATCAGGAATTTTTGCTGCAACAAATTTTGTATTGCTCAATTCCTCTTGAATTTTTCACTGGATTTTTACAAAACTTGGTGTGCAGTATGAGTATGATATGTACATGTTCATATGGATAGGAAGTTTTAATTCGAATAATTATTCCAGAGTTATAGCCCTTATCGACTTTCAATTTACCATAATTACTGGTTTTTGGAAGATATCTTCAGTTGTAATTAAAGAAATTAAATGGTATTTTGTGAGTGACATTATTGGGTATGAATACATGTCCAGGTCGATAATGAGAATGGTCCGCATCTTTTTACCTGATTTATGGCCTTTTCTCTTCTTAGATTTCTTCTGAATTTCTGTAGAATTTCAGGTTTTTGGAGGTTATCTTCAGTTGCGATAAAAGAAATAAATGATATTTATTGAGTGACATTATTGGGTATGAAGATATGTTCAGTTGATAATGAGATAAGTCCACATTTTTTTACCAGAATTATTGCCCTTTCTGTACTCCTACATTATTCAATATGTTCTTTGAAACATGGTTTGATGTTTGAGAAAAAAGTGTAGTTCACATGTTAAATCAAATTGTCCTGAGACATGGTCCCCTGTTGTCTCAAAATTTCTTATGAAAATTGCCCTTATTTGCATTATATCTTCAGAAATAAATGTTGGAAAGCTATTTGACAAGTTACATTGATAATAAGTCCAGTTTTATTATGATGTTATAAAAATTTCCAGCACAGTTATTTCCCTGGATGTACTTTGATTTCTTCTTCTTTGAAGTTTCCACATGGTTCCTTCAGTTGCAATGAGCCAAATGAGGTATTTAACATTGTCCAATGAAGTCCATTCACCAATTCAGTGTTTGTTCATTCATCTTTTCATCTGTCTTGATCGCCTCGTATGCTTATTCCCATCATAACATAAACAGGAACCGACCTGGGCATGCGCCAGTGCGTATTTGGTTCTGAAACATCAGGAGCTGGCTCTTAAATCTCAGAAATAGGCTTCTCAGTTGGCGCGTAACTTCTCAGATCATATTTTGATATTCCATCGATGGATAATCGAGAGAGACACTCTTACATGTATTATATATATGATAATCATTTATCATTGTTGTAGAGTGCTTAAGTTAATACTTTGAGTCTTAATTACCAAGCACTAATCTTCACTGTGGTTTCTGATCAAGTCTTGGCTGCCTAAATAGGCAGCCAAGACTTGATCAGAAACCACAGTGAAGATTAATGTTTGCTATAGTGTACTGAATGAAAATGATGAGAGCTATTACATACTTGCAGTGTGTGTTACAAACAGCAGTGTGACTCCGTAAATTGAAATCTGGCGCATGAATTGAAAAAATAGGCTCCGAGGCTAGAGTGTATTTTAAATAGTCCTGATCGGTCCCTGCATAAAAATCAGCGGGGGATATGGATGTCGTTAGACTCTCTTGTTCAATTTTATTTTCTAAAATTGTATTTTCTGGTTTTGACTTTAAATGGGTTGAAATGGACCATTAGAATTTTCAAAGATGTGGCAATTTGCCAGTTGGCAAATTGCCATATCTTGAAAATGCTGTTGACTCATTTTAGTCAGTTACAGATAGAAAATACATTCTAGAAAATACAATTGTAAAAGGTTTATAATATTGGCTCCATGTCAGTCTTGTTTGACAGCTTAATGAGCTCTGTTAAACAAGATTGAATTGGTTAAATTTCGAATTGCATTATGGGAAAGTTTTGAGTTTGAAATTTTGATATTTAGATGTCAGTATGCAGTGGGCTAAATAAGAATTGGCAAGAATTGACAATCACAGAAATTCCGCTGGCACAATATGATCCTGGATGTAGAAAGGGTCGTTAAATACCAACAAGCAAACATTTCACAGAAATTATAAGTTTCGCATTTTTGTCTCACCTGCGCTTAGACTTGTAGTCGGGAGACAAACGTATTATTCTGCTGTCGTCGGCCCTTTTGATATTGGTGTAAATTACCAGCCTTTAATTTCCCCCAATTATCAATGATAAATGCTGAACTTAAATTATGTTAATAGTTCCTAAATTATTTGGTGTTTAACCCTTTACCCAACGCAGACGATATCAAAATGTGACCCCTCATTGGAACGAGCTCAATAAGCTCGTTCCAATGAGGGGTCACATGATATGGTTTTGTTGAAATATTTTGAAAAATTTTATTTTTTCAACTGCTCAATTTGCATATTACACAGGCGGATGTGGGCGATTCGTTAGGTAAAGAGTTAAAACATTTTTGCCAGGGTATGCATTGTTTTGGGCGTAGTTTGGTGAGTTTCCCTGAACACTCAATATAGTTAAAGTTGAATCAGTCTGTGTTGTACGCAGCACAGTTGAAACAGATTGCTTTTCACTGTGATCACTGTGATCCTTGTGTGTATATGATATCAAAGAATGTGATTTAATATAGTTGTGTCCAGGAATGCGATGGCTCTGTGGTTAACTCTTTATCCAACGTAATGACCAAAACCGTCCAGTGCTATTCTCAAAAATCGCCAATTGACTTTCATTATTTTTTCATTTTTTTTGTCTCAAAAACATAAGTTATGACCCCTCATTGGAACGAGCTCATCTAGCCTATGTTTTTGAGACAAAAAATGAAAAAAAGTAGTTATTCAAGAATTTTATTTGCAAGTGTCGTCTGCTTTTCTTGTTAGGTAAAGGGTTAAGGCACTTTATCCTGATTACCCATGTGGAGGCACAGCGGTGCTGTGAACCAAGGCATACTGCACATTGATGGTGCACTTGTCTTCAACCAGTGCTAACCCTGCTTGTGTGGAGTTAGTACACTAGATCAACTACACCGTACTTACCGAATTTTGTAAATAATTATCCTGCACATTTTCTCCATTATATTTTCATAAACTCTCTCTAAATGACCCCCAGACAGCCTAAACATGTAGCATGTTTATTAAAATTAGTTTCCTGCCAACAGCTTGACAAAAATGGAAATGGCTGCACTTTGTTTTTGTTGCAGTTGTTTCAACAGCACGTGTATACAAGTTATGATTTATCGGCGGGAGGTAAAAAGAACGTCCCCAGTTCACAAAGTGTGAAATTAAATGATACACATGTGCATTACAGCACATGTTGTTATGGTTGTGTTCATGTTTTCAAAATGACAACAATTTGAGCAGTTTTCTTGATGAAAGAAAATCTTTGTCTTTCATTTACTCGTCTCCCTAATAAACTAAGAGAATAGGTGTGATCAGGTGTTTTGATTTTTTCTGAGAAATAAAGAAAAGTAGACATATGTTTGATAACTTTGTGGGTTTTTTTTAATTTAAAATGGCTTGGGGTGTGTTGTTTGATACAGCTTGGGGTATAGTAAAAACGTATGGTTCAAACTGTCTGCAACACTGTCTGAGAAATTGAAATTATTAGCTCACCTGACTGAAAGTCAGGGTGAGCTTTTCTTATCACTCTTCGTCCATCGTCCGTCGTCCTGCGTGAAGGTGGTGTTTCTCCTAAACCACTGGCCACATTTTAATTAAATTTCATGTAAGTAGTGACTAAAAAGGGGCATTTCGATTTTCATCCAAAATAGCTTTCGGCTCATATTGAGCAGAGGTGTGGGGGAAAAATGGCCAAATTTTTTGAAAATCTTCTTCTAATGAACCACCATTAGCAGAGACTTGATATGTGGTATACAGAGTCCTTTTGAGGTTTAGAATCAAGTTTGTTCAAGAGAAGTTTGTCGGGCATTATTTGCCTTCGTTATGGGAGGGGCAAAAATTTTGGCCATGCCTAAAATTTCTATTTTCAGAAGCGTGAGGTCGATTTGAACCAAATTTGATATGAGATGATAATGGGTCATAGGTAGTTGATTGATGCAAAAAGAAATTTTCTCATTGCCCCGTGGGAACCTCGGGAGCTAAAAATAGGAAAAACCTTAAAACTGCCATATCTCCAAAACTACACGGCACAGAGAATTCTTATTTTGTATAAAGCTTACTTTTATCCAGTAGAATAGAATGGTTAAAAAAAAATCCCTATCGGTTTGATCACAAGATACTTTTTTCAGGACTTTGAAAAAGTCAGCACTTTTTAACACTGTAGGCAATGGGAAAAAGATTAAAAAATCTTCTTCTCCAGATCCAGCAGGCAGAATCTTTTGATATTTGGTATGCAACATTGTAGGGTGGATCTGATTCAAGTTTGTTCAAATCGGCCCCCTGGGTTCTTATTTAGGCTCAGTATAGGAGCCCGATTTCGAACTTAGTGCATTTCAGGCAAATTTCTTAAAAAATCTTCTTCTCCAGATCCAGCAGGCAGAATCTTTTGATATTTGGTATGCAACATTGAGGGGTGGATCTGATTCAAGTTTGTTCAAATTAGCCCCCTGGATTCATATTTGGGCTCACTATAGAAGCCCTAATTCAAACTTAGTGCATTTCAGGCAAATTTCTTAAAAAATCTTCTTCTCCATATTCAGCAGGCAGAATCTTTTGATATTTGGGATGCAACATTGTGGGGTGGATCTGATTCAAGTTTGTTCAAATCAGCTCCCTAGATTCCTATTTGGGCTCACTATAGAAGCTCGAATTCGAACTTAGTGCATTTCAGGCAAATTTCTTTGAAAATCTTCTTCTGAAGATCCAGCAGGCAGAATCTTTTGATATTGGGTATGCACCATACTTAGGGGGGGTGAGGTTCAAGTTTATTCAAGCCAAGTCCCTGGGTTCATATTTGGGCTCACTGTGGAAGCCCCAATTATAACTTAGTTCAAAATGAGGAATTTTCTTTAAAAATCTTCTTCAGATCCAGCAGTTGGAATGTTTTGATATTTGATATGCAGCATCCTTAGGGGGATGAAATTCAAGTTTGTTCAAGCCATGTCCCTAGGTCCATATTTGGACTCACTGTGGAAGCTTGAATTGTAACTTAGTTCAAAATGAGGAATTTTCTTTAAAAATCTTCTTCTTCAGATCCAGCAGTCGGAATGTTTTGATATTTGGTGTTGCAGCATCCTTGGGGGGGGGGGGGGGGGGGGGGGGGGGGGGGGGGGGGGGAGAGATTTTGGTTTGTTAAAGCCAAGTCCCTGGGTTCATATATGGGCTCCATGTGGGAGCCTGAATTATAACTTAGTTCAATATGAGGAATATTCTTTAAAAATCTTCTTTTTTTTTTTAGATCCGCTGGTCAGAATCTTTGGATATTTGGTATAAGCTTTTCTTAGGAGGAGCAGATGCAACTTGTTGAAATCAATTCTCTGGGTTGATATTTATTCTACCATGTCAGGTGAGCGCCCTCAGGCCACTTGGGGCCTCTTGTATTTTAATATTTTGTCAATGGTGGTGTTTTTGTTCCGCCCTGACTTACTCCAGTCATCCCTTCTTGAATCAGAAAACTATTTTTTTTTTGTTTTTCAAGAATGGTTGATTGGACCAAGATGGGGGGGGGGGGGGGGGGGGGGGGGACCATGGTTGACTGTGCACAAAGAACATGAACCCCCACAAAAATGCTTAAAATTATTGTCTGCAACGCTGTCTCAGAAATTGGAAAAATGTTTTTTATTTTGTTTGTCTCAAAAAAAATAGCTTGTGACCCCACTGGAACAAGGTCAATGATCCTGTTTCATTGAGGGGTCATAAGGTATATTTTTGAAGCGAAAATGGAATTACTTTAGTTATTCAAGAAGGGTTGAAGGTTTGATTAGACCAGGTCTGGTGGGGTGGGGTGAGGGGGAGGGGATATTTTCTAGAAAGACAAATTGTCCTGATGCCGAACGAACAAAAACACAATGGTTGACTGTGCCATAAAGGACATGAACCCCCGCAAAAATTATTGTCTGCAACGCTGTTTCAGAAATTGGAAAAATGTGTTTTTAAGGACATGTTTCCCACAAAAGTCTCCAGAACACTGTCTGAGAAATTGTAAAAAGGAAAATCTTTTTATCTTGCTTGTCGGAGAGTGCGTGAAAGAATAGCAATGAGAGGGAGCTAACACTTCTGTTCATTGTTGATTGTTTTTACATTGTGTATTTTTTGCCTACTGTGCCTTTTGATTTTGACATAATTAATGAGGAAATATTGTAAACTGAATACGTTGTTGTTGATTATGAGAATTCCTCCCCATATTCTCCCGCCAATCCAAGAAAGAATATGTGAAATAATTTTTGGAAACGTCTGTTATTCATCAATGCGGACTTCTTATTTACATGCATATTCCATCTAAATAAACAGCAATCATGGTTATGAAAATGGGTTTTTTCAAGTAATTTCGAACATCATGGAACAAATAAAGTTTCAGTTTGGATTACATCCTCTTCAAATGAAACTAGGTAGATATGATTTAGAATGTTTTCTTCCACACTTGCATTGACCAGTTGGTGTGAATCGAAGCCCTTCAATGCGACTCACAGGCCTAAATTCATGTATATAATACAGCCAGGCGTCAACAGGCGGCATTAGACTCATCCCCCACACTGTTTCTCAGTTTGCGAAAAATGTGTTCTGGGTTCTAAGAAATGAAACACGCTGCAAAATAAACAATTTTATTAGCTTAACTTGTCAAAGTCAAGATAAGCTATTGCCATCACACATGCAGAAGTCTGTTAGTCTGTTCACATTTCCATTTAGCACAGGCTACACCCCGTAGTTCTTATCTGATCATCACAAAATTTCATATGCAGGTTTGGGGTCATGTCTAGATGAGAATGTCCCATTTTGGTCGTGATCGGTCAACCGGTATGGCTGCCTGAGCCCAAAACCCGAAAACCATTAGCACAGTCTACAGGTCGTATTTATGAAGGGATTTCATTATAACATGGTAGGATGCCTCTGTATAATGCCAAGATGAGAACGTCCCCTTTTGGTCATGACCTGTCAACCGTGATGGCTGCCCAACCCTGAAACCCAAAAACTTTTAGCGCAGTCTGCAGGTCATATTTAATATGGAGGGATTTCATTGTAACTTCGTAGGATGACTCCGTATGATGTCTAGATGAGAACTTCCCCATTTGGTCGCGATATGTCAACCGTGTCGACTGCCCGAGCCCAAAACCCGAAAACCTTGAGCACAGTCTACAGGTCATATTTATGGAGGGATTTCATTGTAACTAAGTAGGATGACTCCAAATAATGTCTAGATGAGAACGTCCCCTTTTGGTCGCGATCATCACTGCCCGAGCCCAAAAACCTTTATCATAGTCTATAGGTCGTATTTATGGAAGGATTTCATTGTGATTTGATCAGGATCGTAGGATCACTCCAGATGATGCCCAGATGAGAACATCCCCTTTTGGACACGATTGGGCAACTGTGATGGCTACAGGGGCCCGAAGCCCAAAAACCTTTAGCACAGTCTACAGGTCATATTTATGAAGGGATTTCATTGCAACTTGGCAGGTTGACTTCATATAATGTCTAGATGAGAACGTCTCCTTTTGGACATGATTGGGCAACTGTGATGGCTACAGGGGCCTGAAGCCCAAAACCTTTAGCACAGTCTACAGGTCATATTTATGAAGGGATTTCATTGTAACTAAGTAGGATGACTCCAAATAATGTCTAGATGAGAACGTCCCCTTTTGGTCGCGATCATTCAGCCTTGATGGCTGCCCGAGCCCAAACACCTTTAGCATAGTCTATAGGTCGTATTTATGGAAGGATTTCATTGTAACTTGATCAGGATCGTAGGATCACTCCAGATGATGCCCAGATGAGAACATCCCCTTTTGGACACGATTGGGCAACTGTGATGGCTACAGGGGCCCGAAGCCTAAAAACCTTCAGCATGGTCTACAGGTCATATTTATGAAGGGATTTCATTGTAACTTGGTAGGTTGGCTTCATATAATGTCTAGATGAGAACGTCCTCTTTTGGATTCAATTGGGCAACTGTGACGGCTACAGTGGCTCGAAGCCCGAAAACCTTTAGCCCGGTCTACAAGTCATATTTATGAAGGGATTTCATTGTAACTTGGTAGGATGACTCCAAATAATGTCTAGATGAGAACGTCCCCTTTTGGTCACGATCTTTTAGCCTTGATGGCTGCCCAAGCCCAAAACCCCAAAACCTTTAGCATAGTCTATAGGTCATATTTATGGAAGGATTTCATTGTAACTTGTTAGGTTGACTCCATATAATACCTAGATGATGACATCCCCTTTTGGTCAGGATTGGTCAACTATGATGGCTTCAGGGGCCTGAAGCCCGAAAACTTGGAGCACAGTCTATAGGTCATATATATGAAGGGATTTCATTGTAACTTGATAGAATGCCTCGTTTTGGAATAATTTCATTGTAACTTGGTAACTTTCGTTGACATACGTTAACTGTGAGGGCCACATACATTAACTGTGAGGTCATATTAACCCACCCCTCAGCTCTTTAGTACAGTGTACACCTCATATTATTTTTATTAAATACACAGCATACAGGGAACAGAAATGAACATATTCCCATTTATCACAATTCTTGTCTTATTTCATAATCCTTTCATAAACATTGAACATTGTCCTTTTCATCAAACACAACACACAGACAATTAAACCCCCTGCAAACTGATGTCGAAATATCAAAAGTTCAAGGTGCAAATTTTTCCCATAATGCAACTAGAAATTTAACCAATTCAGTCTTGTTTGACAGAGCTCTTTGAGCTCTGTCAAACAAGATTGAATTGGTTAAATTCCCAGTTGCATTATGGGAAAAATGGCTACTTGAAATTTGGATATTTTGACATCAGAGTGAAGGGAGTTAAGCTACAGTGTCATTGACACTTTCATTTGATAAACAAATCATTTAAGCAAAGAATAACAGATGATACATAATGCATGTATACAAAACTCCCAAAATCGAACATTAGTAGTATAGGTTGTGACTGTTTCTTAGATCCAGACCTCCCGGATCAAGCTTCCCGATTAACTGAATACTCCGATTAATTTTATATTTTCGGCTTACAAAGGGCTATTCAATGAAGCGGGTTTGACTGTACTACTATTGTGGCTATAGTACAAATTGATCAGCGGATTTACAAAAAAAAAAACATTACAGATAGTCCTTATATTGATTTGGGAGGGTCATTTTTTTTGTGTGATGGAGTCAAACTGTAGCCAAATAATGGATTTTTATACTAAATGTTGTACAACTCTTGTGTCTATAGTACAAACTGATTCGCAGATTTGAAAAAAAAAACATAACAGATAGTCCTTATACAGTAGAACCTGTCTTGAGAGACCGCCCTTTGGGTCACACAAAAGTGGTCTCTCAAGACAGGTGGTCTCTCAAAACAGGTTTCAGGTTTTCTCAAGTCAGTGAATAACCAACCACAAAATTCAGAAATGGAGAAGAATGGATTTTTGTAATTACTTTGTAGTTGTTCTTTTTTATGAAGTTTTTGTAACAAATTGAAATGGACTGTTATAAAAATTATAAAAAATAAATTAGTGTTGAAAATCTTCAATGAAGATTTTCAACACTAATTTATTTTTTATAATTTTTTTAACAGTCCATTTCAGTTTGTTACAAAAAGATTTTCAACACAAATTTATTTTTATTCCTATCTGTCACATTTCTGGTATGTATGAAATTGTTTATTCAGCAATAATCCTAATCTTTTCACAGGGGTCTTATAAAAACATCTCATTCTGTAATGAGTTAGCAATTGAAACCCAATTAAGAGCTTTTAATACTTTTTATTATGTTAGTATAACCACAATGGATTTTCCAATTCCAGAACAGGTAAAAAGTTTTTGTCCTGGTTTCAATCTTCAAAGGGGCGGTCTCTCAAGACAGGTCCATTATGGCATAAAAAGACTAGTTGGTACCAGGTCACAGTGGTTTCTCAAGACAGGTGGTCTCTCAAGATAGGTGGTCTCCCATAGCAGGTCCATTATAGAGTAAAATCAATCGGTGCCTGGTAGATGTGGTCTCTCAAGACAGGTGGTCTCTCAAGACAGTGGTCTCTCAAGACAGGTTTTACTGTATTGATTTGGGAGGGTCATATTGAAAAACAAGACGCCTTGTCGTGGTCGGTGTGGCTGAATCCAGCATAGATTAAATGGATCTTCTAAACCAGTCAGAATTTCCGACAGCACTAACATTTCAAACCAAATCTTGGCCTTGAGGGATTAATATGACCACATCGCTGGCCGTATTGTTGAGATTCCCCATCTTCAGTTTCAAAACCACATTCGCTATCAGAGTCTTGAAAAATACGCTGTATAACCTTGACCTGTCTTGAAAGACCAGCAAAAACAAACCAACATACCTTTTGATCCAAGCTGTATTCCCATCGTCAGGCAGTTTTTGTACAAAATTTTACTTGACCTTTGACATTGAACATAAATAGAACACCATGATATCGTAAAACACAAAAATCAATAGAGTTACTTCCCCATGAACACTTTTACTGCTGTCTGGTTTCAAATTTTGACTTCAGCCGCGATTGATAGTGATTGGGCAATTCAACTTTAATCGCCTTCGGCAGCGAAAGAGTTAACCCTTTACCTTACGAATCTACCACATCTGCCCACGTAATTTGCAAATTATGCAGTTGAAAAACAAATTTCAATGAAATCATATCATTTGACGCCCCCTCATTGGAATGAGCTTATTGCAAAGAGGGGCCTCATGACATGGTTTTGTTGAAATTTTTCGAAAAATTTGAAAAAACGACAATTAAAATAATAAATTTTAAATAAATAAATATACACATCACAGTATGAAGTTTTACATTTCATGTTTTTATTTCAGACAAAGGAGATGTGTTTGGTTGGGGTAACTCGGAATACAACCAGCTGTCAATGATAACAGATCTTACCCAAGTCAATGTCCCAAGGCATTTGAAGCTACCAATGTGTGGAAATGTTAAAAAAGTTATTGCAGGTGGTTCTATGTGTGGTTTGTTAAATGGTAAGTGACTGTAATTAACAATACTTCATACTTGGTGTGATAATAAATTACAAATTTTGTTTTTTTAAATTTCCGTTGTGCCCATTTTATCAAAAGGTCCATTGATAATATAATGGAGAACAGGAATGAGTTTTGAACTTTCTGTAATAATTAATTGCCTAGTAAAGTGGAACCGTGTTGACTGGATAGGAATTTTGTCTTAGGAAAATAGTTAACAGTACTGTTCAGTTAACCTGTGTTTGGTCACTTTCCATACTGCGCTGACAAATTGAATATTTTCTTTTATTGGGTCGAGTTGTGTTAACCCTTTACCTAACCTGAAAAGCACATGACACTTGCAAAAATAATTCTTGAATAACTAATTTTTTTTCATTTTTTTTTGTCTCAAAAACATAGGTTATGACCCCCTCGTTGGAACGAGCGTGACGAGCTCGTTCCAACGAGGGGTCAAAACCTATGTTTTTGAGACAAAAAATGAAAAAAATAATGAAAATTAATTGGCGATTTTTGAGAATAGCTCTGGACGGTTTTGGCCGTTACGTTAGGTAAAGGGTTAACAACTGAGACCTATGGTTTGGCGATGGTTTGTGTGTGGGGGGGGGGTGGGGGGGGGTGGGGGGGGGGCATCCCGGCATCCTCAGACTGTCAACAAACCCCAGGAAGTGAGGCAGGGCTTGTTTACTGTGGTAAACAAGTTCTGTTTTACCGGTAAAAT